>OY757020.1:100586035-101015801 GCA_963580285.1 Lucinisca nassula
CTCACTGTAAGACAATTTTAGTGGAACAAACAAAAAAATTCGAGCTGCATGATGCTTCCACGCACAGCTGAATCCGACCCGCACACGAGTACTGGTAAACCGCTTAGAGGATCTAAGCCTGCCCAGGCAAAGCGGTGTCCACGAGTTGGACCGTCCATGCTTATAAACCCTATTGGTTTCATTGGGCGACAGGGCTTGAGATGTCATTTCATCACAATGTCGGGTAAAAGTCCCACAAAATTGGAAGCAACGTATCCAAAATGACCTTTAAAGTGTTGACGGGAATGTTAAACCTCAAATCAAACAAACAAACAAACAAAGCTGAAAATGAGACGATTAACTGAGACATTCAAGAATATTGCATTCAGTACTCCAAGAAACAAATCATGTTGATATTAGTCGAACTTCGATGGCTCGAACACCTTTGGGACCACGAAATTCTGTTCGACCCAGGGGTAGTTCGAGCCACTGAGGGTTACTGCCAGGAGGCTTAAATGGGATAGTTTGGGGCCTCTTTTCGGTGTTCTATAACATAAATGTATGCTGCGCGTACTCGTTGAGGCGATTCTAATGAGTACACACAGCATACATTTGCAAGATAAGGAATGAAAATAGCCTAAATTTTCCCCTTACTATTTCTTATGTAGCGAAATTCCCTAGGGACTCAAGAAAGGGTTAGACTCAGCCATAGTAAACGAGCCAGCGGTGTTCGAGCCATCAAAGTTCTACTGTAGTTAGAATCTCCTCACGGAGGTGAATTGTAACAACTATCCACAACTATTAACCCTTGTTCTGCTGAGCCCGGATATGCCTTTTCTTTGAAACAATGTAGATCCAGATCAGATGGCTTCTGAAGAAGCCATCTGATCAGGATCTACATTGTTTGTCATTCAGATTGTGAATTTGTTGTAATAATTTGCTACAGGTTATCTGATTGGTTGATAATCGGTAGTAGGTGTGGCATATATGAATATTCAGCAGGACAAGGGTTAACAAAACTAGTTTCTTGGGTAATTTAAGGAAAATGGCCATTTATTACCTATTGTACCTTATTTGGATTCCTTATAACAGCAAATTCTATAAAATGGCAAAATGTCAGGAACAAACATTGATGTACTAACGAGGGTCATCTGTACATCTTCAATCAGAGTGAGTGAGTGGGTGTTTGAGTTTTGCATCCCACCAACAGCTAAGGTCATACAGAGACGGGTCCTCGGTTTAAAGACTCATCCGAAAGTCTGGAGAAGCCCGGGATCGATCCTGCGATCACTGGTTTACAAGGCGAGTTGTGTAACCACTACACCACGGAGGCTCGTACACTCAGAGGAGTTATACACCCACCAGAGCGGGCTTGGAGAAATAGATTTGGCTGCATGGTGCTTCCACACAGAGCTGAAACCGACTGCACATGAGAACTGGTAAACCGCTTAGAAGGTCTAAGCCTGCCCAGGCAAAGTGCTGCACTTCCAACCATCCCTACATATAAACCCTATTGATTTGTTTGGGCTTGAGATGTCATTTCATCTCAGTGTCAGGTAAAAGTCCCACAAAATTGGAAGCAACTTCTCAAATGACCTTAGTAGTGTTGACGGGGACATAAAACCTCAATTCAAACAAACAAACACCCACCAGTGCTTTCAGTGTTTTGATTCATTATAGGCTTTAACTCTTATCATGTTTTCATCTCAATGTCGGGTAAAAGTCCCACAAAATTGGAAGCAACGTCTCCAAAATGACCTTTACAGTGTTGACAGGGACGTTAAACCTCAAATCAAACAAACAAACAAAACTCTTATCATGCTGTTCACAACAACCCATATCTTTGGAAACAGTGTAGATCCAGATCAGATGGCTTCTGAAGAAGCCATCTGATCAGGATCTACACTGTTTGACATTCAGTTTATGAATTTGTAGGAATAAATTAGATCAAGTAATCTGATTGGTTCAAAGCCAGAAATGGGTGTGGCTTAAATGAATATTCAGCAAGAGAAGGTTTAATATTTTGGAGCTACAGTAATGATCCTAAGTAATGGGGACAGATAGGTCTAAGCAAACTTCAGACCCAGATCAGACTGCTCCTGAAGGAGCAGTCTGATCAAGGTCTACACTGTTTGCCATTTCATTTATGGAATCCTTGTAGGGTCGTGAAACAAATTTGTTAAAATTTTAGGACAATTACAGCAAGTCCTCAAGGTATCCAATTTTTTAGGATTTTACAGTAGGTACAGTAATCCTACTGTTTCCTTATCATTAACCCTTATTTGAATTAGCCACACCCATTTCTGACTATCAGCCTATCAGATTACATGATATAATGTTTTTGTTCAAATTCACAAACTGAGTGACAAACAGTGTAGATCCAGATCTGATCTGGATCTACACTGTTTGGAAAGGTAGAGGTTGTGGTGAACAGCAGAATAAAGGTTGATTTTGGAGTGAAATGGTTAAAAAACTTATTTTGAAAAAAAAAAAAAACAGTTCTGCAAATACCAGAAAATAGGGTCCAAACCCAGTGTATAGACTCAGATTGCTTAACGTACCGTAATAAAAGGGTTGCAGGTCAGGGACCTTTTTTTTCTTTTTCAGTGGATGATTCACATGTAATGCTGATTTTTTTTTTTGTCTGGGTTAAATATTTAATTTCCCCCAAAAATGTTCAGTGATGCATATACATCAATGTAGATAAACTATTAAAATGGTAAACAACCTGATGGTTTCTGTCAATTCATTTCCTTTTTGTCTCTTTAACCCTTATCCTGCTGAACATGACAAACCCTACCTTGCAAACAATGTAGATCCAGATCAGATGGCCATCGGACAGGATCTCTGTGTTTCATAGTTTGTGAATTAGAATGAATTCAGTATTTCAAGTAAGCGCTGGACAGTCAATATTATTTTATTCAGCAGGATAAGGGTTAACAGTTCATTGAAATGTAGACACTTTGTATGGTTAACCCTTATCCAGCTGTCAGAACATGACAACCCCTATCTCTGCAAACAGTGTTGATCCTGATCAGATGGCTTCTGAAGAAGTCTGATCAGGATCTACACTGTCATTCAGTTTGCAGATTTGAGTGAATAAATTACATCATTGTCTAGTAATTTGATAGGTTTAAATGTGAATGGGCATGGCAACATTATTTTTAGTAGCAGGATAAGGGTTAGAAGTCGGAATTCGGTTGTTTTGTTTGAATTGAGGTTTAACATCCCCATCAACACTGTTTAAGTCATTTTGGAGACGTTGCTTCCAATTTTGTGGGACTTTTACTTGAGATGAAATGACATCTCAAAGCCATGCCATCCAATGAAACCAGTTGGACGGTCCGACTTGCACCACTTTGCCTGTGCAGGCTTGAGACCTCTAAGCGGTTTACCAGTACTCATGTGTGGTCGGTTTAGGCTCTGTGTGGAAGTCTAGTATAGCCCATTCTATTTCTTCAGGCCCTGATGGGCCAGGGCTGGAGAACTCGGATTTAAAAGGGCATACATTATTCTTCTTCTTATTTCTGGTCAAATGAGGTGGTTGCATTGAGCACCCAGACTCCCACTCTGTTGAAAGCAGAAATAAGGAATATAATTTATATTATACTTTAAAAAAAAAATAATGACAGTTTCAATAATGTTAAAATTCAAACACCTTGAGGACTTGCTGTAATTCTCCTAAGATTTTTGCAAATTTGTTTCACGATCCAGCAAGGAGTCTAAAAAGTGCCAACGGAATTGCAAACAGTGTAGACCCTGATCAGACTGTCCCTACAGGAGCAGCCTAATCTGGGTCTGCACTGTTTGCTTAGGTCTGTCTGTCCCAGTACATTGGATCATTACAGTACGCAAGTGTTTTCGTCAGCAGTTCCGTAAACACCTTTACAACAACACTTTGTTTTGAGATCATGCACATAGTTTGCCCTAAAGCAGGTGGTTCAAATGAGCACTCACTTACCCACTCTGCTTGCATTACGATAACACATCCGTGCAACATAATGCATTTTTTCACACTTCCAAAATGGCTACTTTTCTTGTGAAAATCTGTGATATTTTTTGTTATTTTACTTTAAACGTAGAATGTGGGTGCTCGTTGGAACCATCCCATTGAGGCGGTTCTAACGAGTACACACAACCTATGTCTTGGAGCAGACTAATAAGCAAAATAATGTATACCCCCGTAAACCTCAGTTTTCCCTATATAAAGTGGGGTTTAACCCTTTTTGTACCAAATGGAATCTTCCTCCTTATATAAAGCAGGAGTCTATTTAAAAATGTATGGGTGTCATGTTGTGTTTTCTTCTGAATTTATTTGTTAAAGGGTTAACTTTTTGCAAACAGTGTAGACCCTGATAAAACGCCTTGTTCTGTGGCGTCTGATCTGGGCCTGCACTGTTTGCTAACTACCCGTTTTGGGGTTTCCGGTACAAAATGGGTAAAGGGGGTGTTCATTTCACGGGCATGTTCCAGTGATGGAGCAAAAATAAATTGAACTTATTTTCCTCAGAAACCACTGGACCATTTTAAACCTAATTTCATTTAAAAGCTCTTAGGAACAAGGAAATAAAAGTTAATTGGTTTTATGACCAATATGGTTGCCATGCCCATATAAGGTAAAGACCCAGAAATCTTCTCCATAACCAGTGGGCGGATCATTATGAAGCTTGGTATGTAGCATTTGAGTGCCACAAGGGAGATTAGTAATTGTTCTAATTGTGTTACCCTCTTAAAATAAAGTTATTATTATTATTATTATTATTCAAGGTCAGGGTCATTCCTTGACCTTGGCCCAAGCTTAGTAATTCAGATATGAAAATTAAAAATTATTTTTCTCAGATACCACTGGCCACTTTTAACCAAATTTCATTTGAAAGCTTTTAGGAAGAAGAAAATGAAAAATAATAAATATGAATTTGGTCACATGACAAATATGGCTTCCATGTCCATTTTTGGTAAAAAAAAAAACCAACAAAAAAAAAAACTTCAAAACCTTCTCTTGAATCTATGGGCCAGTTGCCTTGAAACTTGGTATGTAGCATTGGGGTTTTGGGCCCATCATCATTTGTTCAAATGTTGATTCTGTCTTGACCTTGTCTTAATTCACATCAAGGTCAAATTTGGTTGCATATATGCTTTTGTATGGGAACATTGTTTTTCAGAAATTATTGTTGCCGGTTGACTTAAAATTTGAATATTATATAATCAACTAAACTGAGTAAATGAAGTTACATGAGTATTAAAGGTACAGGACACTCAACCTTAGACAATGGTCTGGTCAATCTGATATCAAAATTAAAACTTAATACCTGTATTCACCAAAAATTACTAGGCAAATTGAAATCGCTTTTATGGGATGAAAAAAAATAAATTTTTGTTCAGTTGGTCCAGATCACATGGACCATTAGATTGCCGTCATGAAAATATCTTAAATGTTTTTCTCTGGAGCCAGTGGGCCAATTGCCTTTAGCTATGAATGTTGCATTGGGGACTCTGACCCAAATGATGAGTCTGGGTTGACCATGACCCATTTTATATCAAGGTCATATTTGGTTAGCTGTATGGAAAAAAGTAGATTCTGAAACTAATAATAATTTTTTGGAAAACTTATTGCCTGTGAACTAGAATGATATATGCAATCTTATTATATACCCAGAAAATGTCCCGTTTACTTTGTACAGAAGTTACCGGTCAATATTTTTCCATATTGCCCGTAGTCAAGTTCATATTGCCCGTAGATAAGCAGTCACGTTCAAAATAGAACTACTTTCAAATTTGTCCACTTCAAATACTAAAAATCGGCAGCCATCTTGTCGTGCGTATCGACTGAAATAACAGAAAACAAAATGAATATAGGCTGTGACAAGGTGCATAAACCCCCTTTTAATGCTAGAAAATATGACCTACCTGCAATCTGTTCAGATATTCAATAATTTCTTTTAGGAAATCAAGAGTATTTTGAAAGAAACAAAACTAACACTTCGGTAAACATGGCGTCCTGCGTTGGGAAACGTTAATGTTTTTAATGACGTCACGTCAACCGACGTTAACGTCGTCTTCACTTTGGCGCCATTGGGCGTGGTTTTTCATAGTGTAGGAAGACACTTAACGACGTGCATTATTTTCCATTTCAAAGCACTTAAAGATGTCTAACCTTATTTTACGTTCAAATTTCCATGCCAGGCAATCCTGAATTCTGTAACAGAGTCCAAATTTGGGTATATAATAAAAAGGTTATTGACTTTATATTGTGAAATATTCGGCACTCGTTCATATGGCGAAGACGCACTCGCAAGCTCGTGCGTCCTTCGCCATATGAACTCGTGCCGAATATTTCACAATATAAAGTCAATAACCTATAAATCTTAACCCTTGTCCTGCTAATCCCGGATATGCCTTATCTTTGAAACAATGTAGATCCAGATCAGATGGCTTCTGACGAAGCCATCTGATCAGGATCTACATTGTTTGCCATTCAGATTGTGAATTTGTTGCAATAACTTGCATCAAGTAATCCGATTGGTTGATAATCGGTAGTGGGAGTGGCATATATGAATATTCAGCAGGACAAGGGTTAATGAGTTAATGAAGCTGCATGAGTGCCAAAGGTCATTGTTACTCGGAGGTCAATGTTACTCATTGACCTTGGTCCATGGTCACTCAGATATCAAAATTAACTTTTTGTTTTGAAAAATAGCTTGTCATATTGAAGCCAAATTTCATATGAAGCCTTTATGGGATGGAGAAACAAAAGTTTGTTGAAATGGTTAAGGTTGCCAGACCAAGATTGCTGCGATGGTAAAAAACATTAAAAAAAAAAAATCTTCTCACAAACCATGTGGCTCCACATATACTCGGCACTCAGGTGAGCAGTTCAGGATCATTGGTCCTCGGGTTATTTTAGGCTTGAAAAACGGTGATGCAAATGCAGAAGACCTCATTTGCATTATACAAAGAAATCCTTGAAACTTGTTTTCGTAAGTTGTAATTTGATAGTTTCGAATTAAATTTTCTTAAAGGCTTATTTGTATCACAGCAACCAAACTGTTATCATATTTAAATATGTAACCCACCCATTGCAGTAAAATGAGGAGCAAAATATGTTATCAAAGCCCCAAGATATATGGAGATCTTGACTGCCTATCCTACTCCACTTTTAACCCTTAAGATGCCGCTGAAACTGTTGTCTGCTTGTGTTGTCTGCCAAATCTTCTTGCAAAGTTTTTAAAAATATTTTTGCATACAGGCAAACAGTGTGGGCTCAGATCAGACTGCTCCTAGAGGGGCCCAGATCAGACTGCTCTGTCTGATCTGGGTTCACACTGTTTGCAATAATGACCTTTAAAGTTACAGGCAGACGACAAAGCAGAGGACAATTATCATGATTGGTGTCTTGTGACAGTAGTCAAAACCATGTTATTTCCAAACAAAGATGACCATTGATGGTCTTTCTGTAATATAACCCATAAAATGCCAATCACGACAATTGTCATCTGCTTTGTCATCTGCCAGTTACTTTGAAAGTCATTTTTGCAAATGTTTGCCTGTATGAAAAAATATTTCTTAAAAGTTTGCAAGAAGATTCAGCAGACAACATATTAAGCAGAGGACATTTTCAGAAGTAGTTTTTCTTGGCATCTTAAGGGTTAATGTTGGGATCCATCTTCGAACCATGTTATAGTAAAGTCATACAGTATTATAAAGAGGTGGTGTACAAGTAGTAGTAACAGAGGTGTAGACATCAATCCTTATTCTGCTGAACATAATAACCCCTGTCTTTGGAAACAGTGTAAATTCAGATCGGATGCTTCCAAAGAAGCTGTCTGATCAGGATCCTTTGTTTGATTTGAGGTTTAACGTCTCTGTCAACACTGTAAAGGTCATTTTGGAGACATTGCTTCCAATTTTAGGGACTTTTACCCAACATTGAGATGAAATGGCATCAGGATGGAAAAACAAATTTGTTAAAATGGTTTAGGTCAATTGACCAAGATTGCTGCGATGGTAAAAACCATTAAAAAATCTTCTCTGAAACCAAATGGCTCCACATACACATGGCACTCAGGAGAGCGGTTTGGAACCATTGGTCCTCTGGTTTTTTGTTTGATTTGGTTTAACGCCCTCGTCAACACTGTAAAGGTCATTTTGGAGATGTTGCTTCCAATTTTGAGGGACTTTTACCCGACATTGAGATGAAATGACATATTGGCCGACTCGCACCGCTTTGCCTGGGCAGGCTTAGATCCTCTAAGCGGTTTACCAGTACTCGTGCGCGGGTTGGTTTCAGCTCTGCTTGGAAGCATCATGCAGCCAATATATTTCTTCAAGTCCCGATGGGCGGGGGCCGACTGATCGGGATATACACTGTAATTCGGATTTTGAATACAGATGAATAGAATATATCAAGTTACGGCAAAACCTCTTGATAGCACTTTTACTGGGGTCCAGAGCAGAAACCAGGTTAGTTAAAACAACCTTGTTGTAGCCAAACAAAAGAAGAATGACCATTTAAGGTCATTTTTCTATATAAACGATACATTTTTATCAACCAATCAAATTACTTGACATAATTTATTGCTACAAATTCATAAACTGAATGCCAAACAGTGTAGATCCTGATCAGATGGCTTCTTCAGAAGCCATCTGATCTGGATCTACACTGTTTGCAAAGATAGGGGTTGTCGTGAACAGCAAGGGAAGGGTTAAAGATGGATCCCTAAATATAAAGATAATATAGAAAAATGACCATGAATGGTTACTGAGCACAGAAGCTCTTCAGTGCTAATGTCCATGTGACTTTCACTGATATGTAGGAAATCCAGTTAACTGTTATTTATAGAAAATAACAGCAATATTCTAATAGCTGTGCGGTAAGAGAGTTACCTATAGAATCTAGACACTGGAATCAAGCATTGGGTTTGCAATGGCAAACAGTGTAGACACAGTTCAAACGCTGCTTTCTGCAGAAAGCAGCGCCTAATCAGGGTTTTCACCTCAAAAAATACGGCTGTTTAAGGTTTAACCCATTTAGCACCAGAAACCCAAAAATTGGTACCCTGGCAAACAATGCAGGCCAAGATCAAACGCCGCAGAACATGGCGTCTGATCAGGGCCTACATTGTTTGCGAAAAGTTAAGCCATTTTCCAAATAAATTTGGATGAAAACACAACCTGACACCCCTAAATTTTAAAATGGACTCCTGCTGTATATAAGGAGGAAGATTCCATTTGGTACAAAAAGGGTTAAGCGGAATAGTTAAATCCCCATTCAGGACTATTTCCCCAGCCTACACTCAGAGACAATTGACCCAACAATACTCTCAGTGCTTTGATTATTTATGGTCTTTCTTTATTTTCTTTTTAACGCTTTTTGTACCAAATGGAATCTTCCTCCTTATAACTGCAAAATTTAGGGGTGTCAGGTTGGTTTTCTCCGAAATTTATTTGAAAAATGGCTGAACATTTTTGCAAACAGTGTAGGCCCCGATCAGACGCCACGTTCTGTGGCGTCTGATCTGGGCCTGCACTGTTTGCCAGTTACCCGTTTTGGGGGTTTACAGGTACAAAATGGGTTAAGGTAGATCTCTGTGTCTAGACTGCGCTTATTGCACATTCTGATAATAACCCAATGCCTGACTTCCCACATTTTTGTCGCGCCTGCTGTTAGCATGGCGCGATATAGGCGCCCGGTTTTCCGTCCGTTTGTCCGCACCAACGAAACGACATTTAGGGGGCAAAAAATTTGGACAGTTTGACACTTAAGTATATATTCGTGAGTCCAAATGCGGTTTATTCCGTTATTTGGGTACTTAAGTGGCAAAAATTTGCTCTTAGGTGGCTTGCCGCTTAAGAGAATTTGCCGCTTAAGTAGTCAATATGCCGACGCCTAGCCACTTAAGTATCCGTTCGTGAGAACGTCCGTTCGTTCGTCCGTCCGTCCATCCGTTTGTCAAGGCGTCAACATTTGCGACCACCCTAGCGTTCACCCTGAGGTTCAAGTTTATTTCTCAAGAACTATAAGAGCTTCATTAATGATACTTGGTACAAACTTGTATCGTGGGATGACAACTTACATGCAAGCATCCATATTTGACCTTGACCTACATTTCATGGTTCACTGACTTTGTAAAATATTGCGACCACCCTAGCGTTCACCCTGAGGTTCAAGTTTATTTCTCAAGAACTATAAGAGCTTCATTAATGATACTTGGTACAAACTTGTATCTGGGAATGACAACTTACATGCAAGCATCCATATTTGACCTTGACCTACATTTCATGGTTCACTGACTTTGTAAAATATTGCGACCACCCTAGCGTTCACCCTGAGGTTCAAGTTTATTTCTCAAGAACTATAAGAGCTACATTAATGATACTTGGTACAAGCTTGCATTTAAGAATAGAAACTTTTGTGCAAGCATCTATGTTTGACTTTGACCTTCATATCATGGTTGGGTGACTTTGCGCCCCCATAGGCGCGACATAGCCTTCGGCGGAATTCTTGTTATATATGGTTTGAAGGGAGATAACTCAGTTGATTTTTTAGATTTTTTGTCAACATGATTTATTTCTCCTGACTATTAGCAACTTAGATGTATCTTCAGACATACACATTGTCACCTCAGATCAGCTTGTTCTGTTTATGCAGTTTGCTCAGTCTGCACTGTGTACAACCATAAAATTCCTAAAATGCACTGTGTACAACCGTAAAATTCCTAAAAATTCAGACACCTTGAGGACTTGCTGTAATTCTCTAAATATTTTAAAAAAATTTGTTTCAAGATCCTGCATGGCGTCCAAAATGTGCAAATGGAATGGCAAACAGTGTAGACCCTGATCAGACTGCTCCTTCAGGAGCAGACTGATCTGGGTCTGCTTTGTTTGCTTAGGCCTGTCTGTCCCAATACTCAGGATCATTATGGTGTATGGATGATCATAGACTCAAAGCTGCTAGATGCAGATATAGAGAACCCTTGTTACTCCTAGAAACACGGCCCCCGCCCATAGGGGCTTGAAGAAATATATGGGCTGCATGATGCTTCCACGCAGAGCTGAATCCGGCCCGCACACTTATACTGGTAAACCGCTTAGAGGATCTGAGCCTGTCCAGGAACCGAGGTGTGAGGCGGACCGTCCATGCTAATAAACCCTATTGGTTTCATTGGGCGACAGGGCTTGAGATGTCATATCTCAGTGTCGGGTAAAAGTCCCACAAATTTGGAAGCAACGTTTCCAAAATGACCTTTACAGTGTTGACGGGGACGTTCAACCTCAAATCAAACAAATCAGACAAAACTCCTAGGAACAAATGTTGTGGGCACTTTTTAGAATCTCCTCACTGTAGCGATTCTAACAGATATCCACAACAGCAGTTTTTTTCAGAGAATTAAATGCAATATTCGTTAATATTTCCATTAATCTGCCTCATCTGGACCTAAGATAGGGATTCAAACTGTTGAACTTAAAGTTACAACCAGATTTGTCATTATTTCCAATGTCAGTATAAAGAGGGTTGATTGAGAATTATATGCAGTATTCATTAATATTTCAGTCAGTCTGTATGATCTTGAGCGAAGGATTCGTTCCACTGAACTTACCGTTATAACGAGTTTTGTTGTTATGGCGTCATGTTAACAAGTCAGTGAAATGAACACCGCTCTAAACCCCACCTCAGAGAAAATTTGGGATTACTGCTTATTTCTGCTCCAAGATATAGTCTGGGGGTACTTGTTAGAGCTGCCTCAATGAGGTGGTTCTAACTAGCACCCTCAACCTATGTTTGGAGTATAAATAAGAAAAATATCACAAATTTTCAAAAGAAAAGTAGCCATTTTTGAGATATGAAAGAATGCACTGTGTCACATGGATGTGTTATGTAATGGCATGGAATTTATCATACCGGCACTCATTATTGTTAACCATTGTCCTGCTGAGCCCGGATATGTCTTATCTTTCAAACAATGTAGATCCAGATCAGATGGCTTCTTCAGAAGCCATCTGATCAGGATCTTCATTGTTTGCCATTCAATTTATGAATCTGTTGCAATAATTTGCATCAAGGAATTTGATTGGGTGATAATCAGTAGTGGGTGTGGCATATTTGAATATTCAGCAGGACAAGGGTTAAAATACAAATGAAAGCGGCAATATTCCAACTCAGATCAGCACAAAAGGTTATTTGTCCTTCTCATAAACTCTTGGCATTTTTAAATGTGTCAGCAAGACAAATTTCATGCTCAAGTGAGTTGAGCATGAAAAAAAGGGTTTATAACCTTGGACTCAGGTTCAGTTATGATCACAGCATTGATAGCAAATTGTGCATACAGCAAAGACAGACCAGACTGTAAATAGTCTAATTTACTAACAAATACCGGAAGTTCTCTATTTATTATGGGGTTTACAAGGGTATTCATTACAAGACTTGTTCATGTGTTTGTTTGTTTGAATTGAGGTTTAGCGTCCCTGTCAACACTATCTAGGTCATTTTTGAGACATTTGCTTACACTTTTGTGGGACTTTTATCCGACATTGAGATGAAATGACATCTCAAGCCCTGCCGCCCAGTGAAACCAAAAGGCGTATATGCATTGGATGGTCTGACTCACACCTCTTTGCCTGGGCAGACTTTGTCCTTCTAAGCGGTTTACCAGTAATCATGTGTGGTCAGTTTCAGTCTAGCTCATGTGATTTGCTTAAAAAACTTTATATTGTTGTTATTGGGTAGCCAGTGGCTCAAAATCACCTTAACCAATATCCTGCTGTTCACAACAACAACCCCATTTGCAAACAGTGTAAATCCTGATCAGATGGCTTCTGAAGAAGCCATCTGATCAGGATCTACACTGCTTGTCATTCAGTTTCTGAATTTGAACGAAACATATTATACCATGTAATCTGATCGGCTAATAGTCAAAAATAGCCATCGGAAGAGATGGCCAATCCCCCAACCAAAAGCCAATATGGCCTTCAGAAGACTGTTCACCAATCGAAAGTGCCCGGAATTAAACCAGCAATATATCACAAAAGTGTTGCAGTTATGGCCATCACAAGATTATACTGTCAGAGGAGATAACTAAAACACAAGGGCACTCAGAATTGTGCTTCTTGTGCATTGCATGCCTGCTTAAGCTCATGTATTTCTGTACAAAATGCCATCAATATGTCTCAAAGGGGTCTGGAGATATGGTGATCACAAGCTGGTCATACTGTTATATTTGAAGGGTAGATAACTCAAATATCACATCACCAACAGTTGTGGTTATTGCACATGACACCCCTTTTGTACCTTGTATACAATTGTGCAAAGTTCCTTCAATATATCTCAAAGGGTGTTGGAGTTATGGCCATCACAAGGTTATATTGTCAGGGGAGATAACTCAAAAACCAGAGCACCCCGAGTTGTAATTCTTGAGCATGACACACCTGCTTAACCTCATGTTACATCTGCATCAAGTACCACCAATATGTCTCAAAGGGTATTAGAGGTACGGTGATCACAAAGTGTCATATTGTTATATTGGAAGGGAAGATAACTCAAATATCATAGCACCCAGAGTTGTGGTGCTTAGGCATGAAGCGCCGTCTCAACCTTGTATACAATTGTGCCAAGTACCATCAATATATCTCAAAGGGTACTGGAATTATGGCCATCACAATGTTGTATTGTCAGGGGAGATAATTCAAAAACCAGGGCACACGGAGTTGTGGTTCTTGCACGTGACACACCTGCTTAACCTCATGTACAACTGTACAAAGTACCATCAATATATCTCAAAGAGTCTTGGAGATGTGGCCATTATAAGGTGGTGAGTCTATATTATTGGAAGGGGAGATAACTAAAAAACCATTGCACCCAGAGGTGTGGTTCTTGTGCATGACACACCGTCTCGGCCTTGTGAACAACTGTTCCAGGTATCATCAATATATCTTAAAGGGTATTGAAGTTATGGCCATCACAAGGTAGTCACTCTATTTTATTGGAAGGGGAAATAACTCAAAAACCATGGCAACTAGAGTTGTGGTTCTTGTGCATGACATGTTGTCTCAGCCTTGTGAACAACTGTGCCAGGTACCATCAATATATCTCAAAGAGTCTTGGAGATATGGCCATTATAAGGTAGTGATTCTATATTATTGGAAGGGGAGATAACTCAAAAACCATGACTCCCAGAGTTGTGGTTCTTGTGCATGACACACCGTCTTGGCCTTGTGAACAACTGTGCCAGGTATCATCAATATATCTTAAAGGTTATTGAATTTATGGCCATCACAAGGTAGTCACTCTATTTTATTGGAAGGGGAGATAACTCAAAAACCATGGCAACTAGAGTTGTGGTTCTTGTGCATGACACGCTGTCTCAGCCTTGTAAACAACTGTGCCAGGTACCATAAATATATCTCAAAGGATATTGGAGTTATAGCCATCACAAAGTAGTCATTCTTTTTTATTAAAAGGGGAGATAACTCAAAAAGTATGGCATCCAGAGTTCTGGCTCTTGTGCATGACACACCGTCTCAGCCTTGTGAACAATTGTGCCAAGAACCATCAACGAATCTCAAAGGGTATAGGAGTAATGGCCATCACAAGGTTGCGTCTACGGATGGATCGACGGACAGACGGACGGACGCCAGGCTGATCGCTATATCCCCCGAACCTTTTCGGTCGGGGGATAAAATGGGTGTGGCTAATTAAATTATTCAGCAGGATAGGGGTTAAAAGGGCATTTCTAATGGATACACAACATCTATTTTCTAACTGAAACAAGAAATACTTCCCTAAATTCTCCATCTCTAAATATTTGTTACCGTATTTGCCCTAATTACCGCACATGCTCCTATAAGCGCACACCAAAGCTACTTTTGTAAAGGAAATGCATAAGCGCACACTTTACAGTAATCTCACCTTGAAGCTCTCATAGTAAATCTATAAAAAACTTACCATTATTTCTTCCAACAGTGAAGGCAATGCTTAAGTATCTTTTTCCGTCTCATTAAATATCAGTATGCATCATCTTGGAAGCTGTTGTTTTCATATCAAATGTGCGCTAATTAGGTAGATTTTTCACCATGATTTTATGACACGATTTTGAAAAAACTAAGCGCACGGTGCGGTAATTAGGGCGAATACGGTATTTGGAGCTATTGGCAGAACAAGTGTTACATATAGATTGCAAGCTGCTCTTTGAGTCATTTCACTGTACTTATAGTGGTAAAAGCAACAGCTACTGACATTTTTTCATCAAAAATATTAGCACAGTTGCCATACTAAATGTTGAAAGTTTTGACAATATGTTAATTAACTAAGGGCATCGTTAGTTTTGAACAGATGGCTCCAGGAGCTTATACTCCAGGAGCTTATAAGCTCCTGAATAGGAATATTAATTTTACAACATCTCCAGCCATGCTGTAGAAGCCAGAATTTGTAGGATGCCAGTATGTAATGGACAGTTTTCACAAAATTTCTGAGTGACCATGATGACCCTGTAAACAAAGTATAGAAAGGAAATTTCAAGCAAGACATACCTATTACTATTAGCACTGTTTTCTGTTGTTCCAGTTCATTGTTTGGAGGTTGTCCCACTTGTTCCTTTAAGAGGTTTCTATACATGCATACTTGAATCTGAAATTGAAAGACATTCTTAACCCTTCTCTTGCTGAATATTCATTTAAGCCACACCCATTGCTGTGTATCAACCAATCAAATTACTTGATGTAATTTATTGCTACAAATTCATATACTTAATGCCAAACAGTGTAGATCCTGATCAGATGGCTTCTTCAGAAGCCATCTGATCTGGATCTACACTGTTTGCAAAGATTGGGGTTGTAGTGAACAGGGTTAGTTTTGATTCTCGTTATTTTAACCCTTTAAAGCACCACAGAAATCTTCAGAGCAGACAGAAATTTAATTTTCAATTTATTTTCTAAGTTTTAAAATTATTTTCTTAGAGAATAAGACAGAAATATTTGATGGATTGTGTTGGGGTTTAACGGCACATCACCCTTAAAAGCTTATTTTGTTTCATCTCCCAGAGAAAGGGGATAGAAGAAATAGCAGAACAGATAGGTATTGAAAGATACAGTTTAGGTATCGGGGTAGGAAACAGCTCATATACCATTGTAAGATACTCCTCATCTTTCATGGTAGATCCGCCCCCGCCAATCGGGGCTTGAAGAAATAGATGGGCTGCAGGATGCTTCCAGGCAGAGCTGAAACCGTCCGCACACTAGTACTGGTAAACCACTTAGAGGATCTAAGCCTGTCCAGGAACCGCGGTGCGAGGCGGACCGTCCATGATTATAAACCCTATTGGTTTCATTGGGCGACAGGGCTTGAGATGTCATTTCATCTCAATGTCGGGTAAAACTCCCATAAAATTGGAAGCAACATCTCCAAAATGACCTATACGGTGTTGATGGGAGGTTAAACCTCAAATCAAACAAACAAACTTTCATGGTAGGTAACAGCTCATATTCCATTGTAAGATATTGCTCATCTTTCAAGATAATAGGTCATATAGTATTGTCAGATGCTGCATATATCAGGGTAGGTAACAGCTCGTATACCTGGCTCCCCGCACATCGGGGCTTAAAGAAATATATGGGCTGCATGATGCTTCCATGCAGAGCTGAATCCGACCTGCACACGAGTACTGGCAAACGGCTTAGAGGATCTAAGCCTGCCCAGGCAAAGCGGTGCCCAGGAGTCGGAGCGTCCATACTTATAAACCCTATTGGTTTCATTGGGCGGCAGGGCTTGAGATGTCATTTCATCTCAATGTCGGGTAAAAGTCCCACAAAATTGGAAGCAACATCTCCAAAATGACCTTTACAGTGTTGACGGGGACGTTAAACCTCAAATCAAACAAACAATCAGCTCGTATACCATTGTAAGATACTTTTTAGCTCATCTGACCGAAGGTCATGGTGAGCTTTTGTGACCGTGAGATGACTGGCGTCATTGTGCATCGTCTGTGTGTAAACTTTTCTTGTGAACACACTAGAGGTCACAGTTTTGGGCCAAGCATCATCAAACTTGGTCAGAATGATCAGCATGACAATATCTCGGCCGAGTTTGAATATGGGTCATGTCTGGTCAAAAAGTAGGTCAGTAGGTCAAATCATAGAAAAACCTTGTGAACACACTAGAGGCCACAGTTTTTATCCGATCATCATCAAACTTGCTCAGAATGATCATCTTGACAATATCTCAGTCAAGTTTGAATATTGGTCATGTCGGGTCAAAAAGTAGGTAAGTAGGTCAGATCATAGAAAAACCTTGTGAACACACTAGAGGCCACATTTTTGGTCCGATCATCATCACTCTTGCTCAGAATGATCGTCTTGACAATATCTAGATCAAGTTTTAATATGGGTCATGTCGGGTCAAAATGTAGGTCAGTAGGTCAAATCATATAAGAACCTTGTGAACACACCAGAGGCCACAGTTTTGGTCCAATCATCATCAAACTTGCCCAGAATGATCATCTTGACAATATCTTGGTCAAGTTCGAATATGGGTCATGTCGGGTCAAAAAGCAGGTCAAATCATATAAAAACCTTGTGAACACTCTAGAGGCCACAGTTTTCGGTCCGATCATCAACTTGCTCAGAATGATCGTCTTGCCAATATCTCGGTCAAGTTCGAATATGGGTCATCTTGGGATAAAAAGTAGGTCAAATCATAGAAAAACCTTGTGAACTCTCTAGAGGCCACAGTTTTGGTCTGATCTTTATCAAACTTGTTCAGAATGATCATTTGACAATATCTCGGTTACCGTAATTTTTATGGGTCATATCTGGTCAGTAAGTAGGTCAGTAGGTCAGATCATAGAAAAACCTTGTGAACACACTAGAGGCCCCAGTTTTGGTCTGATCATCATCAAACTTGCTCAGAATGATCATCTTGACAATATCTGGTTTGAAAATTTGTCATGTCTGGTCAAAAAGTATGTCAGCAGGTCAAATTATAGAAAAACATTGTGAACACTCTAAGAGGCCACAGTTTTAGTCCAATCATCATAAAACTTGCTCAAAATGATCATCTGAAAAAATATCTCAGTTACGTTCGAATATGGTCATGTCAAATCAAAAAGTAGATCAGTAGGTTATTTTGTCATAACTTTTGAACCATTTGAGATAGAGCCTTCATATTTGGCGTGTAGGTTCCCTGTGACAAGGGCTTTCCACTCATATAAGAAAAATTTGACCTGTAACCTTGACCGGTGACCTACTTTATCATAACTTTTGAACCATATGAGATAGAGCCTTCATATTTGGCATGTATGTTCCTTGTGACAAGGTTTTCCCAACCATTCAAAAATTTTGACCCATCACCTTGACCTTTGACCTACTATGTCATAACTTTTGAAGCATTTGGGATACAGCCTTCGTATGTGGCATGTAGGTAAAGGCTTCTTATTCATACATAAAATGATCTGTGACCTTTACCTTGACATTTGACTTACTTTATCATAACTTTTGAACCATTTGAGATAGTGCCTTCATATTTGGCATGTATGTTCCTTGTGAAAAGGTCTTCCAACCCATACAAACATTTTGTCGCATGACCTTGAACTTTGACCTACTTTGTCATATTTTTTTAAGCATTTGAGATACAGCCTTCATATTTGGCATGTAGTTTCCTTGTGACAAGTGCTTCCTTTTCATACAAAAATTACTTGAGATCTTGACCTTGACATGTGTCCTACTTTATCATAACTTTTGAACCATTTGAGGTAGAGACTTCATATTTGGCATGTATGTTCCTTGTGGCAAGGACTTCCCACCCATACTAAAATTTTGACCTGTGACCTTGACCTTTGACCTTCTTTCTCATAACATTTGGACCATTTAAGATAGAGCCTTCATATTTGGCATGTAGGTTCCTTGTGACAAGGGCTTCCCACCCATGCAAAATTTTTTACCTGTGGCCTTGACCTTTGACCATTTTTGTCATAACTTTTGAACCGTTTAAGGTAGAGCCTTCATATTTGGCATGTATGTTCCTTGTAACAAGGTCTTCCCACTAATGCAAAAAAGTTTGACCTGTGACCTTGACCTTGATCTGTGACCTACTTAATCATAACTTTGGAGCCATTTGAGATAGAGCCTTCATATTTGGCATGTATTTTCCTTCTGACAAGGTACCTTACTATATTACCTACCATTTCATTTCTACAGTGTGGATCAGGTGAGCGATCCAGGGCCATCATGGCCCTCTTGTTATGTATCATGGTAGGTAACATCTCATATACCATTTTAATGTGTTGTTCATATATCAGATATCAGGGTAGGTAACAGCTCATATACCATTGTAAGATACTGTATATGTATCAGGGTAGGTAACAGCTCATATATTATTGTAATGTGTTGTTCATATATCAGGGTAGGTAACAGCTCATATACCATTGTAAGATACTGTATATGTATCAGGGTAGGTAACAGCTCTTATATTATTGTAATGTGTTGTTCATATATCAGGGTAGGTAACAGCTCATATACCATTGTAAGATACTGTATATGTATCAGGGTAGGTAACAGCTCATATATTATTGTAATGTGTTGTTCATATATCAGGGTAGGTAACAGCTCATATACCAATGTAAGATGCTGTTTATGTATCAGGGAAGGTTACAGTTCATTTAAGAAATGAATTTTATTTTTCTGCTGTTCATGAAAGTATGAACGACAGCGGGTTGCTAGCAAAGTTTACATGAACCCCGAAGTACTTTTCAAATTACCAGCAGATGACACGGCAGACGATTATTGGTTGTAGGGGTAATAAATCTGCTCGGAGCTGTCCTAATGTTGATATTTAGCTACCCCAGCATCTGTACTTGCATCTGATTAAGAGATTATTCAGAGGCTGGTCTAATTTTTTTACGCCACAATCTCTTTATAACACTGTTAGTAATCATATGGTTTTGGCTATGACACTGTTTGAAATGGATAAAAAATACAGATTTTATAAAAAACTACCCTCAATTGTCATTTTTCATGCCCCTGCCATTCGAAGGATGGTGATTTTAAGGGCATATAGTGTTAGCCCTGTCTGGTCTGCATCCATGTCTGTGTCCTAGATGGTGTTAGCAGTTTGTGTTTAAGTTTGCTTAATTGCGCTACCAGCCAGGTGCATGTGTCCTTAGGACACATTTCTAGTCTATGTCAGTTCTTGGTTGGATATAACACAATTCTTTGCCTAACATGGGTTTGCTTTGGACCCCAACAATAACTAGTGTTGGAAATAATTAACTTGTTTAACTAACAATAGTGTTATAAAGAGGTTTATGCCTGGTCATCTTTCAGTATGATCTATACATCACGTGAACAAGTCCGTGAAATGAACACCCCCCCCCCCCCCAAACCCCACTTTATATAGAGAAAACTGGGATTTACGGGAGTTATACATTTTTCTTATTTCTGCCCCAAAACACTGGTTGTGGGTCCTCGTTACAACCGCTGCACTGAGGCGGCTCTAACAAGCACAGACAACTTATGTTTGCAGTATAAAGAAGAAAAATATCATGGAATTTCATCAGAAAAGTAGCCATTTTGGAGATGTAAAAAAAATGCACTTAGACGCACGCTGTGTTATCGTAATGTACTTTTTGGATTCATCTTTAAACTGTGTTGTATCCCAAATCATGTTATAATGAACTGTATTATGAAGACGTTGTGATGTAATTGGGACTTGTGATAACTAAAGTTTTGCACTTGGATGAAAAAAGTTCAAATGAAAAAAATAATATACAAGCCTACCTTGTGATAAGAAAACTGGTCCGAATTTCATGCATCAACCGTATCTATAATGTTGTATCATCTGCATACATTCTTGTAGAATGTTGTATCATCTGCATGTTCTTGGAGAATGTTGTATCATCTGCAGATATTCTTGGGAATAGTACAGGATGATTCTTAATCCTGATCAGCTGCTGTTCATTGCTTATAAATCTTGTTGGTCAACATTGAAATGATCTCTTTCATCATGTTAAAAGGTCCGTGTTATAGACACTTTGTACTTCCTAAATTCATACAGTGTAATGTAGGGGTTACAAGACTTCATCATTTTCTGTATTCTTGCTTAGAAACATAGATTGTGGTTGCTTGTTAGAACTGCCTCAATGAGGCAGTTCTAACAAGCACCCACAATCTATGTTCTAATGAGTACCCAAAACAATTTGTGTTTGAAACAGAAACAAGAAAAATATCGGTAATTCTCATCAGGAAATGCTTTTTTCACTGCCATGAAAGGAAACATATCATATAGACATGTTATCTTTAGATCAGAATCTCTTCGGAAGCCTTAGAAGCCTCCGTGGTGCAGTGGATACACTACTCGCCTTGTAAATCAGGTATCGCAGGATCGATCCCGGGCTTCTCCAGACTTTCGGATGAGTCTTTAAACCGAGGTCCCGTCTCCGTATGACCTTAGCTGTTGGTGGGACGTAAAACTAAAGCTCACTCACTCACTCTTCGGAAGCCTCTGCATTACAATAACACCCCAGTGTGACATAGTGCATTCTGCCATATCTCCAAAATGGTTGTTTTTTCTTATGAAAATTTCTGATATTTTTCTTATTTATACCCCAAACATAGGTTGTGGGTGCTTGTTAGCACCGCCTTATTGAGGCGGTTCTAACGAGTACCACAACCTATGTCTTGTAGAAAAATATATCCCTGTAAGAGGGGTGTTCATTTCACGGATATACCAGGGGCTTCTCCAGACTTTTTGAGGAGTCATTAAATGGATGCTCCATCTCCATATGACCTTAGTTGTTGGTGGGATGTAAAACTTCAAACATACATAAGAATCTCTAAATCACTTACAAGATCTTAGTCACTAAAAACAACACTTCTTCACTTAAAACAGCACTACTTCATCCCTTAATACTATATCTTCCTTTTATTTATGTTACTATTTTGTAATTCAAGAATAACTTGTGTTGATATGTCATAGTTTGTTACAATTATTGGCATATATAAAGCTTATAAAGTTATTATAACGGGGTATTTAAGGTTATTATAATTGTCCAGCAGACAATAAACTATTTCACCCATAATACAAGTTGATCTGTCGCAGTTGTATAAAAACCTATTGTCAATCTGTCTAATCGTTAATAATATACTTCACAAAACCTTGAGAGCAATTAAATTTCAGGTAGCGATAATGGTTTTACCATGAAAAAGTCAATACACCACAGCTTCTGTATAACACTGTTCATTATGAGGCAGTTTGTATATACTCCACAACCTCAAAAACACAGTTTGGATCTAATACGATTTCAAGATGGATCCAAAAAGTCCGTGAAATAAAGATTGATCCCCCTAAACCCCACTTTATATAGAGAAAACTGGGGTTTACAGGGGTAAACATTATTTTCTTTATTTCTGCTCCAAGACATAGGTTGTGGGTACTCTTTAGAACCGCCTCAATAAGGCGGTTCTAACGAGCACCCAAAACCTATGTTTTTTGTTATAAATAAGAAAAATATCACAAATTTTCATCAGAAAAAAATGCCGTTTTTGAGGTTTGAAAAATGTCCTATATCACACGGATGTGTTATCGTAATGGTATAGAATGGTCATTTTTCTACACAATCTACACTTTTTTTGTTTGGATATAACACAGTTGTTTGGTTAACATGGTTTATGCTTTGGACTCCATTAATGGTGTTATAAAGAGGTTGTGGTGTAACATGCTTTATTGACGGGCCTTTGTGGCCTAGTGGATAAGAGCGTTGACTCTTAAACATTAGGTCTCTCACCGCTTTGGTTCGAGCCTTGCTCAGCTCACATGTGAGACGCCAAGTTCTGCAACGGAAGGTCAGGTGTTTTTTCTCTGGGTACTCCAGTTTTTGCCCACCTGATTAACAATCACAAAATATGGTATAAGTGAAATAATCTCGAAAGGGTCTTAAAACCAAACCAAAAGAAAGAAGAAAAAAAAAACAAGTATCATTAATGAAGCTCTTATAGTTCTAGAAATATTAACTTGACTATTTGGGTGAACGCTAGTGTGGTTGCAATATTTTACAAAGTTAGTGAACAATAAAATGTTGGTCAAGGTCAAATATGGATGCTTGCATTTGAGTTTCCATCTCCAGATACAAGTTAATTTTTTGGTACCAAGTATCATTAATGAAGCTCTTATAGTTCTTCAGAAATTTACTTGACTATTTGGGTGAACTCCAGGGTGGTCCCAATATTTTACCAAGTCAGTGAACCATAAAATATAGGTCAAGTTGAATATGGATGCTTGCCACCCCAGACTCATAATGGAACTTACCACCCCAGATACAGCTGAATCCGGCCCGCACACTAGTACTGGTAAACCGCTTAGAGGATCTAAGCCTGTCCAGGAACCACGGTGCGAGGCGGACCGTCCATGCTAATAAACCCTATTGGTTTCATTGGGCGACTGGGCTTGAGATGTCATTTCATCTCAATGTCGGGTAAAAGTCCCACAAAATTGGAAGCAACGTCTCCAAAATGACCTTTACAGTGTTGACGGGGACGTTAAACCTCAAATCAAACAAACAAAACAAGTTTGTACCAAGTATTATTAATGAAGCTCTTATAGTTCTTGAGAAATTAACTTGACCATTAGGTTGAACATTAGGGGGGTCGCAATATTTTACAAAGTCAGTGAACCATGAAATTTAGGTCAAGGTAAAATATGGATGCTTGCATTTTTGTTGCCATCCCCAGATTCAAGTTTGTACCAAATATCATTAATGAAGCTCTTATATTTAGGTCTTGAGAAATAAACTAGACCATTAGGGTGAACGACTTTGTAAAATATTGCGACCACCCTAGCGTTCATAACTTACAAACCTTCAACCTTAGGTTTATAACTTACAAACCTTCAAACGCATCATTTTCAACCTTTAAACGTAAGATCACAACATTAAACAATTTCATGACAAGTTACTTAACTCTTTGGCTATAATACTCTAAGAGTTATTGCCTTTTGAAAGAAACAAATAGCTTTTTTCGTCTTTTGTTTTCATCTTAATTTCAAAACCAATATAGATATCCAATGAAAATGATGCTACATTATTGACAGTTGCCATATAGTAATACCCTTTCCTTTTTAGCTCACCTGTCACGTAGTGACAAGGTGAGCTTTTGTGATCACTTTTTGTCCGTCGTACGTTGTCCGTGCGTGCGTGCGTAAACAATTTCTTGTCCGCATGATAGCATCTTCATTTATGATTTGATTTTAACCAGACTTGCACACAACTTGTACCACCATGAGATCTGGGTTCCTTTCTTGAACCAGCCATATCCCATCATGTGTTACGGAGTTACGGCCCCTGAAAGGGCAAAAATTGCCTATTTTGGTCTTGTCCGCACGATAGCATCTTCATTTATGATTTGATTTTAACCAGACTTGCACACAACTTGTACCACCATGAGATCTGGGTTCCTTTCTCAAACCAGCCATATCCCATCATGTGTGACGGAGTTACGGCCCCTGAAAGGGCAAAAATTGCCTATTTTGGCCTTGTCTGCATGATAGATGTTTCAGTTATGATTTGATTTTAACTAAACTTGCACACAATTTGTACCACCACAAAATCTCGGTCAAGTTCAAATATGGGTCATGTCGAGTCAAAAAGTAGGTCAGTAGGTCAAATCAGAAAAAAACCCTTGTGAAGACACGAGAGGCCACAGTTTTGGTCCGATCATCATCAAACTTGCTCAGAATGATCATCTTGACAATATTACAGTCAAGTTCGAATATGGGTGTTGTCGGGTCAAAAAGTAGGTCAGTAGTTCAAATCATAGAAAAACCTTCTGAACACACTAGAGGCCACAATTTATGCCCAATCATCATCAAACTTGCTCAGAATGATCATCTTGATAATATCTTGGTCACATTCGAATATGAGTCATGCCGGGTCAAAAAGTAGGTCAGTAGGTCAAATCATAGAAAAACCTTGTGAATACACTAGAGGCCCCAGTTTTGGTCCAATCGTTATCAAACTTGCCCTGAATGATCATCTTGACAATATCTCGGTCAAGTTTATATACGGTTCATGTCGTGTCAAAAAGTAGGTCAGTAGGTCAAATCATAGAAAAACCTTGTGAACACACTAGAGGCCTCAGTTTTGTTCCGATCATCATCAGACTTGCCCAGAATGATCATTTTGACAATATCTCGGTCAAGTTCGAATATGGGTTATGGCGGGTCACAAAGTAGGTCAGTAGGTCAAATCATAGAAAAACCTTGTGAATACACTAGAGGCCACAGTTTTGGTCTGATCATCATAAAACTTGCTCAGAATGATTATCTTGAGAATTTCTCTGTCCAGTTTGAATATGGGTCATGTAGGGTCAAAAAGTAGGTCAGTAGGTCAAATCAGAGAAAAACCTTGTGAACACACTAGAGGCCACAGTTTTGGTCAGATCATCATCAAACTTGCCCAGAATGATCATCTTGCCAATATCCGGGTCAAGTTTGAATACGGGTCATGTCGGGTCAAAAAGTAGGGCAGTAGGTCAAATCTTAGAAAAAGCTTGTCAACACACTAGAGGGCACAGTTTTGGTCCGATCATCATCAAACATGCCCAGAATGATCATCTTGACAATATCTCAATCAAGTTCAAATATGGGTCATGTTGGGTCAAAAAGTAGGTCAGTAGGTCAAATCATAGAAAAACCCTCTGAACACACTGGCGGCTACAGTTTTCGTCCGATCATCATCAAACTTGCTCAAAATGATCATTTGACAATATCGCGGTTAATTTCGAATATGGGTCATGTCTGGTCAATATGTAGGTCAGTAGGTGAGATTGTTGAAAAACCTTGTGAACACACTAGGGGCCCAAGTTTTGGTCCGATCATCATCAAACTTGCTCAGAATGACCATCTTGACAATATCTGTGTCAAGTTTGAATATGGGTCATGTCGGGTCAGAAAGTAGGTCAGCAGGTCAAATCATATAAAAACGTTTTGAACACTCTAAGAGGCCACAGTTTTAGTCAAATTGTCATAAAACTTGCTCAGAATGATCATCTGGACAATATCTCAGTTAAGTTCGAATATGGGTCATGTCAAATCAAAAAGTAGATCAGTAGGTTATTTTGTTATAACTTTTGAAACGTTTGAGATAGAGCCTTCATATTTGGCATGTAGGTTCCTTCTGACAAGGGCTTCCCACTCATAAAGATTTGACCTGTGACCTTGACCTGTGACCTACTTTATCATACCTTTTGAACCACATGAGATAGAGCCTTCATATTTGGCATGCATGTTCCTAGTTACAAGGTTTTCTCAACCATTCAAAACTTTTGACCCATGACCTTGATCTTTGACCTACTTTATCATAACTTTTAAAGCATTTGAGATACAGCCTTCATATTTAGCATGTAGGTTCCTTGTGACAATGTTGCTTAGATGATCCTCTACCAAAAAGGCTAAAACAATCCCACTCGGATGAACAAAATGGCCACCGGAGGTAAAAATAGAAAACTATTGTAAATTTGATTCAAACGGAAGTTCCCAGGAATGTTTCCAAGGTTACTCCCCTACCAAATAAGCTAAAATCACTGCTGATGAACAAGATGGCCACAAGAGCTAAAAATAGAATGTACTCGAGACAGTGACACACAGGTGAGCGAACCAGGGCCCTCTGGGCCCTCTTGTTTCACTTGTTTATTCATAACTTTCAAATCGTCAAATGCATCAACTTCAAACTTTAGATATAAGGTAACAATATCATTACACAATTACATGGTAAGTTATGTAACTGTAGCTACAAAAAAAATATACGAGTTATCTCCCTTAGAAAAAAAAATCCAGCTCCTCTGATGTCACTGGCGGGACCCTAGTCAGTTTCACTGACAGCTCTAGTTATTTTTTGTTATGGTTTTGTCTTTGAGTATTGCTTATATTATTTTGTTTGCCATTTTGTGGGAAAGTAACTGTCCTTTGGGCTTTCCGCTATCAATGTTTCCATTTCATGTTTGTGCTTCATTCCCTTTGGTGTCTCTGATGGAAGCTGTGGGTTAATTGTATCAGTTCCTGATCATTGCCTTCTGTTCTATTTTCAACCATTCAAATTATTTGATGTATTCATTCATCAAATTTATTTGATATAATGTAATTACCCAAATCACAAACTACATGACAAACAGTGTAGATCCTCATAACGATAACACACCCGTGCAACATATTTTTCACATTTTTCACATCTCGAAAATGGCCATTTTTCTGATGAAAATTTGTGATATTTTTAGCTCACCTGTCACGTAGTGACAAGGTGAGCTTTTGTGATCACTTTTTGTCCGTCGTGCGTGCATCCGTGCGTGTGTGCGTCCGTGCGTAAACAATTTCAAATAAGTATATCTCTAATACCCCATGGTCAATCTTGATCAAATTTCATGGGAAGCATCATCAGGTAGGGGGAAAGGCTGCATAAGGTTTTTGGGCTGATCAGATTGGAATTCTGGTTGCCATGGCAACATATAGCTCCCATAGACTTATCAATGGGAAAAAATTAAAATTTCTTCTCTGAAACCACAGGGCCCAGAGCTTAGATATTTAGCATGTATTGACGGCCAGTGGTCACCTACATAATTCCTGCCAATCATGCCCCTGGGGTCCAAATTAGCCACACCCCGGGGCCCCTTCGCTCCCATAGACTCATAATGGAACAAAAAGCTTCAAAAATCTTCTTCTCTGAAACCACAGGGCCCAGAGCTTAGATATTTAGCATGTAGCAACAGCAAGTGGTCACCTACATAATTCCTGCCAATCATGCCACTGGGGTCAAAACGGGTCACGCCGCGGGGCCCTTTAGCTCCTATAGACTCATAATGGAAAAAAGCTTCAAAAATCTTCTTCTCTGAAACCACAGGGCCCAGAGCTGAGATATTTGGCAACTAGCAACAGCAAGTGGTCACCTACATAATTCCTGCCAATCATGCCCCTGGGGTCCAAATTGGCCACACCCTGGGGCCCCTTAGCTCCCATAGACTCATAATGGAAAAAAAAGCTTCAAAAATCTTCTTCTCTGAAACCACAGGGCCCAGAGCTTAGATATTTACAATGTAGCAACGGCCAGTGGTCACCTACATAATTCCTGCCAATCATGCCCCTTGGTTCTAAATGGGGGACGCCCCGGGGCCCCTTCGCTCCCATAGACTCATAATGGAACAAAAAGCTTCAAAAATCTTCTTCTTGAAAACCACAGGGCCTAGAGCTTAGATATTTAGCATGTAGCAACGGCAAGTGGTCACCTACATAATTCCTGCCAATCATGCCCCTGGGGTCAAAACGGGCAACGCCCCGGGGCCCTTTAGCTCCTACAGACTCATAATGAAAAAAAAAATTAAAAATCTTCTTCTCTGAAACCACAGGGCCCAGAGCTGAGGTATTTGGCATGTAGCAACGGCCAGTGGTCACCTACATAATTCCTGCCAATCATGCCCCTAAGGTCCAAATGGGCCACAACCAGGGGCCCCTTCGCTCCCATAGACTCATAATGGAATGAAAAGCTTAAAAAATCTTCTACTTGGAAACCACAGGGCTCAGAGCTTAGATATTTAGCATGTAGCAACAGCAAGTGGTCACCTACATAATTCCTGCCAATCATGCCCCTGGGGTCCAAATGGGCCACGCCCCGGGGCCCTTTAGCTCCTATAGACTCATAATGGAAAAAAGCTTCAAAAATCTTCTTCTCTGAAACCACAGGGCCCAGAGCTGAGGTATTTGGCATGTAGCAAAGGCAAGTGGACACCTACATAATTCCTGCCTATCATGCCCCTAAGGTCCAAATGGGCCATGCCCCGGGGCCCCTTAGCTCCCATAGACTCATAATGAAAAAAAAAAGCTTCAAAAATCTTCTTCTCTGAAACCACAGGGCCCAGAGTTTAGATATTTAGCATGTAGCAATGGCAAGTGGTCACCTACATAATTCCTGCAAATCATGCCCCTGGGGTCCAAATGGGCCACATGCCGGGGCCCCTTAGCTCCAATAGACTCATAATGGAAAAAAGCTTCAAAAATCTTCTTCTCTGAAACCACAGGGCCCAGAGCTTAGATATTTAGTACGTAGCAACGGCAAGTGGTCACCTATATAATTCCTGCCTATCATGCCCCTGGGGTCCAAAAGGGCCACGCCCCGGGGCCCCTTAGCTCCTTTAGACTCATAATGGAAAAAAGCTTCAAAAATCTTCTTCTCTGAAACCACAGGGCCCAGAGCTTAGATATTTAGCATGTAGGTATGGCAAGTGGTCACCTACATAAATCCTGCCAATCATGCCCTTGGGGTCCAAATGGGTCAAGCCCCGGGGCCCCTTAGCTCCCATAGACTCATAATGGAAAAAAGATTCGAAAATCTTCTTCTCTGAAACCACAGGGCCCAGAGCTGAGATATTTAGCATGTAGCAACGGCAAGTGGTCACCTACATAATTCCTGCCAATCATCCCCCTGGGTTCCAAACGGGCCACGCCCTGGGGCCCTTTAGCTACCATAGACTCATAATGGAAAAAAGCTTAAAAATCTTCTTCTCTGAAATCACAGCGCCCAGAGCTTAGATATTTAGTACGTAGCAACGGCAAGTGGTCACCTATATAATTCCTGCCAATCATGCCCCTAGGGTCCAAAAGGGCCACGCCTCGGGGCCCCTTAGCTCCTATAGACACATAATGGTAAAAAAAAGCTTCAAAAATCTTCTTCTCTGAAACCATAGGGCCCAGAGCTTAGATATTTAGCATGTAGCAATAGCAAGTGGTCACCTACATAAATCCTGCCAATCATGCCCTAGGGGTCCAAATGGGCCACGCCCCGGGGCCCCTTAGCTCCCATAGACTCATAATGGAAAAAAGATTAAAGTATCTTCTTCTCTGAAACCACAGGGCCCAGAGCTTAGATATTTAGCATGTAGTGACGGCAAGTGGTCACCTACATAATTCCTGACAATCATGCCCCTGGGGTCCAAACAGGTGAGCGATATAGGGCCATTGGGCCCTCTTGTTCTTATATATACTGCAGACATAGGTTGTGGGTGCTCGTTAGGACCGCCTCCTAAAGAATACACACAACCTAAATCTTGGAGAAAAAAGAAGAAAAATAATGTATACCCATGCAAACCCCAGTTTTCTCTGTATAAAGTGGGGTATAGGGGGTCTTCATTTTACAGACTTGTTCACGTGATGCTGATAAGATGGATCTACACTGTTTTCAAATATTCAGCAGGATAAGGGTTATGCAAGCAACTAAGGAATATTCACAATGTGCCTGATTAAGACAGATGCTTGCTTAATACAGGTGAGGTTTAATGCATTTGTGGTTTTGGGAACTGAGTGCATGTTTGCTTACAACATGTTGCTTGCTTTATAGAGGTGGCCACTATGACAGGTTTTATATACCATAAAAAATCCTATGAGCTTGTACACCTTTAGGACTTGTCGTACGCTGTAATTCTCAAAAAGTATTAACAAATTTGTTTCAAGATCCAGCTAGCAGTCCAAAAGGTGCAGACGGAATGGCAAACAGTGTAGACCCTGATCAGACTGCTCTTGGCCTTCACTGTTTGCTTAAGCTTGTCTGTCCCAATACTTAGGATCATTACGGTATCCATTTTTTCTTAGATAGGAGAGTAATTAAAAGTTGCAATATGTAACTGATAGTGATTTAAGAGCTTTTGTGATTGATTTTCTTTCATGGATCTGAAAATAATCCATTGACAGTGTTAAATTTGAAAAGATTAACCCATTTAAGCCAAGAAAAAAAAAAAAAATTTTTTTTAACCTAAAGGGGTACCTTGGCAAACAGTGCAGGCCCAGATCAGACGCCGCAGAAACGGCGTCTGATCAGGGCCTGCACTATTTGCTAACAGAATTTTCTGTCAAAAATAGAATAAAAAGGAAAAAATAGGCCTGACACCCCTTATATGATAAATGGACTTGTCCAGCATATAGCAATGGAAGAGTCCACTAGTATTCAATGGGTTAAAATAGACACTGGCAAACAAGTCTAGAGGGCCTATACTGTTTGTAAAAAGTACAGACATTTTCTAAATAAATTTGTATAGATACCTCAGTCAGATTTGGCCTCTTTCAGTATAGCTCATTCAGGGTTGATGGAGGTGGAATAGCTTCTTGTCAAAGGGAGACAACCAAAATACATTGCAGTTTGCTAGTCCTAGAAATGTTGTTGTTACTAGTTTTTACACAGGCCTCAGTATTTATTTTTGTTTGATTTGAGATTTAATGTCCCCATCAACACTGTAAAGGTAATTTTGGAGACATTGCTTCCAATTTTGTGGGACTTTTACCCGACATTGAGATGAAATGATATCTGAAGCCCTGCCGCCCATTGAAACCAATAGGATTTAGAAGCATGCACTGCGCTGCCTGGGCAGGCTTAGATCCTCTAAGCAGTTTACCAGTACTCGTGTGCGGGTCGGTTTCAGCTCTGCGTGGAAGCATCATGCAGCCCATCTATTTCTTCAAGCCCCAATGGGCGGGGGCCGACAGGCCTCTGTAAAACTGCTGACACTTTTCATTAGGTCTCTCACCGCTGTGGTTCGAGCCTCACTCTGGCCACATGTCGGACACCAAGTTCTGCAACAGCAGGCCAGGTGTTTTTTCACTTCGGTTTTCGTCCACCTCTGATTAACGATTGGCTCAAAATAAGAGAAATAATATTGAAAGGGCTGTAAAACAAAAACCAAAAAAAGGAGACTCGGGTTGAGTTATTGAAAAAACTATTTTAGAATTTGCAAACAGTGAAAACACTGATCAGATGCTGCATTTTATGGCAGCGAATCTAGGCTTGCACCCTGTACTTATGTAAAATGGATCAAAGATATGTCTTAACCCATTACATGCAGGAAACCCCTAAAGGGGTATCTTGGCAAATAGTGCAGGCCCAGATCAGATACCATTTGCTAACAGGATTTTCCGTCAAAAATAGGATAAAAATGGAAAAAAGTTGGCCTGACACCCCTTTTATGACAAATGAACTTGTCCAACACATAGCAATGGACGAGCCCACTAGTATACAATGGGTTAAAGATATGTCTTATTTCTGCTCTATGCTTAAATGTTGTATACCGTATTCCTCCCATTTAGCGCCCTGGGCGCTTAAAAAATTGGAAAAAGAGGGGGCGCTAATTAGAGACAATAAATCTTACCAGAACGGAGTGTTTAAAACTCATGACACACGGTTTTTTATTACAATATGGTGGAATAATGACTTAGAAAGTACCAAGTGGTCAACACAGACACTTTGCGATAGCAGTGGGGCTCAGAAATACCTTGCATGATTCACTTTACAGCAGATACAACAATGATTGAAAGGCTTATCTTTACTTTAGGTAAGCCAAAATAGTTTTTCCTCTGACAACAGAAGGGGCGCTTATTATTTTGTTCTTGGAAAAACAGTGAGGGGGCGCTTATAGGAGCAGGGGCGCTAAATGGGATGAATACGGTATCCAATAAATTCCCTCACTGTGGCAAGATATGATACATATTTCCACTTTTAGCTCTTATAACATTATTTTTAACAAAAATTTAGTTTTGCAAAAGAAATGATTTGCACTCAACCCTGTCTATTCAGCAGTTACATGTAATTGCATTTATAGGCCACTTTCTTCGATCCCTTTGATGGCATTAACATGAAGTAAGATGGCATCTGTCTTTTCTAGGACATAATGGAATTGACACGAGGGGTAATTTCCTATGAAATTTTTACGCTCCCCGAAGAATTTCGGGGGAGCATATAGTCGCCGCTTCGTCTGTACGTTCGTGCATCCATCCCGCTCTTGTCCATGCAAATTCTCAGAAACTACTGGTCGGATTTCAGTGAAACTTCATGGGAATATTAAGTATTGAAGGTGGATGTGCATATCACCTGCGTGTTTTGGTTCAATGATTTTTCCAACAGTTATGGACCTTTGATGAATTCTGCATGAATATATAGGGTACTGTTCGAGTCCACGCAAATTCTCAGCAAGTACATGCAGAAATTCAACGAAACTTCAATAGAATCTTAAGCAGCAATAGGGGATGCGCATATATCCATGCTATCTGGTTAGATGATTTGTCACAAGTTATGGTACTTTGTTTAAAGCTGCAGTGTAAGGTCACTCTGGCTATTTTTAGAAAAACTTTGTCATCACTCTGGTGCCTACATTTATTGATGGAATTTAATATGACTTCACACAAAATTTAATGTTGGATATGATAATATCTTGAGCATGTTCGACTTTCAGGGTCCTGGGCTCAAGGTCAAGGTCACTGTGGCTATTTTTAGAAAAACTTTGTTTTTGCTCTAGTGCCTACATTTATTGATGAATTTTAATATAATTTCACACAAATATTGAGTATGATTATATCTCGAGCAAATTCAACTTTCAGGGTCTGGGCTCAAGGTCAACGTCACTGTGGCTATTTTTAGAAAAAAAAACTTTGTCATTGCTGTAGCGTCATCATTTGCTGATGGATTGGAATATAACTTCACACAAATGTTGGGTATAATAATATCTCGAGCAAGTTCAACTTTAAGGGTCCTGGGGTCAAGGTCACTGTGGCTATTTTTAGAATAAAACTTTGTCATCGCTCTAGTGCCTACATTTATTGGTGGATTTTAATATAATTTCACACAAATGTTGGGTATGATAATATCTCGAGCAAGTTTGACTTTCAGGGTCCTAGGCTCAAGGGCAAGGTCACTGTGGCTTCAAACTGTAAAAAGAGTTCAATTGCACTCAGCCTTTCATTATCAACCTCTCATCATTCTGATATGACTGAAATACTGCTAAAAAGGATGTAAAATCACAAATCATCCATCTACATTAGAGTTGCAGATAAATTGGATCAAAGTGAAAGAAGCTAGTGTTGGCAGATGGTCAAAATGACCTTTCTTGACAGTCAAGGGGAGAGGATCAGATCCATTTTCGAACCTGTCTGATATTTTATATGCATGTAAAGGCACCCAATACGGAACCATGCCTGGAGACAGTCCTATGAGGATTGCCTCTGTGTACGAGAGTAAGTTTTCAATAATTTGTATTAAACAGTTTTACCCAATTAATATAGCTAAATTACCACCCAGGATCTTGGGGTATGGTATTGTACCTGAAGACACTTTTTCATTTATTCCGACTTCTGTGTTGCTGATGTTTGTATGACCGTGCCATCAGGCAAGCTAATCTGTCCACTGACAGGTTTTGTTATACTCCATTTTGAAGTACAGTGAGTATACACAGTATACCGCTCTTTTACTAGGATAATGTTTCCTATTCTGACTACATGTATTGCACCTTCAGGGAGCATCCAGCATCCATCGGTTTCAGTTTAAACAAGCCTCCGGCGAGTTTCATAAATTTCTTTTGAAATGATCATGAGTGTAAGATTTTCTGTTTATTTTTTAAGGGGAGTGGGAACACCTTCAGGGTAGGTAACTCCTGCAACAGTATTTTTGTCTCCCATATCAATAGAGGTCAACTCTTAAAGGAAGAATTTGTTCCTGAGGAGCAAATTCTTTCCTTTAACCCTTATCCTGCTGAGTCCGGATATGCCTTATCTTTCAAACAACGTAGATCCAGATCAGATGGCTTCTGAAGAAGCCATCTGATCAGGATCTACATTGTTTTTATACCCCCCCGGCATACGAAGTATGCAATGGGGGTATATAGTTTTTGTCTTTTCCGTCTGTCTGTCTGTCTGTCTGTCCGTAAACAATTATTTTGTGTCAAAGATATCTCAGGAACTGCTTCACATAGAAACTTGAAATTTTGCACACGTGATCAGTATGACTACTTGTATTGTGGGAAAGAAAATAAGGGCCAAGGGGTCAGGCCTTTTTAGAGTTATTTCCCTTTGTAGTTCTTGCTGTTTAATAGTGTATATTTTTATTTTGTGTCAAAGATTTCTCAATAACTACTGTACATAGAAACTTGAAATTTTGCAAACATGATCAGTATGACTAGTTGTATTGTGGGAAAGAAAATAAGGGCCAAGGGGTCAGGCCTTTTAGAGTTATTTCCCTTTGTAGTTCTTGTTTCAGCTGAGGTGATGGCACTGGCCGGGGGTATACGTGCCCCACTGGGCACTTTTGTCTAGTTCATTCAGTTTGTGACTTTGTTGCAATAATTTGCATCAAGTAATCTGATTGGTTGATATTCTGTAGTGGGTGTTGCAGATTAAAATATTCAGCAGAACAAGGGTTAAGAGAAGACTCTTTTTCAGTGGGATCTTATAGAAAAACGAACAGTCCCGAAAGTTTTCTTCCTTTGAAAAATGGCAGAAAAATCTACCAGGTGTTCCCATTCTCCTTAAATTAGAGATTATCCTTAGTTTAAGATTAGTTGTGGCTAACATGAGTTACTTCCCCCAGATTGACTGTCTTAAGAACTGATAAAAAAAAGGCCTGTTTGTTTGTTTGATTTGAGGTTTAACGTCCCCATCAACACTGTAAAGGTCATTTTGGAGACTTTGCTTCCAATTTTGTGGGACTTTTACCCGACATTGAGATGAAATGACATCTAAAGGCCTGTATATTCTGTGTAGACCCAAGTGAGTCTGAACAAGACCTGACCTGCATTATTTAACCCTTATCCTTCTGAATAAATTAATTATGCCACACCCATTTCTGGAGCTTGGTAGCTCAGTGGTTAGTGCACTTGCCTATCATGCTAGAAGACCCGATGATACCTACCGTAATTACATGATTACCGTCATTAGGAAAACATGTCCGTAAGAAATAATGTCTAACAGGGTGTCAGAAAATCATAAATATTAGGTAAAAATGATAACATCTTTATTATTTCTGCTTTCAACATAGATTATGGGTGCTCGTTAGAACCGCTTCAATGAGGGGGTTCTAACGAGTACCCAAAATCTATGTTTTTGAGCAAAAATAAGGCAGATAATATGTACCCCGGTAAACCCCACTTTTCTCTATATAAAGTGGGGTTCAGGGGGGTCTTCGTTTCACGGACTTAATTGTTATCATGCTGACTGTGTGGGCTTTCATCCTGCAAACCTGGGGCCGGTTGTTCAAAACTAACGACGTCGTTAGTTAACCTATCATTAAAACTTTGATCATTTATTATGGAAAATATGCTAATATTTTTGCTGAAAAAATGTGAGCAGCTTTTGTGGATGCAAAAGCTGCTCACATTTTTTCAGCAAAAATACCAAAATTTTAGGTATTGAACTTGCTAGAACACTTAACAATATGACCAGTAACAAGCTCGTTAAGCTAACGATGCTTTGAACAACTGGCCCCTGGAGTGTATGTAATGAACACCTGCACCCAATCCTCGTGAGGGGGTGTGGCAGTATATAAAGAAAGAAAGAAAGAAAGAAAAAATATCAACAGAACAAATAACTTAATACATTTGATACTCACAAACTTCCTGACAAACATTGTAGAGCCTGATCATATGGCTTCTTCAGAACACATCTGATGTGGATCTATACTGTTTGCAATGGTAGGGGTTGTAGTGTTCAGGAGGAAAGAGTTAACCCTTGTCTTGATGAATTTTTAAATATGCTACACCCACAACAGATTATCAACCAATCAGATTACTTGATGCAAATTATTGCAACAAATTCATAAACTGAATGACAATGAAGATCCTGATCAGATGGCTTATTCAGAAGCTATCTGATCTGGATCTACATTGTTTGAAAGATGATCATGACCAATGCGGGCTCAGCAGGACAAGGGTATTACTACTGTACTGCTGACATTTTATACATGTTTTTAGCTCGCCTGTACGAAGTACAATGGAGAGCTATTGTTGTCACCTCGGTCGTCTGCGATTGCGTTCCCGTCACGCTGTGTTAAAGTTTTTCAAATGCTTATATCTCAACAGTCACTATCACAGAGCACTCATATTTGGAACTTAAGTACCTGGGAGGGTCTTCTGACATTCAATGAGAACAGACCCCTGGGTTCATGCCCCGCGGTGGGGCTAGGAGTCAGAATCTAGAACACCTTTGTAAAATTGTGTTAAAGTTTTTGAAATGCTTCTATCTCAACAGACACTCATCACAAAGCATTCATATTTAAAACTTGGATTCCTGAGAGTGCCTTCTGAGATTCCAAGACATCACACCCCTAGGTTCATGCCTAGGAGGGGGGATGGGGTGGTAGGGGTCATACTCTAGGACACCTTTGTAATTTGTTGTATACCTTTCCATTATGCTAACAAGTTATGGACACTATTGGTTATACTTCAGCCAACCAAGTTGCATTGGGTCAAGTGTAAAAGGGTGAAGGTCATGGTGACCTACATTCCATGGTCCAGTGATTTTGCCTTTTATCTTGAAGACTATTTGTTGGAGAAATGTCATACCTGGGAAATTAGTTCCATGTGACCCCATGATTGACCTCAAAATATATCTAGGTCACTGTGACCTATATTTCATGGTTCAGTGATTTTGCCTATTACCTTGAATACTATTTGATGCAGAAATGTCTACCTGGATTATTAGTTCCATGTGACCTGATGAGTGTCCTCAAAACATATCTAGGTCACTGTGACCTATATTTTATGGTTTAGTGATTTTGCATATTATCTTGAATACTATTTGATGCAGAAATGTCATACCTGGATTATTAGTTCCATGCAACCCCATGATTGACCTCAAAATATATCTAGGTCAGCATTACCTATGTTTCATGGTTCAGTGATTTTCCCTATTATCTTGAATACTATTTGATGGAGAAATACCTGGGATTTTAGTTCCATGTGACCCGATGAGTGTCCTCAAAACATATCTAGGTCACTGTGACCTATATTTTATGGTTCAGTGATTTTGCCTATTATCTTGAATACTATTTGATGCAGAAATGTCAAACCTGGATTATTAGTTCCCTGTAACCCCATGATTGACCTCAAACTATATCTAGGTCTGTGTGACCTATATTTCATGGTTTAGTGATTTAGCCTATTATCTTGAATACAATTTGAGGGAGAAATGTCATACCTGGGTTATAAGTTCCATGTGACCCCATGATTTACCTAAAAATATATTTAGGTCAGTATGACCTACCGGTATATTTCATGGTTCAGTGCTTTTGCCTTATAATTCAGACACAGTTTGATTCTGAAATGTAATACCTCGAATATTTGTTCCATTTGACCTGATCATTGACCTCAAAATATAGCTAGGTGAGTGTGACCTGTATTTCATGGTTCAGTAATTTTACCTTATATCTTGAAGGCACGAAAAAGTCAAGCTATGCTGTCATGCGACAGCTCTTGTTTCATGTGGATACTGGTGGACTCTTCTATTGTTATATGTTAGACAAGTTCATTTCTTATTTAAGGGATTGGAGGTCTATTTGTTTTGTTAGCAAACAGTGTAGACCTAGATCAGGCAGTGCTTATGTTGCATCTGATACTGATCTCCACTGTTTGGCCATATTACAGGAATTCATACACCCTGACACATTTTGTATTTTCTGCAATGGTAACTTATTGGACGAAGTCCCTCTGAATATGATGTCTACATTCTGTATGCAGGAAACAGGAACAAAAACTCTTCCTGTAATAGTTTCAATTGCTTTCCAAATTACTTCTATATGTCGGATAGCACTGAACATTTTTTTATCAGAGAGGGGATTAAAGCAATGCCCTTTATCTGTCCATGTGTCTATCTGTGTGTCCATGGCATACATCTGTCTGTCCTTTCTTGTCCGCTCCATATCTCCGGAACCCTTCAATAGATTTTCATTCAACTTTGGTCCAATATTCCCCTCAGCTGATGTGTAGAACCCATAAATACACCATGCCGACTCCTGGAGTTCCAGGTCACAGTTGAAGGTCACGAGTTTGAGCCTTGAATTTTTTATCTGTTCCATATCCATTACCCCTGGAAGGATTTTCATTAAACTTTGGTCAAATGTTGGTCTATGTGAGATGACATGCAGGACTCATAATTCAACCATGCTGACACAAAGTGAAGGTCACATTATTGAAGGTTACTACTTTGAGCCTCTAATTTTGTGTCCACACTAGATCTCCTTTACCCCTGGAAAGATTTTCATTAAACTTTGGTCAAATATTAGCTTTAGTGTGCTAATGTACAGAACTCATAACCACACCATGCTGACTCAAAGTCAAGGTCACAATTAAAGGTCATGAGTTTGAGCCTTGAATTTTTTGTCTGTTCCATATCCCCACTTTCCCTGGAAGGATTTTCATTAAACTTTGGTCAAATGTTTGCCTAAGCGAGATGATGTACATATACAGAACCAATAGTTTAACCTTGTGAACTCAAGGTGAACCTCACTATTGAAGGTCACGAATTTAAGCCTTTAAAGTCATGTTCTCTATATCTTTTTACCGATTGAAAGATTTTCATTAAACTTTGAAAAATAGTTGCTTCATTGTGCTGATGTGAATATGATGAAAAATTGTGAGATGTTTTCTTATTTATACTCCAAACATATACACTGTGGGTGCTTGTGAGAACAGCCTAATTGAGAATATGCAGGGCTAAAACCATATGTCCCCGCTATCGCTACCGGGGACATAAAAACCCCAAAAACCTGCGTTGTGAGTGAGTGAGTGAGTTTTAGTTTTACGTCCCACCAACAGCTAAGGTCATATGGAGACAGGACCTTGGTTTAAAGACTCATCCGAAAGTCTGGAGAAGCCCGGGCTCGATCCTGCGATCCCTGATTTACAAGAAAACCTGCGTTGTATTGCAGGGAATTGCTTAATGGAAATAACCTTTCCCTACAGGCACAAAACGTTGACTCAACGTTGAATTAATGTCTAAACAACGTTTTCATCGTTGTTTCAATGTTAGTTCAACGTTGAGTGCCTGCTGGATTACCACTCATATGACTGTAAATGCAGCTGTAATCGAATGGAAACTTCCCCTTCTATTTTTAGCTCACCTGAGCCGAAGGCTCATGTGAGGTATTAGTATACCACGAGCCGGCGTCCGTCGACCGTCGTCCACACTTTCAACGAAGTATATCTCTGGAACCAGTGGGCCGGCCTTGATCAAATTTCATATGAACCATCATCAGGTAGGGGGAAAGGCTGTATTAGGTTTTCGTGCAGATCGGATGAGAACTCTGGTTGCCACAGCAACAAAGAGCTCCCATAGGCTTAACATAGGAAAAAGCTTGTCATCACTCTAGCTCTGTCAATTTTTTTCTGATCGACTTCATTCTTGCAGATAACGAGGACAGGCATGAAATCTCGATCAAGTTTGATTTTGGGCTGAATCGGATTATTCACTCAGGAGTTACGTGCCCTTGAGCGTTGAAAAAATTGCCTATTGACTTAACATGGGGAGAATGTTGTCATCACCGTAGCTGCTTCAATTATTTTCAGATTGGCTTTATTCTTGCAGATAACCAGCACAGCCATGAAATCTCGGTCAAGTTCGATAACTGGCAGAATCGGATCATTCACTTAGGAGTTACCTGCCCTTGTGTGTTTTTGCATTAGGGTTAATGGGAATTTCAAAATGTATATCTTAAAGACTACTTGGCCAACTTTGATCAAATTTCATGTGTCGCATTATTGGGCAAGTGGAAAGGCTTCATTAGGTTTTCAGGCAGATCTGAGTGGAACTTTGGTTGCCATGGCAACATCTAGCTCCCATAGACTTCACATAGGAAAAAGCTTGTCATCACTCTAGCTCCGTCAATTTTTTTCTGATCGACTTCATTCTTGCAGATAACCAGTACATGCATAAAATCCCGGTTAAGTTCGATTTTGGGCCGAATCGGAATATTGACCTCGGAGTTAAGTGACCTTGAGCGACAAAAAATTTGCCCATAGACTTAACATAGGGAAAATGTTGTGACTACGATAGCGACTTGAATTTTTTTCAGATCAGCTTCAAACTTGCAGGTAACGAGGACAGACATAAAATCTCGGTTAAGTTGGATTTTGGGCCGAATCGGATTATTTGCCTTGGAGTTACCTGCCCTTGAGCACAAAAAAATACGTTGTGACCACGATAGCAACTTTATTTTTATTCAGATCAGCTTCAAACTTGCAGGTAACGTGGACAGGCATAAAATCTCAGTTAAGTTCGAATCGGAATATTGACCTCAGAGTTACATGACCTTGAGCGACAAAAAATTTGCCCATAGACTTTACATAGGGAAAATGTTTTGACTACGATAGCGACTTGAATTTTTTTCAGATCAGCTTCAAACTTGCAGATAACGAGGACAGACATAAAATCTCGGTTAAATTCGATTTTGGGCCGAATCGGATTATTTGCCTTGGAGTTACCTGCCCTTGAGCATAAAAAAATACGTTGTGACCACGATAGCAACTTTATTTTTATTCATATCAGCTTCAAACTTGCAGGTAACGAGGACAGGCATAAAATCTCGGTTAAGTTCAATTTTGGGCCGAATCGGAATATTGACCTCGGAGTTACGTGACCTTGAGCGACAAAAAATTTGCCCATAGACTTAATTAGGGAAAATGTTGCGACTACGATAGCGACTTGAATTTTTTTCAGATCAGCTTCAAACTTGCAGGTAACGAGGACAGACATAAAATCTCGGTTAAATTCGATTTTGGGCCGAATCGGAATATTTGCCTTGGAGTTACCTGCCCTTGAGCATAAAAAAATACGTTGTGACCACGATAGCAACTTTATTTTTATTCAGATCAGCTTCAAACTTGCAGGTAACGAGGACAGGCATAAAATCTCGGTTAAGTTCGATTTTGGGCCGAATCGGAATATTGACCTCGGAGTTACGTAACCTTGAGAGACAAAAAAAATTGCCCATAGACTTAACGTAGGAAAAATGTTGTGACAGAAATAGCGACTTGAATTTTTAGCTCACCTGAGCCAAAGGCTCCAGTGAGCTGATAGTATACCAAGGCTCCGGAGTCCGTCGTCTGTCGTCCGTCCATCCGTCGTCCACACTTTCAATGAAGCATATCTCAGAAGGCAGTTGACCAATCTTGTTTAAATTTTATGTGTAGCACCATTGGGCAAGGGGAAAGGCTGCATTAGGTTTTGGAGCTAGTCTGGTTCATTTGTTCCTTCATTCTTCTTTCTCTCCATATAGAGATAATAGACCAATGTTAAATTTTTAATCAAAGATTTCTCAAATTTGGTATTCAATAGAATAATGATGACTTATTTTGTGTAAGAGACATTGGGCTTTCTCAGCTTGTTTGTTCATCTGTTCTTTCATTCTTCTTTCTCTCCATTTTGACCAATGTTAAATTTTCGTCAAAGATTTCTCAGGAACTATAGAAGCTAGAAGTCTCAAACTTCGGTACTAAGTTATTTAGACAAATTGTGGGTATTCCGATGGGTACTAATTGCGCACCTCTTGTGGCTGATCTGTTCTTGTATTGTTATGAAAGAGACTTCATTTTGTCGCTTTCCATTGATAACCAATCTGAAATTATTGAAGCTTTTAGCTCTACTTCTAGATATTTAGATGATTTATTAAATATTGATAATACCTATTTTGATGGTTTGATCAGTCAGATTTACCCCCTAGAACTTCAGTTAAATAAAGCAAATTCTTCTGATACCGAGGCCCCGTTTTTGGATTTACATCTATCTATTGTAGATGGATTTGTTTCGTGCAAAATTTATGATAAACGCGATGACTTTGATTTTGAGATTGTAAATTTTCCTTTTTTGGATGGTGATGTTCCTCGTGCGCCATCCTATGGCGTTTATATTTCGCAATTAATTCGATTTGCTAGAGTGTGTAGTCATGTAACTGACTTCAACACTCGTAATAAATTATTAACGGCTAAACTCCTTAATCAGGGTTATCGGTACCATAAACTACGCAAAGCCTTTTCAAAATTTTATAGACGCCATTCTGATTTAATTTCAAAATTCAATATTGGACTTAAATCTCTTCTGCAACAAGGTCTATCGGAACCCGAATTTTATGGTGACTTAGTATATAAATTCAGAAAATTATATAACCGCAATGACTTCAGCACCCAATTTCTTAAAATCATTCTTCAATATAAAAAGATTGGGTACAACATGGATATTATACGACAGACTGCATGCATGGTAGTTAACCCAATCACGGTTGGCAGCTTTGCTTCCCTCTTTAATTGCACGCCGGTGGGTCAGGCCTCAGATTCTATGACGGCTCCAACGTAAAGGCTTATTGAAAATTAGAGAGATAATGTTGGTTGGTGCCTGATGCTCTGTCTCTGGTCGGGCTCAACGGAGTCTAACTGTTGGTTTTCTTTTGCTCCAGCATTTCAGTGGTTTCTTGCTGTCGAGTCCTCACCGTTGTCTCACCTCTGTGGTTCTTTGATTTTTGTGTTCACGGAGATGTTGCACTGATGAGTTAGGAGGCCTTCATGCGGACTGAACAAATTGTTTGTCTAAATCGCGACGGAAGTAAGGGCGAGGATTGTGGCCACGTAAAATCGATTTAAGCCCCCCAGTGGAAATCTTCCACTGACCGTTCCAAGGCGGCTCTTCTGTGGCGATTTATTATACCCTCACAAATGAAATTTGGGGGGGTATATAGGAGTGAGCTTGTCGGTCGGTCGGTCGGTTGGTCGGTCGGTCGGTCGGTCTGTCGGTCTGTTGACTTGGTTTCCAGACGATAACTCAAAAAGCGCTTCACCGATTTTTATAATTTTTGGTACACTGATGTAACATCATAAAATACAGGTCAAGTTTGATTTCCACTACAATTCGTCAATTTTCAACATAGTTATGGCCCCTTTCAAGTGAAAAAATTGCAAAATGCTGATGTACTATCAAGGCAGTTTTTGTGGGGGTATTCATCACCTTTAGTGATAGCTCTAGTTTATGTTATTGTTTGTTACTTACTGTGTGTATCACTTTTGTCTTTTGGTTTTGGATGGCCATATGGCCATTTTGTGGGAAAGTAACTGTCCTTATGGCCTTCCTTTGTTTAGGTTTCCATTATGGTCTGGTCACTTAATGTTTGTATTTCTTTCCCTTTGGTGTCTTTTATGGTGTTACGAGATGGAATAGGAAACCTCTCTGGTGCTTATGCACATCTAAATTATTTTAGTAGATATATGGTAGGGCGGTGCGAGTGAAATATTTTAGGTGAAATATGGTACGAAAACTGTGCGGCTCCATGAACAAGTCATGCACATATCATACGATGTATGCATGAGTGGTTTATAGAGAGCTGTTTTTACAATACAGGGGGCCGCTAAAAGGCCGAGTCCTATAGAATTTGCCTAAAAATCGCCAACCGCCAAATTGTGCCATATATGATTTTTATTCCCGTCACGTGTTGTGTGGGTGTTCGTTTTGACAGGAGTCATGTCATTGATTATAGGGTCGTTTCATCAATTTTTCCTATGGGAAATATACTATTTGAACGCAAATCCATTATCTACTCGATTTTTGCTATCTGGCTTTGTTTGTGGCCGGTATCTCCACCTCGCCACGAATTGAGCAAGGTAATAAGAGTAGGCATGATTTTCCGGTAGTATTCATAGATATATAAACCCTGAAAAAAGCGGACACTTTAGCAGCAGGTCAAGTTGTAAGAGTGAACACAACATTGTGACGGGGAAATAGAAAGTATATTGAAAGGCACAACAATGTGTGACCTGCTGCTCCCTGCTTCATAGCAGCAGGTACTGGTACGACGCTAGGCGTTAGGGTCCAGCAAGGGCGGACAGACCGCCGTAATCAGCGCCTACCAGGGTAGAAGCAGAATATAAATCATTGTTCGTTGTAAACAAATGTGAGACCATGGAAGAGGTCAACTTACCTGCAGGTTATTTGGACGATCACTAAACCCCTGATCGGCAAACGTGATCGCTAAACCTAGGATTATCAACTATGTTGATAGACTAGTTCTGCTAGTTCGCGAGAGGAAGTTTCACGCGAGTGGGGGATTCACCCTAAGTTATAAACTGGCCAGTCGCGTCTTGTGTTGTTTCTTTTTTTGGTTTGGTTGTTGTTTTTGTTGTTTGCTTCTGTAGGTATTCACGTCACCCGTTCCGAGCACAGAACAGTGTTTTGCCTTCGGAGCGGACGTCGTGAGTTGGCTACAGAAGCAACAAATTGTGATGTTTTGTGTTAGTAAGTGTTGTATGTAGATACTGTAAATAATTCATGTCATTCATTTAACATCTTTCTTGTGCCTTACCCCACAGCTGCCCGTACACCTGTCAGAGATCACGCTCGGTTGTCTTGTCAGCATGGGGGTTTGCGGGACGCCGTAAACCCACATGTAACATTTGGTGTCAGTGAAGTGAGGATTTGATCTCCGGCTGGTGTTCCCGGCTGTGGAACAGCACATTGATACTCTGAATCATCAACTTTAAAAAAAAAAAAAAATGCATTGACAGCCACATTTAGAAATTAACTTGAATCTTCCTTCCTGCGTTGATGAAGTGCGAAACCCATGTATTCAACTGAATGGATACTGACAAGTCGATAATTTCTGAGCAGGAAGGCAAGGCAAACCCCACTTTTTCTTGGTAACGAAAAATTTAAGTAGACCCCACTTAATTGTGTTACCTGACATTCTACTAAGTTAAATTGGAGCTACTAATTGATCTTACCCACACATGGTTCTGACGTAGTGACGTTAACAATTTACTGACGTTGACATAACGGTAGCGTTAATATTTACGCTGTGGCTTGAGGTTAGGTATGACGTAATAGAAACATTAATGGTGACTTGTTATGATCGGAGTTTTGTAATGTGATGAAACTTCGGATTGTAGCATTTTACTGTAAACGTCGTCAGTTTATGACGTCATATTAGACTACCAGTGCGCAACGTCATACTTTGCTGAAAGCATTTGACATTTCAAATCGCGTGTGCTTTAATAACTAACGTTTTAGTTAGATTAACGCGTGTAACACATATCTTAACGTTTTAGTTAAGCCCATTCAATCATCACTGATCATAACTGATCAGTTTATAGTGGTTTTGATAGTAACGTGAGATTTACGTTATCAATAATGGAGCGTTTAATGCAAATGGGAAAGGACTTAGGTTATGAGGGGAAGGAGTTACAAGGTTTTGTTAAAGAGCAGCAGGATATTGAGCGGGCAGAAAGGCAAGAGCAAAGGGATTTAGAAAGGTTAAGGTCTGAAGAAAAGGAAAAGGAAAGGGCAGAAAAAGAAAAGGAAAGGGCAGAAAAAGAAAAGGAAAGGGCACATGAACTAGCTAAGTTAGAAGTAGAAGCAAAGGAAAAGGAAAGGGTACATGAACTTGAAATGGCACGCATTAAGACTGAAAGGGAGGCAAAAGAGATTAGTGAGGCCCATTTAGAACAAATAAAACATGGGTTTGAGCTACAGCACCAAGAATTAAGGAATCAGTTAGAAATGCAGAGAGCGAAGCTCGAGCTAGAATTTGAAAGGCAAAAAGCTGAGAAGGTGGCTCATGCCCGGGATCCTAAGTTACCTTATTTTGAAGAGGGTAAAGATAAAATGGATAGTTATTTATCTAGGTTTGAGAAATATGCTACGGCTAATAAATGGGATAAGAGTGTTTGGGCCGCGTATTTAAGTGCATTGCTCAAAGGGCGCGCACTTGATGTATATGACCGGTTGTCAAATGAGGATGCGGCGGATTATGAAAAGTTAAAGGACGCTTTATTAAAGAATTTTGACATGACAGAGCGCGGATTTAGGAAGCAGTTTCGTTATAGTAGGCCCGAGAAATCAGAAACGTTCATACAGTTCAGTAGTAGACTGAGAAGTTATTTAGAAAAATGGCTTAATATGGCAAAGATAGAAAAATCTTTTCCGGCTGTCTGTGATTTCATGGCAAGGGATCAGTTCCTGGAGTCATGTAATAGAGAACTGTATGTACATCTGAAGCCAAAACAGTTTGATAATTTAGATGAAATGGCTAGGGAGGCAGATTTGTTTGCAGAAGCGCGCGGGGGCGTATATAGTTGCATTAATAAGGGGCAACGCGATAATAGAGGCGCAGCGCAGGGTAAACAGGACAAAGTTGACTCGAACAAACCGAGTGGTAGACCGGATATCAAGTGTAGCATATGTGGTAAGGGGCATTTAACAATTAAATGTTTTAAGAACCCCGACAGGAAACAATTGTATAGCGCAGAGGTAGGAGCAACTGGAGTTGGGGATAGCGGTGTTAAGGAAAATTTTAACACGCGCGTAGAGGCTCAAGGTTCTCAGGTTAAGAATGAGAATACGCAGAATGTAGGTCGTGGTTATACACGTGGTCGTGGTAATTTTAGAGGGTCTTTTCGCGGACGCGGTAAGAATAATAGCACACCACGTGGCGCAGCACACCAAGTTAGTTTTTGTCAAACGGAAGTAACTAGGAAAGGTGATGAGATTGGAAGTATTTTTGAAAATAAGGTTGGTGATCCTTTGATTTCGGATAGGGAGGAGTGTAGTAAGGAAACTAGGGAAGGTGTCTGTTACTTCTTAAAGGCAAGGTTACCGACGGCACAAGGATTGGTTAATAATAAAAAGGTGGTTGTATTAAGAGATACTGGGTGTACAGGCTGTGTCGTTCGGAGAAGTTTGGTTTCGGATAGTCAGTTAATAGGGAAGGAATCAAATGTTACGTTGATTGATGAATCCACACAAAGGTATCCTTTGGCAATGATTGACATTGATTGTCCTTTTTTCACTGGGAAAACTGAAGCTTTGTGTATGGATGATACGTTGTACGATTTGGTTATCGGCAACATTGATGGATCAAAACTTCCTGATATGTCTCATTTCTCAGCCGCGGCTGTAACTAGGTCTCAAACTAGGCAGGATGAGAAGCCTTACAGAAAACTTAAGGTTCCCGATCAGATCATTAACGATGACAAGGAGGCTTTCAAGCAAGCTCAGGTTGATGATCCAACTTTGGAAAACATCAGGAAAAGGGTTGTATCTGGGAACAAGACTGTGAGTCGTGGTTTAAACCGAGGTGAAACTAGGTTTATTGAGAAAAAAGGTTTGGCATATAGGGAGTTCACCAAGGGTAACAAAGTCTCTTTCCAACTTGTGGTCCCTCAAAGTTTCCGAGGAAAGGTGTTGAAACTGGCTCATGAAACGCTTATGTCTGGACATATGGGTATTAGGAAGACACTGGATAGAGTTGTAACTGAGTTTTACTGGCCCGGTATTTGCGGTGATGTCGCTAGATTTTGTAAATCTTGTGATATTTGTCAGAGAACTATTCAGAAAGGTCGGGTCACTAAAGTACCTCTAGGAAAAATGCCATTGATTGATACGCCATTTAAGAGGGTGGCAGTGGACATAGTTGGTCCAATTGAGCCTCGATCTGATAGGAAATCTCGGTATATTTTAACCATGATAGATTATGCGACAAGGTATCCAGAGGCGATAGCTTTACCGAGTATTGAGACGGAACGTGTCGCGGAAGCGCTTATTGAAATGTTTAGTAGGGTTGGCATTCCTGATGAAATGTTGACTGATTGTGGATCACAGTTTACTGCTGAGGTAATGAAGGAAGTCAGCAGACTTCTTTCTCTTCAACAGTTAACGTGTAGTCCGAGACACCCAATTTGCAACGGACTGATAGAGCGTTTCCACGCTACGTTAAAGCAGATGTTACGTCGCATGTGTGCTGAACGTCCAAAAGATTGGGATAAATATCTTCCAGCTTTATTATTTGCGGTAAGGGAAGTCCCACAAGAGTCTTTAGGATACTCCCCTTTTGAGTTGTTATATGGACGTAACGTCAGAGGTCCAATGGCAATATTAAGAGAATTATGGGCTGAAGAGGTACGCGATGAGCAAGTTCTTTCGACGTATCAATACGTTATTGAGCTTAGGGAACGGTTAGAGCAGACATGCAAATTAGCGCGTGATAATTTAAAGAAGGTTCAGATTAAGCAGAAAGCTTATTATGATAAAGGCGCGAGGTCGCGTAAATTTGACGTCGGCGATAAAGTACTGTTGTTACTACCGACAGACAGTAATAAATTATTGCTTCAATGGAAAGGTCCTTATGAAGTGGTTGAGGTAGTGAACAGAATGGATTATAAGATTGACGTCAATGGAAATGTTAACACATATCACGCTAATATACTGAAACAGTATGTTGAGCGTCAGACTGTGACGTCTCATTGTCTGATCTCTAAACCTATTATGTCGACAGACAGTCATGACAGAAATGACGTCGACGAGTCTTCATTTGAAGACAGCAGTTTTGAAACTGCAGAGCAACCCGAAAGTGACGGTGACGTTAGCGTCCCACACACACTAACGTCAGAAGAGAGTGAGGAGACAGAAGGGCTGAGAGAACAGCGCCTTGCAGGACTGACATGTCAGACAGACCAAATTATATGTACCACATTTATGTCAGAACCTGTGAAATCAATCAAATCTGTTAAGCCAGAAAGGCCACCTCCAGTGAGATTAAAACGATATCCGTTTTCTAACAAACAACAGAATGTCAGGGGAACAGGAAAATTCTGGGGCAAACCACCTTGGCTTACTAGCTAAATTTTACTAAAGAAAATTTGGGGGCAGACTACCTTAGTAGGTAATTCTTCGCACGGTTGTTGTGTAAATAGCTGTCTTGTTTAGATAGGTTCATCCTATTCCATCTCTATACACAAAGAAAAAACATTTTTGATTGTTTTTTCTCCAAAAGGGGAAACCTTTGTTACGAGATGGAATAGGAAACCTCTCTGGTGCTTATGCACATCTAAATTATTTTAGTAGATATATGGTAGGGCGGTGCGAGTGAAATATTTTAGGTGAAATATGGTACGCAAACTGTGCGGCTCCATGAACAAGTCATGCACATATCATACGATGTATGCATGAGTGGTTTATAGAGAGCTGTTTTTACAATACAGTGGGCCGCTAAAAGGCCGAGTCCTATAGAATTTGCCTAAAAATCGCCAACCGCCAAATTGTGCCATATATGATTTTTATTCCCGTCACGTGTTGTGTGGGTGTTCGTTTTGACAGGAGTCATGTCATTGATTATAGGGTCGTTTCATCAATTTTTCCTATGGGAAATATACTATTTGAACGCAAATCCATTATCTACTCGATTTTTGCTATCTGGCTTTGTTTGTGGCCGGTATCTCCACCTCGCCACGAATTGAGCAAGGTAATAAGAGTAGGCATGATTTTCCGGTAGTATTCATAGATATATAAACCCTGAAAAAAGCGGACACTTTAGCAGCAGGTCAAGTTGTAAGAGTGAACACAACATTGTGACGGGGAAATAGAAAGTATATTGAAAGGCACAACAATGTGTGACCTGCTGCTCCCTGCTTCATAGCAGCAGGTACTGGTACGACGCTAGGCGTTAGGGTCCAGCAAGGGCGGACAGACCGCCGTAATCAGCGCCTACCAGGGTAGAAGCAGAATATAAATCATTGTTCGTTGTAAACAAATGTGAGACCATGGAAGAGGTCAACTTACCTGCAGGTTATTTGGACGATCACTAAACCCCTGATCGGCAAACGTGATCGCTAAACCTAGGATTATCAACTATGTTGATAGACTAGTTCTGCTAGTTCGCGAGAGGAAGTTTCACGCGAGTGGGGGATTCACCCTAAGTTATAAACTGGCCAGTCGCGTCTTGTGTTGTTTCTTTTTTTGGTTTGGTTGTTGTTTTTGTTGTTTGCTTCTGTAGGTATTCACGTCACCCGTTCCGAGCACAGAACAGTGTTTTGCCTTCGGAGCGGACGTCGTGAGTTGGCTACAGAAGCAACAAATTGTGATGTTTTGTGTTAGTAAGTGTTGTATGTAGATACTGTAAATAATTCATGTCATTCATTTAACATCTTTCTTGTGCCTTACCCCACAGCTGCCCGTACACCTGTCAGAGATCACGCTCGGTTGTCTTGTCAGCATGGGGGTTTGCGGGACGCCGTAAACCCACATGTAACATATGGGTGGAGTAAGTTAATTGTATCAATTCCTGATCTTTGTTTTACTTCTACTTTGGAATGCAATGCATTAATGATGACTTATATCCTGTAAGGGTCAATGGGCTGGATTCTATTAGCAGATTTAGTAGTCAAGTCTGTGAATTGTTAAAACTTAAGTTCCTCAGGTGAGCGGTTTAGGTTCATTGAGCCTCTTGTTAAAATTCAGGGGTGTGAGGGTCAGTTATTTTTGAAAGTTTATTTATGAAATGGTTAAATTTTCTGCAAACAGTGAAGGCTTGATCAGATGCCACAATCTGGGTATGACTGTTTTTGGGGGTATCCCTAATAAAATGGGTTAATCAGATTTTAACCCTTTGTGTACTTATATACATACATGCTTTCTAGTCAAAAATACCGTAATGATCCGGAGTATTGAGCAACAGTGCAGACAAAATTCAGACTGCTCCTGAAGCAACAACCTGATCAGGGTCTTCACTGTTTGCCACTCCGTTTGCAGCTTCTGGACTCCTTGCAGGATTTGGACTCCTTGCAGGATTGTGTAACAAATTTGTTAAAATTTTAGGAGAATTACAGCAAGTCCTCAAGGTGTCTGAGTTTTTAGAATTTTTACCATATGCTAAGATATTTTGTACTGCTCTTCCTGATAAAAATCTGTCATTAGATTTCTATAAATTTTGTCAGACCTTTTAATAATGTTCTTTTGTAATATATGTGAATAGACCCTAAGACATACCATGAACATTTTTATCAAACCTATTATCCGTTTTGACTGTTTTATTTGAAATTTACACCATTTATTATACAATTTAATATTGTCACGGTGCCATATACATTTATACCATCAACTTTTTCAATCGATTTAAAATTTGTTAGAGCCTAAAATTTGTTAAAGACTTAACTCGTCTGTTTAGGACTGATAATGTGTAATACACCACAAGTTCTTTATGTTACTGTTTATTGTAACATGTTTTTGGATATTACACTTTTTAATCCTTATCCTGCTGCATAAATAAGTTAGCCACACCCATTTCTGACTTTGAACCAAACAGATTACTTGATATAATTTATTGCTGGAAAATCCAAAAGTGAATGTCAAAGATTGTAGATCCTGATCAGTTGGCTTCTTCAGGATCTGGGTCTACACCGTTTACAAATGTAGGGGTTGTCGTGAACAGCAGGATAAGGCTTAAAGATGGATCCTAAAAACATATAAATTATATAAAAATTTCAATGCACTGACACCACTGCTTGGGGTCAATCGTCTTTGAGTGCAGGCTGAAAAATGGTCCTATACAGAGATATAGACTGTTTCCTTTAAACCTTAAATCCCTGTACTGCATTTAAGCAGTGTAGACCCTGATGCCAATGTCCCAACACATGCGCTGAGTCAGTGTTCTACAATAAACGTTTTTACACGGTACTCTGACATCACAATGACAAGAATTGCATGGCTATTTTCTACAAATAAGCACTGCCTGGATGTCCTACAAGTCAGTGATTGTCAAGTGGACATCAGTGCTATAGAGTTCTGGGGCCAGTTGTTCAAAGCATCGTTAGCTGAACGAGCTCGTTAGTGGTCATATTGTTAACTGTTCTAGCAAGTTTAAAATTCAAAATTTTGGTATTTTTGCTGAAAAAATGTGAGCAGCTTTTGCGAATGCAAAAGCTGCTCACATTTTTTCAGCAAAAATATTAGCATATTTGCCATAATAAATAATCAAAGTTTTAACGATACGTTAACTAACGACGTCGTTAGTTTTGAACAACTGGCCCCAGGGCTCAGTATCTGCTGTTTGGCAATATTCTTTCATGGAGATTGATCAAGTGGTCCTTAGCAATGAAGAGAGTTCTGGGCTCAATACCTGCTGGGTTGGCAATATTCTTTCTTGGAGATTTATCATGAAATCTTTGTCACATGGACATCAGCACTGAAAAGTTATGGGCTCAATTCCTGCTGGGTTGGCAATATTCTTTCTTGGAGCTTTTCTATGGTCATCTCTCCTGAGGATTCAAGATGGGCAGTTTGAAAGAATGTGCACCATACTGGTTTACTGCTTATGAATAAGCCACTGGTGGCTAGTGTGGTTAGTTAAAATGACTGGCTCGATAAACAGTGTTGACTGGGCTGTTAAAGTCCAGACAAATAAAGTCTCTCCATTTTGTTAATTCTGATTGCATGACCATTCATCACCAAAAAAAAAAGGAGATTTAACCCTTGTTCTGCTGAATAAATTAATATTGCCACACCCGTTTCTGACTATTAACCAATCAAATTTCTCTGTGTACCGTAAATAGATCTGGATCACATCTGATCTGGATCTTCACTGTTTGCAAAGTTTTCCTAAAAAAATTCTGATATTATTCATATTTCTACTCTAAACATAAATTGTTGGTACTCGTTAGAATTGTCTCGTACCAAGTACAAGTACCCATAAACTATGTTTTTGAGCAGAAGTTTGAAAAATAATGTATACCCCTGTTTGTTTGTTTGATTTGAGGGTTAAGGTCCCCATCAACACTATATAGGTCATTGGGAGACATTGCTTCCATTTTTGTGGGACTTTTACTCGGCATTGAGATGAAATGACTTCTTAAGTCCTGCCGCTCAACGAAACCAATAGGGTTTATATGCATGGACGGTCCGACTTGCACCACTTTATCTGGGCGGCCTTAGATCCTCTAAGCGGATTACCAGTACTCATGTGTGGTCGATTTCAGCCATGTGTGGTTCCAAGCATTATGCAGCTCATCTATGATGGGCGGGGGCTGAGTATATAGTCCTGTAAACCCCAGTTTTACAATAGGAAAGTGGGGTTTAAGGGGGACAAACTTATATAGGTGTGTTTTCATGATTTAAGAAATGAATTTTATTTTCTGCTGCTCATGAAAGTATGAATGCTGTGGGTTGCCTGCAAAGTAAATGAACCCCAAAGGGGTTCATGTAAATTTTGCTTGCAACCCGCTGTCTTCAAACTTTTATGAACAGCAGAAAAATTTAGTTTATTTCTTATGTTTACATTCTTTGCTCCTCAACACTGGGCGAAAAAATGCTTATAGGGCAAACTTTTAAAGCTGAAAAACATTTACACACAGTTTTTCCCAATCAGATCATAGAGAACCATGGCTTAAATTGACGTCACTGAAAATCATTTGGCTCAATGCATTCATGGAAGTATGAACTACATTGTTTTCAATAGATTTTGATTAGGGTTTACACTGGAAATGTAAATATAAATGTATAAACTGAACCCGTCTGAAAACTAGAAAGAGAAGACCATAATTGATAGAGTTGCCTCCCCTGAAGATGTATCTTGTCATCTTAAAATCTAAGAACTTATAGCACTGAAGGGTCAATGGCTGGGAAAATAGTCCTAAACAGAGACATAGACTGTTTCGTTTAACCACAAATTCCTGTACTTTAAGCAAACATTGTAGACCCTGATCAGATGCACCACATTCTGTAGCATCTGATCTTTGTCTACACTGTTTGCCAAACCCAAAAACATGATTTGCCAATGTCCCAGTACAGGAGCCCAGTCCAGATTAACCAACCCTTTAACGTAGTGCTCTGGCATCACACGGAGAAAAAAAGTGCTCCTATACATAACCATTACCTGGATTTTGTTTTTGCTATAGTAACTTTGGGTCCCTTTTTAACCTATTGTATACTGGTGGACTCTTCCATTGCTAAATGTTGGACAAGTCCATTTGTCATATAAGGGATGTAAGGCCTATTTTTTTTCCATTTTTATTCTACTTTTGATGGAAAATTCTGTTAGCAAATAGTGCATGCCCTGATCAGATGCCGCATTCTGCTGCGTCTGATTTGGGCCTGCAGTGTTTGCCAATTAAGGTACCCCTTCCATCATACAGTGGGCTAAACAGTTGACCCAAAAATTATTTGTCTCTTATCAGAAGAACAGTAGTTTAATTTTTAATTCAATAAATTTAAATAGCAAGACTCTCAAACAGAATGATAACAATTCATAACACATGTGAATGAAAACAATATTTGCCGTAATAACCACACATGCTGTAATAAGTGCCACCAACACTTTTTCAAAACATTTATTTGACACCTCGGCCCCAACCCATCGGGGCTTGAAGAAATAGATGGGCTGCATGATGCTTCCACACAGAGCTGAAACAGACCTGCACACGAGTTCTGGTAAGCCGCTTAGAGGACCTAAGCTTGCCCAGGCAAAGCGGTGCGAGTCGGACCGTCCATGCTTATAAACCAATTTGGTTTCATTGGATGGCAGGGCTTGAGATGTCATTTCATCTCGATGTCGGGTAAAATGCCCCACAAAATTAGAAGCAATGTCTCCAAAATGACCTTTACAGTGTTGAACATATTGAAGGGGATGTTAAACCTCAAACAAACAATCATGTCAATGATTACCATAATGATTTGAAGTATTGGGACAGATAGGCCTATAAGCATACAGTGCAGACCCAGATCAGACTGCTCCTGAAGGAGCAGTCTTATCTGGGTCTACACTGTTTGCCATTCTGTTTGCACCTTTTAGACTCCTTGCTGGATTGGGAAGCAAATTTGTTAAAATTTTAGCACAATATAATATAATAGCAAGTCCTGGAGGTGTCCACATTTTTAGGATTTTTACAGCTTTTTTTGACAAAGAGGGATAAAGGTCTTACTTGTAGTTATTAAAGGTGCATTATTGAGCTATCTGGAAAAAATGCTTCCAAAATTAAATACAAATAGCCGGTATTTTTCTTTAAAACATTACAAATGAATGCATTTTATGCAAAAATGCAAACAATTATGATGACAGGTAAACGAGTTTGAGAGCGATTCCCTAACTAGGTTTCGAACACTAGTTAGATCTATTTTTAGTTCATGACAAAAATAGAATCCCCATATATGACGTTATGCGATGTTCATTTTTGGCCTTGTTTGCTTAGGCCATGCCTGAATAGGAAAAAAATATGACGCTGAATACCATGCCATAAGTAACGACACTCAAAGACGATACTGTCCCCATGTATGTGTAAAGTGACAGATTTATTTTTAGAACAGAAATTCCGAACACATGTTCAGAGCGAAGGGTAAACATGAATGAAAACGACCATTTTCACAAAGTTCTGAAGCTGTTTTTGGCTCCAAAAGTGTACACATGACAAAGGAGTATGCATTGAAGATAAAAACCAGAAACAAAATTTTGAGACCCGGTAGCTCAATAATGCACCTTTAAGGGAATTAATTATGTTTGTTTGTTTGATTTGAGGTTTAACGTCCCCGTCCACACTTAAGGTCATTTTGGAGACGTTGCTTCCAATTTTGTGGGACTTTTACCTGACATTGAGATGAAATGACACCTCAAGCCCTGTCGCCCAATGAAACCAAAAGGGTTTATTAGCATGGACGGTCTGCCTCGCACCGCGGTTCCTGGACAGGCTTAGATCCTCTAAGCGGTTTACCAGTACTATTGTGCGGGCCGGATTCAGCTCTGCTTGGAAGCATCATGCAGCCCATATATTTCTTCAAGCCCCTATGGGCGGGGACCGGAATTAATTATGTTTTAATATATATGCTACTGTTGTCAACATTGGCATAAGTTGTCATATATTAGGAGTTTAATGTTGTCTGCCTGCATGCTTAATGGAAGGATTTGTATGAACAAGTCCATGAAATGAAGACCCACCCCGAAACCCCACTTTATAAAGAGAAAACTGGGTTTTACAGGGGTATACATTATTTTTCTTATTTCTGCTCCTAGACATAGGTTGTGGGTACTCATTAGAACCACCTCAATGAGGCGGAGAACTGCCTCAATGACGCGGTTCTAACGAGCACCCACAACCTATGTTTGCAGTATAAATAAGAAAAATATCACGGATTTTCATCAGAAAGTAGCCACTGTGAAGATTTAAAAATTGCAATACGTCGCATGGGTGTGTTATTGTGATGACTCTTTTTTGGGGGTTGTTTGTATGACTAATTCCCTTTTATGCTGGAAACCCCCAAAATGGGTCATTGACAAATAATGTGGGCCCAGATCAGATGCCATAGAGCATGGGGTCTGATCAGGGCCTTCACGGTTTGCAGTAAATTCATCTGTTTTCCAGATAAATTTCTAAAATATATGTAACTGAATCTGACATCCCTTAACTTTCAAAATGGACACCAGTAACAGTTGTAAATATCACAAAAACACGCCTATATAATTTTGACCTCCTTGAACCCCACTTTTTTATAGTAAAACTGGGGTTACAAGGGTAAACCTTATTTTTATTATTTTTGCTCTAAAATATAGATTGTGGGTACTCATTAGAACCGCCTCGATGAGGCGGTTCTAACGTGTATCCACAATCTATATTTTGAGCAGAAATAAGAAAAATATCACAATTTTTCATCGTAAAATCTTCATTTTTTCGGCGATAAAATGTACTATGTATTTTCATAGGCAGGTTTTCGTAATAAAGAGAATGGAAGATGGGTTAAAATGGAAAGTATTAGTGCACTGTGCTGTTATTATGGCAAATACAGTATGTATTAATACTGATATTAAAGGAGCAACCATCATACAATGGATATCACTTTTGACTTAGAAAACAGGGGTCATGAAATTGATCCTTGCTTCTCCAGTCTACTAGATAATACTTTTTAACAGTGGTCTCACCAGGCCTCTGTTGCCTAGTCGGTAAGAGTTCTAACTCTCCTACAGCTGACAGTTAGCAAGATTTGAGCCTGACGCTTGGGTCACAGTCATGTGAGATGCCAAGTTCTGCAATGGATGGTCAGGTGGTTTTTGTCTGGGTGCTTAGGTTTTTGCCCACCTGATTAATAATAGGTTCATAATATTGAGTGAAATAATCTTGAAAGGCCAGTAAAACCAAACAAACAAACAAAAATACTTTAACCTGCAGGTGGAGTATCAAATAAAAAAGGTAGAACAACAAATACTTTCTGTCATAGCCAATAAGCTGATTAAAACTGGATGAGGATTTTCATCACGCAGAGATCAAAGCCTTTACTTGTGGAAGGATTCAAGTTCTGGAGAAAATTCTTTTCAGTTTAAATAGCTGATTCTTTTGAAAAGGAAAGGCCTTTCCTTTTAAAAAAAGTCAGCTCAAAAAAAAAAAAATCTTGAAATGAATCTGTTCCTTTAAAGGAAAATCTGTTCCTTTAAAGGGTAGGGACCATTTTCTACAAGGGAGACAACTTTGATGACTTCCCTTTTTACGTTTCTGTACAGAGAACTCCTTCCACATAGGGGTCTACTCTTAAAGGAAAGAATTTGCTCCAAAGGTCTACTCTAAAAGGAAAGAATTTGCTCCAAAGGAGCAAATTCAGAAAGGAGCAAATTTTTTCCTTTAAGAGTAGATCCCTATCCCTAAAGGAGGCAGAACTACTTTTGAAAGAGTTTCTCCCCTTGAAGGATTTGCTTCCCTTGTAGAAGTTTTCATTTGCCTTAAGCATGTGCACTGTTACATCTGAAATTGTCATACATGTTGTCCATACGTGCAGCCAGCATTGTCTGGTCCAGACATACAACATTTCCAGACATAGGTTACTTTAACGAGTTTTCCTCTATCGCTATATTGTTCTATTCTTTCTTTACCTTTAGGGTGATAGCAACAAGCTTTTTTGTGATTGTCATTAAGGGTAAACAGTTTATTACATCTTAGACATTTAGTAACTTGTCCCGTTACAGGTTTAAAGTTTCTTACCACTGAGGTTTTCTTGACATCATCTAGAGATTTCATTAGAGATCTAAATGTTGGCTGTTCATTTGAAATTGGCGTTTTTCTCTTTTCTTGGCTCTTAGACACAAGCTCTTTTCTTTTTTCTTTCACTCTTTGCTTCCTCTCAGTTTTCTGTTTTTTCTCATGTTGTAAAAGTTGTCTTTCCCTGGGTGTTAGTTTGTCTAATTGTGGAGATAGGCTGACTTCAAATTTCCCTGTTGTTGTCCAGGTTTGTAGAGGGGATGGCAGCAGTTTCATATCTTTTCTCAGAGACATAGGGATATTTTCAATGCTAGGCAGTCCATATGGGGACATCTTGGTACTGAAGATTGATGACTGATTAAACTTTGTTGGCCTAGCCTCTTTACGATAATTGTCCATTTGTGTCAGAGCATCTTGTAAAGAATGTTCAAGTTTCTTGGCACTTCTGCGTAATTTGGAAAGTTTTTCTGTCGATATTTTTACACTAGCTTCATCTATAGTGACTGGGGTAGGAGCACTGTAATGTGAAGAAGGAGTAGAGATTCGACTATGAATCTTTGCTGGCATTGTTACTGGTAACTCTGTCTGAGAAGACTTATCATCCATATCAGTCTTCTCGGGAACGTTTTCTTTAGTGAGATCCTTAACTTCCTTAAACTTTTTAAAAGTTAGCTCTTTTATTTCTTGTAACTTATTCTTAAGCCTTTCTATCTCTTCCTGCTTTCTTTGTATGACTTTTTTCATCTTTGTCATTTCACCAACACATTGCTTATTGGCTCCTTCTAAGGATTCCAGTCTGTTCTTAGCTTCTTTATATGCTCTCTCTGCATGATGTTTAAGCTGTTCAATATAAGATTTAAGTAAATTGGGCAAGGAAGCATGTTGGCCTTTTTCTTCAGCTCTTAAAATTTGAAGACACACTATTCTGTCTTCCATGAGAGAAGTTAAACTGTCAGCTATACAGTCTATATAATGAGGAAGAGCAAATCTTGGTTCTTCATCTGCTATTTGTTCTAAAGTCTGTTCAGGGATATAGCAGCATTCAGCCATCATTTTCATCTTCTCTGTACAGTCTTGTAAAATTGCTTGAAATCTTAACGTTTCTTTTCTATGGTTCTCAATCTCCTGCATAGCAGCCCTGGTTTTGTGTGTCCAGCCCTCTCTTTCCTGCTGTATCTGAGAGCCCAACCATTGTGTGACCTCGTTTGTTGTGTCTTGCCATGTTTTGCCTTGAAGTTTTTTACCCTCATTCTGGAGGAAATTGGCTACTGCTGCATTGATATCATCATCTGTACGAGATGTGATAAATTGTGTGGATGTTGCAGTTGGAATAGGATGCATGAGATTTCTTTTTGAGGCTACAGTCACCTCCATTATGTCACTTCCTCCATTATGATGTAACTTCCAGTATTATGATGTCACTGATACTTGTTTGATGTCAGATTCTCCATGCTCATTCATTTGCTTATATCTGTAAGTAAAAGAAGAAAACAATTCATCTGCCCTGTGAGATTACACATAGCTATCCAGCCTGCCTGCTCAGTCCTGGTGTCAGCTCTAAGTTTTGTGCTTGTTTGTTATTTTTGTATGAAATAAGACAAAAAAGTATACATCTGTAAACCCCAGTTTTTATGCCCTCGCATTGGATGATGACTGGGGCATATAATTTTTTAGTTTTCCGTACGTATGTACTTGCATTCAAATGAATGATCTTCTGTACGAGATTCAGGTTAAGGTATGAGTACCAGTTACAACCTGAACTTTTTAAGAGTGCATATTTTCCAAACCGTGTGATGGATTTGGTTCATATTTGGGATTATGATAGATATAGGCCCAAAGTTTTATTCAGCAGTACCCCCCACCCATCTCCATGGCCTGAAGGTCAAGGTTATGGACATAGAAATCTTTACTGTTGAAGACTCGGGTTAAGGTATTTATACCAGATAGAATCTTATACAAGAGCTCATAGCTTCCAAAGCATATGTTGGATTTGGTTCATATTTGGTATGGTGGTATAATGTTGGTGCAAAGTTTTATTGTGCAATAACCCCACTAATGCTATGACCTCAAGGTCAAGGTCACAGACTTAGAATGTTAAAGACTCCGGTTAAGATATTTGTACCAGGTAGAACATGAACTTTTATGATCGATTTGGTTCATATTTGGTATGATGATAGGTCCAAAGATTTATTCAGTGATACCCCTGCCAATGCCATGTCCTTAAGATAAAGGTCACAGAAATTGAAATTTTTATGCCCCTGCATCGGATGATGCCGGGAGCATATAGTTTTTAGGTTTTACGTACGTGGATCATGCGTACTTGCATCCCCAATGTACATCCTTCTGTACGAATGTGTGAACGTAATCCTGTTAGACTCAGGTTAAGGTATTTGTACCTGGTAGAGCTCATATTTTCCAAACTATGCAATGACTTTGTTTCATATTCGGGACGATGATAGATATAGGCCAAAGTTTTATTCAGCTGCACCCCAACCCATGCCCATGACTTCAAGTTCAAGGTTATGGACTTAGAAATTTTTAATGTTGACGACTCCGGTTAACGTATTTGTACCAATTTGGCAATACCCCCACCCATGCCTTAGACTTCAAGGTTAAGGTCACAGTCTTAAAAATTTTTAATTTTTTTTTTTTTTAAAGAGTTCATATTTTCCAAACCATCTGATGGATTGTGTTTATATTTGGTGCTATGATAGATAAAGGTCCAGAGTGATATTCAGCCGTAGGCCCACCCATGCACATGACCTCAAGGTCAAGGTCACAGACATAGAAAATTTCAAATTTAAGTATGATAATAGCTCATATTTTCCAAACTATATAATGGATTTGCTTAATATTTGGTATGATCATAGTTATTTTATCAGGGTGAGGTTGGCCCCTGGGTTGGGGCATCTGTGTCATATTGACACATTTCTAGTCTCTATATAAAGTGAAGTTTAACCCTTATCTTGCTGAATATTCAATTTAGCCACACCCATCTCTGATTTTGAACCAATCAGATTATTTGATGTAATTTATTCCTGCAAATTCATAAACTGAATGTCAAACAGTGTAGATCCTGATCAGATGGCTTCTTCAGAAGCCATCTGATCTGGATCTACACTGTTTGCAAAGATAGGGGTTGTCGTGAACAGCAAGATAGGAGTTAAGGAGGTGTTCAATAACCAGAATTGTCAATGCGATGTTTCAAGTTTTTATTTAAGTAACTCATATGGCAGCTACTTGAGAAGGATTTATTTATCTTAAAGATTTCAAAATGGAAAACATTGTTTATCAGTTAAGAAGAGTTTCTTAAATTCGCTTTTTGTAATAATGGGTGCCTAACACTTGATAAAATATCGAAATTTCAAGTATTTTAAAATGCATCAATATTTTGACAGAAATCCATGTGATTTTGATAAGGTATTGCATTTTAAGGTGGGATAGGTATCACCACAACCTCTTATATAACCATTTCATTTTCCTACATAACCCTTCATACCTGTTTTCTATATTATACATTTGGGGATCCATCTTCCAACCATTACAGTAACAAGTCCATGTAATGAATGCCCCTCTAAATCTCACTTTATACAGAGACATAAACAGACATTTTCAGATGCAGTCTTTCATGGGGTCTTAAGGGTTAATGGCGTCTTTTAAATCTTTACTGAACTAGTTAAGTTGATATTTTCCTTATTTCTATTCCAAACATAGATTGTGAGCGATTGTTTGTTGAGATGGTTCTAAGGAGCTATACCCGCAATTTATGTTTCTGAGCAAAAAAAAAAAGGAAATAGTGTACACCCTTGTAAACCAACCCCCACCCATTTGGGCTTGAAGAAATAGATGGGCTGCATGATGCTTCCACCCAGCGCTCAAACCGACCTGCACACGAGTACTGGTAAACTGCGTAGAGGATCTACGCTTGCCCAGGCAAAGCAGTGTGAGTCAGACAGTCCATGTTTATAAACCCTATTTGTTTCATTGGGTGGCAGGGCTTGAGATGTCATTTCATCTCAACGTCGGATAAAAGTCCCACTAAATTGGAAGCAATGTCTCCTAAATGACCTTTACAGTGTTGATGGGGATGTAAAACCTCAAATCAAACAAACAAAATACCCTTGTAAACCCCATTTTTCTTTACACTTGACTTGTCACCATGACCAAGAATGGGGTCTTGATGTCGTTATAATAAATCTAGATGTAAAAAAGCTTTCTGGTTAGGCTGAGTTTATGTGGGGAAAGTCACCTGGTTGCGAGCTGAGAAGAACTGACCGTCCAGTTTAGTGGAGTTGGCTTATCATGAGCATTGATGTCCAAAAATCAAACAAAATTAAAAAATTAAATCATGTTTTTAAGAAATACAAAATTTGCATGTACATACCTTCAAATTTAATTAAACATGTATATCCTACCCTTGAGTTCCAACAATTATTAACTTAAAACAAACGTCGTAAGAGAGGATTGTATTGATGGCTACCCAAAAATTGATCTAAATGAATACATACTATGGTATCTTTCTATAAAATCTTTAAATAGACAGTAGGACTGTGTTTCTAACAATTACAGCAATATACAGCATAATCTCTCAAGGACAAAAAAGCACCTTAAGGGGAAGCAACTCTTTCAAAAGAAAGATTGTCTTTCATGAGATTCCATTTCTCATTAACCCTTATCCTGCTTGCTGAACACAACAACCCCTACCTTTGCATATAGTCTAGATCCAGATCAGATGTTTGCAAAGTTGAATGAATACATTATTATTTCAACTAATTATACTCCCACAAACAAAGTTTGAGGGGGTATACATGTCACCCTGCCAGAATTTTGCCCGGACAATAACTCGAAATGAAACTTCACACACTTGTGAAGTGCACTGAGCTGAAGTGCAGTGGACAAGGGCCATAACTCTATCTGCAATATCAGCAGAGTCATTGGACTTGGTGTGTTTTGTGCCAGAATTTTGTCCGGATAATAGATCGATAACCATTTGAGATGTCCAAATGAAACTTCACACACTTGTAAAGTGCACTGAGCAAAGTTCAAAGGTCTACTCTAAAGGGGAATGGGAACACCTGGCACATTTTTCCGCCATTTTTCAAAGGGAGATAACTTTCGGGACTTCCTGTTTGCTTTTCTATAAGCCCTGCCCCATTGAAAAAGGGGTCTTCTCTTAAAGGAAAGAATTTGCTCCTCAGGAGCAAATTCTTTCTTTTAAGAGCTGACCCCTATTGACATGGGAGACAAACATACTTTTGCAGGAGTTACCTCTCCTGAAGGTGTTCCCATTCCCCTAAAATGAAAGATTTTGCTTTCTTTCCTTCAAAAGAGACCCCTTTTTATAATGGCTTAAATTACAGGAGAGGAGTCACAAAAGTTGTCTCCTAAGAGGCAGTTCTAAAGATTTTGTTTGTTTGATTTGAGGTTTAACGTCCCTGTCAACACTGTAAAGATCATTTTGGAGACATTGCTTCTAATTTTGTGGGACTTTTATCCGACAATGAGATGAAATGACATCTCAAGCCCTGCCGCCCAATGAAACCAATAGGGTTTATATGCATGGATGGTCCAACTCTCGCACCCCTTTGCCTGGGCTGGCTTAGATTCTCTAAGCGGTTTATCAGTATTCGTGTGCGGGTTGGTTTCAGCTCTGCGTTGAAGCATGGTGCAGCCCATCTATTTCTTCAAGCCCTGATGGACGGGGTCCATTAGTTCTAAAGAGCACCCATAATCTATATTTAGAGCAAAAAAAAATAGAAAATATAATTTTTCACCTGAAAATGGTCCATTCTTGAGCCATAAAAGAATGGATGTTATTGTAGTAGTTCATTCTGTCCCTTTTATTTTCAGTGAAAGAGGTACAGCATCTGAATCATTTGCTCCGCTATCAGAATCACCACCATAAATGTGTCTTGAAGCTGAAAAATGTCGATATATCAAGATTACAAGATCAGATTGTGAACTCCGGGCTGACTGAAAAGGTTTCTGCCAGAGGAGATAAAGACAAGGAAAAAGAGTTGACAAGGGAGATTACCCTGTTGAAAGACAAACTTTCCATTGTGAGTAATTACGTTCCCTGAGTTTCTGGGTCACTGGTGAGCTTATACAGTCGAAATTCAGTAACTCAAATACCTTGGGACAGAGAAGATCTGTTCGAAATAGGGGTAGTTCGAACTACTGATGTTAATATCTGTCTGTCTGTCTGTCTGTCTGTCTGTCTATCTATCTATCTACCTATCTATCTATCTATCTATCTATCTATCTATCTATCTATCTATCTATCTATCTATCTATCTATCTATCTATCTATCTATCACATACCTTTTTATGATAAAATCAGAAATAAGAAATCCTAAACTTTCCTAATTACAGTAAAATCCCTATATTAAGACCACCTTTGGGACTGTTCAAAAGTGGTCTTTGTTCAAAAGTGGTCTTTAAGACCACTTTGTTCAAAAGTGGTCTTTAAGACCACTTTTGAACAGTTCCAAAGGTGGTCTCTGACCAGAGGACACGGTTTGCAGAAAAGACAAAGAAATAATAACTGCTACCTACTAAATAAGCTTTTAAAAACAGATTTAGTCTTAACATTAGGTGGTCTTAACAGCGAAATTTTACTTTATATAGATATCGGAAAGAATACTCTAGGGACTCAATCAAGATCAAGTTCGAATCATCGAAGTTTCACTGTAGTATGTTGTTGTCTGTCATCTGGTGTGACATTACGTAAACACGCCTATACAAATACATTGCCACCATTATCGCCGAAAAAATGACAATTTTATGATGAAAAATTGTGATATTTCTGCTCAAAACATAGATTGCGGGGACTCGATAGAACCGCCTCCACAAGGCGGTTCTATCGAGTACCCACAATCTATGTTTTTGAGCAGAAATAAGAAAAATAATGTATACCCCCTTAAACCCCCATTTTACAATATAAAAGTGGGGTTCAAGGGGGCTTAAAATTATATAGGCGTGTTTTCGTAATGAAGTGAAGTGGCATCTGTCATCTGTCCCAAACTTCAAACATATTCTCTGAAGCCACTGGAACGATTGAAGTCAAATTTCATGTGCACCTCCATGGGATGGGGTAAGGAAAGTTTGTTCTGTTAACCCAGGTCACATGACCAAGATGGCTGTCATGACTATGTGATAAAAATCCTTCAAAACTCTTCTTCTCTGGAACCTGTGGGCCAATTGCCTTGAAATTTGGTGTGTAGTTTGGGGACTCAAGCCCATTATATTTTGTCCAGATGATGACTCTGGGTTGGCCTTGACCCAATTTATGTCAAGGTCAACTTTGGTTGCATATGCTTTTGTATGAGAAAATGAGTGGAAATGGTTAATTTGTCAGAAACTACCGTATTGTTGCCTGTGAACATAAAGTTTGTACTTGCAAATAACTAAATGAAGCTACATGAGTATCAAAGGTCACTCCTTGACTTTGGGCCAGACAAACTGATGCCAGATTTCATAATGAAGCCTGAATGGGATAGGGGAAGCAAGTTCATTCGGTTGACCTAGATCACATGACCAAGATAGCCGCCATGACCATCTAGTGAAAGCCCTTTAGAAATCTTCTCTAGAACCTGTAGGCCAATTGTCTTGAAACTTGGAAGGTGACATCGTGGATTCAGGCCTATCATAATTTGTTCAAATGATGACTCAGGGTTGACCGTCAAGGTCAAAATTGCAAATTAGGTCTCATATGTTTTTCGATGTGAAAGAGTGACACTTACGTGGATGTTGCCCCTATACCTGCAGGTTAATCAGAAATTTGAAAACCAATGATGATGATTATGATGATGATGAGTGGAAATTGTTAATGTTTTAAAACTGTTGTTGCTTGTTAACTGCAGTTGCCTAAATGAAGGTCAAGGTCACTACTTGACCTTGGACCATGGTCACTTGAAATTTGACATTTGGACAAGAAGCCTTTATGGAATGAGGGGAAGAAAAATTTGATCATATGGTCCAGGTCACATGATGAAGATGGCTGCCATGACTATATATTGCAAAAACCCTTCAAAAACCTTCTTTTCAGGAACCAAATGGCCAGTGACCTTGTAGCTTGATTATGAAGCTTTGGGGACAAGAGTCCTGCCAAGTCCTACCACCTGAGAAGGAAAAATTGTTTCCTGTAAAAAGTAGACTGTGTTCTTCAGTTAAGGAGAATCAGATAGAAACAACAACTGCTTTATTCTTTAATACCCGGAGATACATTATGACTGTAATCCTTTATCCCATTTTGTACCTGAAACCCCAAAATGGGTACCCTAGTAAATAGTGCAGGCCCAGATCAGCCGCCGCAGAATGCGACGTCTGATCAGGGCCTACACTATTTGCAAAAAATTCAGGTATTTTCCAATTTCCAAATAAATTTTAAAGATAACACAACCTGTCATCCCAAAATTTTGAAATGGACAAGTCCTATATAGAAGGAGGAAGATTCCATTTGGTACAAAAAGGGTATATCTCTTCATCATTCAGATATAAAGTGATGAAAATGATCAGACATGTCTCTGACTTGTGTCTCCAACATGGTGGATCAAGGTAGAATCACGAAAATACGCCTATATGATTTTGACCCCCTATAACCCCACTATTATATAGTAAAATTGGGGTTTGCAGGGGTATACATTATTTTCCTTATTCCTGCTCTAAGACATAGGTTGTGGGTACTCGTTAGCACCGCCTCAGCAAGGCGGTTCTAACAAATACCCCCACCCTATGTTTCGAGCAGAAATAAGAAAAATATCGCAATTTTTCATCAGAAAATTTCCATTTTTTGGAGGTAAAATTTTCAATATATTTAGATAGGCGTGTTTTCGTAATGGAATAATCTTACAAAACTGTATAGTGAGCAACCAAACTGCACGGTGTGCAACCACCATTAATATTGGAGTAGTTTAACAACACATCAACCCTGAAGAAGAAGCCATCTGATCAGGATCTACACTGTCATTCAGTTTGTGAATTTGAACGAAAACATTATATCATGATTGTTATCTGATTGGTTGATAGTCAGAAATGGGTGTGGCTAGTTAACTTATTCAGCAGGATGTGTTGATGGAGTTCTTGAAAGAGTTGCCTCCCCTGAATGTTCATCCAATTCATTTACGGGAATTGGAAACACCTAGCACTTTTTTCCGCCATTTTTCAAAGGGAGACAACTTTTGGGACTTCTTGTTTGCTTTTCTGTAGGCTCAGTGCCATGGAAAAGGGGGACTACTCTTAAAAAAAAGAATTTGCTCTCAGGAGCAAAAGAAAAGAATTTGCTCTCAGGAGCAAATTCTTTCCTTTAAGAGTTAACCCCTATTCACACATGAGGCAAAATACTTCTGCAGAATTGCCTCCCCTCAAGGTGTACCCATTCCCCTTAATTTTCTTTATACTTTTGTAGACACAGAAACAGTACACAGATCTGAGTGAGGACTGTGAATCATGGAAAAATAAATACTGGGTAAGACTTTGTCCTCTCAATCAATCTTTGTCAAATTTGCTTGAATTCAGCAGTGTAAAATAATAAAATTTGGCTTTGATGTCCACGTTTTTCAAACTGTTGAAACCGGTGTTTCCAAAATCTAAATAGAAGTCAGAAAACAGGCTGAGAAACATGTTCACATTTCCAGAGAGAATTTGCATTTGCAGAAGCTACTCACATTTTTTTTTTCAGCAAAAAATGTAATACATGCATGCCACATTTAAAGATATCCATCAGAAGAGATGGCAAATCCCGTGACCTAAAGCCAGTATGGTGTTCAGAAGATTTTACGTATGCAGAAAATGCACTAGAACAAAACACCAGCTAATCCTCAAGCATATTGCTTCAAAGATGAGACAAATTTACTGGAGATTTTCAAGAATATTGTATTTCATCATGAAAACACGCCTATATAATGTTGACCCCCTTAAACCCCACTTTTATACAGTAAATATGGGGTTTACAGGGGTGTACATTATTTTTCTAACTGCTTAAAATGAGGTTCTAACTTGTACCTGCAATCTATGTTTTGAGCAGAAATAAGAAAAATATCACAATTTCTCCTTCCAAAAATTGTTCTTTTTGCGGCAGTAAAAAATTTGCAATGTATTAGTACAGGCATGCAGTTTTCGTAATGTATATACAAACATTGTTTTGGATATTTGTTAGAATTGCCTACGCGAGGCGATACTAACAAATGTCCACAACATTTTTTTCTTTGTGTAATTAAGGAGAAACGGTCATATTGCTCCTTACTGGTTGTTATAGCAACAAAATGTTAGGGAACAAATGCTGTCATTATTTATAGCCCCGCTTGAAAAGTGGGGCTATATTGGATTTGCCCTGTCATTCCGTAATTCTGTAATTCCGTAATTCTGTAATTCTGTAATTCCGTAATTCCGTTATTCCGTTATTTTTTCGTCACAGTTTTCCCCGAAACTAAGAGAGCTAGAAAACTAAAACTTTGTATACACGTGGACAATGGGTGCCTCCACGGACCTTACCGAAATTATGACCAAGGGCCCATAACTCTTGGAGTTATCTCCCCTGATAGGTTTTTTTAAATGAAAATGTTTGGTCACAGTTTTCTCAGGAACGAAAGAAGCTAGAAAGCTCAAACTTTGCATAAATGTGGACAATGGGTGGATATAGGGAGCTTACCAAAATAATGGCCAAGGGCCCATAACTGTTGGAGTTATCTCTCCTGATAGGTTTTTTAAATAAATGAAAATATAGGTTTTTTTTAAATGAAAATGTTTGGTCACAGTTTTCTCAGGAACTAAAGAAGCTAGAAACCTCAAACTTTGCATAAATGTGGACAATGGGTGGATATAGGGAGCTAACCAAAATAATGGCCGAGGGCCCATTACTTTTGGAGTTATCTCCCCTGATAGTATAGTTTTTTTTAATAAATGAAAAGGTTTGGTGACAGTTTTCTCAGGAACTAAGAAAGCTAGAATACTGAAACTTTGTATGAACATGAAAAGTGGGTGGATGTATGGCCCTTACCAAAATAATGGCCAAAGGCCCATAACTCTTGGAGTTATCTCCCCTGATAGGATATTTTCTGCAAGTAAAAAAATCATTTCACTTTTCTAACCATCAAACCATGAAAAATATTTTCGATACAGTTTTCTCAGGTACTAAGAAAGCTAGAAAGCTGAAACTTTGTATAAACATGAACATTAGGTGGATGTAAGTAAATAATGGCCAACAACATTACTCTTGGGGTTATCTCCCCAGCAAAGAAAAAAAAAAATATTAAAGTTTTCTCTGGAACTAAGAAAGCTCCCCTGATAGGTTAAAAGCTTTTAGAGTCAATGTGTCTTACTCCTCTGATAGCGCTATAGCGGGGCTATAGTCAGATCCTCTGACAGCTCTAGTTTTAATTAGGATCCTCTGTAATTGTCCCTCTGCTTGCAGGACTCTTTGAAAACCCTAGCTGAAGCCCATCGCCTCGTGAATGTGAACCTTCACAATGCTGCTCAGTATAAGGAGGAGTGTGAGACAGCAGAAGCTGAGACCAGACAAACAGCTGAGAAGTTGGATCAGACAGAATCAGATCTTAGAGATGTCAAAGAGAAACTTGAGACTCTCACAGTGGAGAAAGATAAAGCTTTTGAAGAATGGATGAACAAGGTACCATGTTTACCTTATGTATTCGGACAGACAGGCCTGTTTTGTTTGTTTGATTTGATGTTTAACGTCCCCATCAACACTGTAAAGGTCATTTTGGAGACGTTGCTTCCAATTTTGTGGGACTTTTACCCGACATTGAGATGAAATGACATCTCGAGCCCTGTCGCCCAATGAAACTGTCACAGAATAAATAAAACACTGGTACGTACCATGGTGAAAGTCACATATAAAAGAATAAAATACTTAGAAAGAAGTCCTGACGGAGCACATGTTTAGATGGAAAAAGAGGTCTAGTGACGTCATCGGAAGTGGTGGTTAAAACCTGGTACCATCTTCAGGGACGATCATCCAAGGAAGAAGAACCTGTAGTTGGGCGCCAGTGTCGCGGGAAGGAATGATTGTCACGGGATTGTTTGTTGTTGGTTGACGGTGCATGATTTATCATGGCGTCTCTAGAGAGCCTGTGTGTTGTTAGAGTGCCGTTGATACGTGGTGCACTTGACTGCAAACTGGCGAGAAAGTTCTAGTAGGAAAATTGTATTATTGAAAATTTCGCCTTGACATGATTTCGCGCTTGCTTGGACATTGGTTGGTTACAACCTAGGTGGGGGCTGATGGATTGGTTAGTTGGTTGTATCGAGTTGATGAATGGATTGTGGCCACATGAGCATGGTGAACGACGTTGATACAACGTTAGAGCCTCTCCCGTATCTCAAGGGGGTTCGGGGTTCAAGAGATGATAACTAAGTTGGATGTTTCCATGTTTTTTGAAGTTATCAGAACCTTCTCCCTCTCGACCTCGTCATCTGAATAATATTATAAATATCCTAAGTAATTAGGAATAACATATATATTATTTGTGTCCTGTAGGTGGTCGTAAGACCTACCTTCGCCAGGGACAAAGAAAGACTGACTCCGAGGTCGAGAGATCGAAATGGCAAGATACGAATATTCATGAAATAATGACAATTATGATAATTTACAAATGTTCAACAAGATAATGAAATAAAGTAAACGCATACCTGAATAATATTATAAATATCCTAAGTAATTAGGAATAACATATATATTATTTGTGTCCTGTAGGTGGTCGTAAGACCTACCTTCGCCAGGGACAAAGAAAGACTGACAAAGGCTGAGGTAAGAATGTGCGCATGCGGTGTTAATCAGTGAAGTGAAAAGCGCGCGAAACTTACATAAGGACACCGGAAATTGATATACGCTACTCAGGAATGCTTAATGCTTAATGAAATATGAAATATATGAGTATATGAAGTATGAAAAACGACGACCAATAGGGGAAAATAACTGGAGACGACTAGAAAGTCCTAAACGCAAGCGCTCCTCCAGTTTCCATAATTTCACTCTGTGACATTCTCCCCCTCTTCGGGAAATGTCGTCCCGACATTTAACTTAACAAATTACTTGAATGAGTTTAAACAAAACACAAGTTTAACTTCACCTTTACAATTATTTATATAAATTTACCAGATGTATATTTTGTTTATAAATACAAATCTGATAATAAAATAGGAGCCGAAGCTATTGCTTCCACTGTTTGTCGAGCTAGTGAAGTTAATCATACCTAACACTTTGCCAGGTAAACCCTTATCAAAATTCGCTGTCATAAATGCTGCACAGTATGCACAGCGCAAAAGATAAAACTTTATATACAGAACTTAGAAGAAAAAAAACATTTATTGGTTGCGCGTACATAAGAGACACTCCTTTTTGGTTTAGACTGAAACTGCTAAACATTAAAAACAGGCTAAAATTGCTTAATGCCCTTATCTTAAAAACACAACTGAAGTGTCATATGAAACAAAAATTATTTACGCGCTGGACTGGAGAGAGGAAATATAACAGAACTATTCAATTCTTACGAAATTATTCACCCTTCCACGAAAGCACAAGCCAGAAGCACGAACCGGCCACGGTCTGATTGGGATAGCCCCCACCTAGGTTGTAACCAACCAATGTCCAAGCAAGCGCGAAATCATGTCAAGGCGAAATTTTCAATAATACAATTTTCCTACTAGAACTTTCTCGCCAGTTTGCAGTCAAGTGCACCACGTATCAACGGCACTCTAACAACACACAGGCTCTCTAGAGACGCCATGATAAATCATGCACCGTCAACCAACTGCAACCAAGCAGAAGCTGAACTTAAGAAAAAAACAAAGTGTCACGGTTTCCATGTTTTTTGAAGTTATCAGAACCTTCTCCCTCTCGACCTCGTCATCTGAATAATATTATAAATATCCTAAGTAATTAGGAATAACATATATATTATTTGTGTCCTGTAGGTGGTCGTAAGACCTACCTTCGCCAGGGACAAAGAAAGACTGACTCCGAGGTCGAGAGATCGAAATGGCAAGATACGAATATTCATGAAATAATGACAATTATGATAATTTACAAATGTTCAACAAGATAATGAAATAAAGTAAACGCATACCTGAATAATATTATAAATATCCTAAGTAATTAGGAATAACATATATATTATTTGTGTCCTGTAGGTGGTCGTAAGACCTACCTTCGCCAGGGACAAAGAAAGACTGACAAAGGCTGAGGTAAGAATGTGCGCATGCGGTGTTAATCAGTGAAGTGAAAAGCGCGCGAAACTTACATAAGGACACCGGAAATTGATATACGCTACTCAGGAATGCTTAATGCTTAATGAAATATGAAATATATGAGTATATGAAGTATGAAAAACGACGACCAATAGGGGAAAATAACTGGAGACGACTAGAAAGTCCTAAACGCAAGCGCTCCTCCAGTTTCCATAATTTCACTCTGTGACATTCTCCCCCTCTTCGGGAAATGTCGTCCCGACATTTAACTTAACAAATTACTTGAATGAGTTTAAACAAAACACAAGTTTAACTTCACCTTTACAATTATTTATATAAATTTACCAGATGTATATTTTGTTTATAAATACAAATCTGATAATAAAATAGGAGCCGAAGCTATTGCTTCCACTGTTTGTCGAGCTAGTGAAGTTAATCATACCTAACACTTTGCCAGGTAAACCCTTATCAAAATTCGCTGTCATAAATGCTGCACAGTATGCACAGCGCAAAAGATAAAACTTTATATACAGAACTTAGAAGAAAAAAAACATTTATTGGTTGCGCGTACATAAGAGACACTCCTTTTTGGTTTAGACTGAAACTGCTAAACATTAAAAACAGGCTAAAATTGCTTAATGCCCTTATCTTAAAAACACAACTGAAGTGTCATATGAAACAAAAATTATTTACGCGCTGGACTGGAGAGAGGAAATATAACAGAACTATTCAATTCTTACAAAATTATTCACCCTTCCACGAAAGCACAAGCCAGAAGCACGAACCGGCCACGGTCTGATTGGGATAGCCCCCACCTAGGTTGTAACCAACCAATGTCCAAGCAAGCGCGAAATCATGTCAAGGCGAAATTTTCAATAATACAATTTTCCTACTAGAACTTTCTCGCCAGTTTGCAGTCAAGTGCACCACGTATCAACGGCACTCTAACAACACACAGGCTCTCTAGAGACGCCATGATAAATCATGCACCGTCAACCAACTGCAACCAAGCAGAAGCTGAACTTAAGAAAAAAACAAAGTGTCACGGTTTCCATGTTTTTTGAAGTTATCAGAACCTTCTCCCTCTCGACCTCGTCATCTGAATAATATTATAAATATCCTAAGTAATTAGGAATAACATATATATTATTTGTGTCCTGTAGGTGGTCGTAAGACCTACCTTCGCCAGGGACAAAGAAAGACTGACTCCGAGGTCGAGAGATCGAAATGGCAAGATACGAATATTCATGAAATAATGACAATTATGATAATTTACAAATGTTCAACAAGATAATGAAATAAAGTAAACGCATACCTGAATAATATTATAAATATCCTAAGTAATTAGGAATAACATATATATTATTTGTGTCCTGTAGGTGGTCGTAAGACCTACCTTCGCCAGGGACAAAGAAAGACTGACAAAGGCTGAGGTAAGAATGTGCGCATGCGGTGTTAATCAGTGAAGTGAAAAGCGCGCGAAACTTACATAAGGACACCGGAAATTGATATACGCTACTCAGGAATGCTTAATGCTTAATGAAATATGAAATATATGAGTATATGAAGTATGAAAAACGACGACCAATAGGGGAAAATAACTGGAGACGACTAGAAAGTCCTAAACGCAAGCGCTCCTCCAGTTTCCATAATTTCACTCTGTGACAAAACCAATAGGGTTTATTAGCATGGACGGTCCGCCTCGCACCGCGGTTCCTGGACAGGCTTAAATCCTCTATGTAGTTTACCAGTACTAGTGTGTGGGCCGGATTCAGCTCTGTGTGGAAGCATCATGCAGCCCATATATTTCTTCAAGCCCCTATGGGCGGGGGCTTAACAGACAGGGCTGAGCAAACAGTGTAGACCCAGATGAGACGCCGCAGAACGCGGTGTCTCATCTGGGTCTACACTGTTTGCTACTCATCCAGATATTTTTAGGCTCAACATCGCTTAGTAAATTGTTCCTGTTCAAATGTTAGAACAAGTATGGTTAAGAGTTTAGGTGTACAAATATATAGGGTAAATACTACTAGTAGATATCTCATGGTATTTAGTCATACAGTATTCACTCTAAGTATTTGGACACTTCAACTCCTTACAGTACTTGTTCTAAAATTTGAACAAGTACTATTTACTTCCTCATATTGTCTTTTAAAATATCTGGATTAGTGGCAAACAGTGTAGACCCTGATGAGATGCCACATTTTATAGCCTCACATTTTGTTCTACACTGTTTGCTCAGGTCTGTTTGTCAAATTACATAAGGTAAATACTGTAATCATCATATGCATACCAATTTTAAACCATGACAAACCACATCTATTACATTCTCCCCTGTCTCTTGACATTTCACACAAGTTAAAGAAATGCATAACATTTACAACTCAGTACAATTTCAATATACACCACAACCTCTTTATAACACTTGTCGGGGTCCAAAGCTGGAACTGTGTTTGTTAAACGGCTCTGTTATAAATGTGTTTCTTTTTCTTCAAACAAAAATGTATAGATATAAAGAAAACCATTTCTATAATCTATAGATTTTTGGTATCCATCTTTTAACCATGTTTTATCCAAAACTGTTTTTAATCAGCTGTGATGTTTAAAGGCTGTGGTGTATGTATCAAAGGTGAATCGGAATTACTTCCAAAAGTTCCATCAACTGCATCTCTTAAAATATCTGCAGATGAAAGTGAGAGAATATTTATGCATTTTGAAACTTATTACACTCATTCTGTCTCATTCAACCCATCGGGGCTGGAAGAAATAGATTGGGTTGAATAGTGCTTTTGTGCTGAGCTGAAACCCACAAGCATGTGATTAGCGGTAAACAACTTAGAAGGTCTAAGCTTGTCCAGGCAAAGTGTTGCAGACAGTCCCTTAAACCCAAGCAATTTCTTAGAGTGGTAGGGCTTTTGATGTCTTTTCATCACAGTCTCAGGTAAAAGTCCCACAAAATTGGATGCAACGTCTCCAAAATGACCTAAATTGTACTGTCAGCATGGTGTCAATCCAACTACAAAATCAATATCTGATTTCCAAAAATGCCACCAACATTATGTGACAGAACCATAAGTAAGGACAGAAGGCTCCGATTGGACTGCACTACTAAGAAAAACTAGCCTGGGTGACTTCTGGTAGCATATTCCATGTTGTATGTTAACTCTTCTCTTTTTCTTTCCCTTTGATGTCTCTGGCTGTGGGTTAATTGTATCGTTTCCTGATCATTGCCTTCACTTCTATTTTACTGTCACCACAAGTCCATTAGTCTCGGTAGCTCAGTTGGATGCACATGACTGGTGATCAGGAGGTCGCTACATTCTTTCATTGGTAGTTATCATGAAATCTTTTCTACAGTCATTCTCTCCCTCCTGCTGTTTCAAGCAGGGCAGTTGTCAGTTTTTTTAGTGAAAGAATGTGCACTGTTACTAGTTAGCTGCTCCTGTGTGAGCCTGCTCATGAAAAATGTGGTTAAGTAAACTGACCAGCTTGATATGAGTTAAATAGTGTTGATAGGGCCATTACACTCCAAACAAAGGGACCAGTATATACAACTTTGTTACAGAAAGCAGAATTAGAAGACCAGATCCAGAAAATTAGTGATGAACTGGCCAATCAGAGAGAACAGTACAGTGATCTAGAAACTATCAATACACAGACTAGAGAAGAGAAAGATGAGTTGAATACAGAGTTGGAACAATTAAAGGTATTTCTGGCTAAAACCAGGGTCCAGTTGAACAGAGCCAACAAACTGGTTTGTTAACATCACATCAATTAATGTGTGTAATTGACACTCCTCTTAAATATGTTCTATAAAAGGGTTATCCTTTGGAAGCAAGGAATACACCACAGAACTTAAAAATATGGAGTGTATATGTTTTCTGGGCCAGACTAGCTAGTTTCGGCCAATTAGGCCTCATCAGTGACCCTCAGATATTTTCAATATTCCACAACTGAATCAATGATCCCAAAGGACAAGAATATATAATCTACACTATAATCTACACTATAACCCCACTTTGAGTTGGGTTTACGGGGGGTATTGATTAGTTTTCTTATTTTTGCTAAAAACATAGGTTGTGGGTGCTAATAAGAACTGCTGCAAAGCATTTCTAATGAATACCCACAGTCTATATTTGCATCATAAGAAAAATATCAAACACTTTCATCTGAAAAAGCTTGTTCTTTAGATAAGAAAGATGCCAATTAAACCCATAACATGCCAATCATGACAATTGTCGTCTGCTTTGCCATCTCCTGATGTAGGAGCAGTCTGATCTGGGCCCACACTGTTTGCCTGTGTCCAAAAATATTTTTAGCTCACCTGTCACGTAGTGACGAGGTGAGCTTTTGGGATCACTTTTTGTCCGGCGTTCGTGAGTGCGTGTGTGCGTGCGTAAACTTTTTCTTCAAATGACATCTCCTCCTAAACCACTGATTGGATTTTGACCAAACTTCACAGGAATGATCCTTAGGTGGTCCCCTTTCAAAGTTGTTCCAATGGTTCCAGTCCATTGCACATCTAGGTCACATGAGCTAAAAATAGATTTTTTAAATGAAAACTTTAAAACTCTTCTTCTCTGAAACCGGAAGGCCCAGGTCTTTGATATTTGGTATGAAGCTTCATCTAGTTGACCTCTACCAAGATTGTTCAAATTATGGCCCTTTTGCCAGAAATGCTCCCGCCATGGGGGCCTTTGTGTTTTCATAGGCTTATACAGGATCTTTAAAAATCTTCTTCTCTGAAATCTTTGATATTTGGTGTGAAGCTTCATCTAGTGGACCTCTACCAAGATTGTTCAAATTATAGCCCTGGGGCCAAAAATGCCCCCACCCCGGGGGCCTTTGGGTTTACATAGGCTTATATAGGGAAAATCTTTAAAAATCTGCTTCTCTGACACCACAAGGCGCAGGTCTTTGATATTTGGTGCGAAACTTCACCTAGTGGACCTCTACCAAGATTGTTCAAATTATAGCCCTAGGGCCAAAAATGCCCCTGCCCCGGGGGCCTTTGGTTTTACATAGGCTTATATACGGAAAATCTTTAAAAATCTTCTTCTCTGAAACCGAAAGGCCCAAGTCTTCGATATTTGGTATGAATCCATTTAGTGGACCTCTACCAAGATTGTTCAAATTATGGCCCTTGGGCCAGAAATGCCCCTGCCCCAGGGGCCTTTGGGTTTACATAGGCTAAAATAGGGAAAATCTTTAAAAATGTTCTTCTCTAAAAACCACAAGGCCCAGGTCTTTGATATTTGGTGTGAAGCTTCACCTAGTAGACCTCTACCAAGATTGTTCAAAATATAGCCCGAGAGCCAAAAATGCCCCCGCCCCGGGGGCCTTTGGTTTTACATAAGCTTATATAGGGAAAATCTTTAAAAATCTTCTTCTCTGAAACCGCAAGGCTCATATCTTTGATATTTGGTGTGAAGCTTCATCTAGTGGACCTCTACCAAGATTGTTCAAATTATAGCCCTGGGGCCAAAAATGCCAGAAATGCATTTTTCACTTCTAAAGAGCATAAGAATTATACACTTTGGTCATGTCAGAAAGTGTGTGATGCCCTCACCTTTCTACTTGACAATATTTATATTAGATTCGGTACTAAGTTATTTAGACAAATTGTGGGTATTCCGATGGGTACTAATTGCGCACCTCTTGTGGCTGATCTGTTCTTGTATTGTTATGAAAGAGACTTCATTTTGTCGCTTTCCATTGATAATCAATCTGAAATTATTGAAGCTTTTAGCTCTACTTCTAGATATTTAGATGATTTATTAAATATTGATAATACCTATTTTGATGGTTTGATCAGTCAGATTTACCCCCTAGAACTTCAGTTAAATAAAGCAAATTCTTCTGATACCGAGGCCCCATTTTTGGATTTACATCTATCTATTGTAGATGGATTTGTTTCGTGCAAAATTTATGATAAACGCGATGACTTTGATTTTGAGATTGTAAATTTTCCTTTTTTGGATGGTGATGTTCCTCGTGCGCCATCCTATGGCGTTTATATTTCGCAATTAATTCGATTTGCTAGAGTGTGTAGTCATGTAACTGACTTCAACACTCGTAATAAATTATTAACGGCTAAACTCCTTAATCAGGGTTATCGGTACCATAAACTACGCAAAGCCTTTTCAAAATTTTATAGACGCCATTCTGATTTAATTTCAAAATTCAATATTGGACTTAAATCTCTACTGCAACAAGGTCTATCGGAGCCCGAATTTTATGGTGACTTAGTATATAAATTCAGAAAAATATATAACCGCAATGACTTCAGCACCCAATTTCGTAAAATCATTCTTCGATATAAAAAGATTGGGTACAACATGGATATTATACGACAGACTGCATGCATGGTAGTTAACCCAATCACGGTTGGCGACTTTGCTTCCCTCTTTAATTGCACGCCGGTGGGTCAGGCCTCAGATTCTATGACGGCTCCAACGTAAAGGCTTATTGAAAATTAAAGAGATAATGTTGGTTGGTGCCTGATGCTCTGTCTCTGGTCGGGCTCATCGGAGTCTAACTGTTGGTTTTCTTTTGCTCCAGCATTTCAGTGGTTTCTTGCTGTCGAGTCCTCACCGTTGTCTCACCTCTGTGGTTCTTTGATTTCTGTGTTCACGGAGATGTTGCACTGATGAGTTAGGAGGCCTTCATGCAGACTGAACAAATTATTTGTCTAAATCGCGACGGAAGTAAGGGTGAGGATTGTGGCCACGTAAAATCGATTTAAGCCCCCCAGTGGAAATCTTCCACTGACCGTTCCAAGGCGGCTCTTCTGTGGCGATTTATTTATGTTGTTGTTTGTTACTTACTGTGTGTATCACTTGTGTCTTTTAATTTTGGATGGCCATATGGCCATTTTGTGGGAAAGTAACTGTCCATATGGCCTTCCTTTGTTTAGGTTTCCATTATGGTCTGGTCGCTTAATGTTTGTATTTCTTTCCCTTTGGTGTCTTTTATGGATGGAGTAAGTTAATTGTATCAATTCCTGATCTTTGTTTTACTTCTACTTTCCATCCCTGGGGCCCTTTGGTTTTTCATAGGCTTATGTAAGGAAAATATTTAAAAATCTTCATCTCTGAAACCACAAGGCTCAGGTCTTTGATATTTGGTATGAAGCTTCACCTAGTATAGCCCTTGGGCCAAGAATGCACTAAGAGACACTGATTCTCAGGTGAGCGATTCAGGGCCCTCACGGCCCTCATGTTTAAAAGTTTGCAAGAAGATTCAGCAGATGACATTTTCAGATCTAGTTTTTCGTGGCATCTTAAAGGTTTAGATAGGAAAGATGCCATTTTAGCACATGGGAATGTTATCGTTTTGATGTTCAGTAAAACTTGGAACCATTCCGTAAGACAGAACGGTCCAATTTTAATTGAAAAAATGTCAGTAGCATCACTTACACCACTTTTAAATGGAAAGAATTTTCTCCAAAACGGAAGCAAATTTTTATGCCATAGCCATTTGGAGAAAGGGCTTTTATTGTTAGCCCTGTCCGTCCATGGGTGTCCGTGTCTGAAATGGCATTAGCTATTTCATTACGAAAACACGCCTATACAAATACATTGTAACCTATATCTCCGAAAAAACGAAGCTATTAAGATGAAAAATTGTGATATTTTTCTTATTGCTGCTCAAACAGAAAGGATTTGCTCCTTTATATTTTAGAGCAGAACTAACAAAAATAAAGTTTTCCCCTGTAAACCCCAGTTTTACTATATAAAAGTGAGGTTCAAGAGGGTCAAAATTATATAGGCATGTTTTCATGATGTGGGTTCAAGTTTTCATGAGTGTCAGAACTATCAAGCCCCACAAAACATTCAATTTGTGCTAAAAATGGCTTGTCTTCCCTCATTATTGAATTGATTAATTTTAGTCAAACTTCTTACCATGTATCATTACATCATGTGAGAGGTTTGATTAGATTTTGGTGACCTTGAACTGTTTTTAAAGGTCACAGGCCCCCAAAACATTTAATTTTGCGCCAATTTTTGTCCACACTCTGTCTCATTAACAAATTGATTAATTTTAGTCAAACTTGGTACAATGTATCATTACAACATACCGCAGATTAGATTAGAATTTGTTGACCTTGGCCTTTTTTCAAGGTCACATTCCCCCCCCCCCTCCAAAAAAAAACAGACAAGTTTGAGACAAAAATGACTTGTATGCACTATATCTCATTAACGAATTGATTAATTTTAGTCAAACTTGGTATAATTTATCATTACAACATACCGTAGATTTGATTAGATTTGGGGGGCCTGTGACCTTGAAAAAAAGGTCAAGGGCTCCGAAAACCTGTTCTTTTGGGGCTAAAAAATGGCTTATCTTTACCCTATATCATTTAAGAATTGATGAATGTTGGTCAAACTCGATACAATTACAGCCTACCAAATTCGATTAGATTCTGGTGATCTGGTTGTTTTAATGACTGTTTTTAGCTCACCTGTCACGTAGTGACAAGGTGAGCTTTTGTGATCACTTTTCGTCCGTCGTTAGTGGGTGTGTGCGTGCGTGCGTGTGTGTGTGCGTAAACTTTTTCTTCAAATGACATCTCCTCCTAAACCACTGATCGGATTTTGACCAAACTTCACAGGAATGATCCTTAGGTGGTCCCCTTTCAAAGTTGTTCAAATGGTTCCGGTCCATTGCACATCTAGGTCACAGGAGCTAAAAATAGATTTTTTAAACAAAAACTTAAAAAATCTTCTTCTCTGAAACCACAAGGCCCAGGTCTTCGATATTTGGTATGAAGCTTCATCTAGTGGACCTCTACCAAGATTGTTCAAATTATAGCCCTGGGGGCAAAATTGCACCCGCCCCGGGGGCCTTTGGTTTTACATAGGCTTATATAGGGAAAAGCATTAAAAAAATCTTCTTCTCTGAAACCACAAGGCCCATGTCTTAAATATTTAGTGTGAAGCTTAACCTGGTGGACCTCTATTAAGATTGTTCAATTTATAGCCTTGGGGCCAAAAATGTCCCCGTCCCGGGGGCCTTTGGTTTTACATAGGCTTATATAGGGAAAATCATTAAAAAATCTTCTTCTCTGAAACCACAAGGCCCAGGACTTTAATATTTGGTGTGAAGCTTTACCTGGTGGACCTCTACTAAGATTGTTCAAATTATAGCCTTGGGGCCAAAAATGCCCCCGCCCCTGGGGCCTTTGGTTTTACATAGGCTTATATAGGGAAAATCATTAAAAAATCTTCTTCTCTGAAACCACAAGCCCACTTCTTTAATATTTGGTGTGAAGCTTTACCTGGTGGACCTCTACTAAGATTGTTCAAATTATAGCCTTGGGGCCAAAAATGCCCCCACCCCTGGGGCCTTTGGTTTCACATAGGCTTATACAGGGAAAATCTTTAAAAATCTTCTCTGAAACCGCAAGGCCCAGATCTTTGATATTTGGTGTGAAGCTTCATCTAGTGGACCTCTACCAAGTTTGTTCAAATTATAGCCCTGGGGGCCAAAATGCCCCCTCCCCCGGGGCCTATGGTTTTACATAGGCTTATATAGGGAAAATCATTAAAAAATCTTCTTCTCTGAAACCACAAGGCCCCCGTCTTTAATATTTTGTGTGAAGCTTAACCTGGTGGACCTCTACTAAGATTGTTAAAATTATAGCCTTGGGGCCAAAAATGCCCCCGCTCCGGGGGCCTTTGGTTTTACATAGGCTTATACAGGGAAAATCTTTAAAAATCTTCTTCTCTGAAACCACAAGGCCAAGATCTTTGATATTTGGTGTGAAGCTTCATCTAGTGGACCTCTACCAAGATTGTTCAAATTATAGCCTGGGGGGCCAAAATGCCCCCACCCCGGGGGCCTATGGTTTTACATAGGCTTATATAGGGAAACTCATTAAAAAATCTTCTTCTCTGAAACCACAAGGCCCAGGTCTTTAATATTTGGTGTGAAGCTTTACCTGGTGGACCTTTACTAGGATTGTTCAAATTATAGCCTTGGGGCCAAAAATGCCCCCGCCCCTGGGGCCTTTGGTTTTACATAGGCTTATACAGGGAAAATTTTAAAAATCTTCTCTGAAACCACAAAGCCCAGATCTTTGATATTTGGTGTGAAGCTTCATCTAGTGAACCTCTTTCAAGGTTGTACAAATTATAGCCCTGAGGCCAAAATGGCCCCACCCTTGGACCCTTTGGTTTTTCAAAGGCTTATATAAGGAAACCTTAAAAAAATCTTCTCTGCAACCACAAGGCCCGGGTCTTTGATATTTGGTATGAAGCTTCATCTAGTGGACCTCTACCAAGATTGTTCAAATTATAGCCCTGGGGCCAAAAATTCCCCCGCCCAGGGGGCCTTTGGTTTTACCTAAGCTTATGTAGGGGAAATCTTTAAAACTTTTCTTCTCTGAAAACCCAAGGCCCAGGTCATTGATATTTGGTGTGAAGCTTAATCTAATGGACCTTTACTAAGATTGTTCAAATTATAGCCCTGGGGCCAAAAATGCCCTGCCCCGGGGGCCTTTGGTTTTACATAGGCTTATATAGGGAACGTCTTTAAAAAAACTTCTTCTCAGAAACTGCAAGGCCCAGGTCTTCGATATTTGGTTTGAAGCTTCATCTATTGGACCGCTATCAAGATTGTTCAAATTATAGCCCTTGGACCAAAAATGCCCCCATCCCGGGACCCTTTGGTTTTTCATAGGCTTAATTAGGGAAAATATTTAAAATTCTTCTTCCTATATACCACAAGGCCCTGCTCTATGCTATTTGATATGAAGCTTCAACTAGTGGACCTCTACCAAGATTGCTCAAATTAGAGCCAAAAATGTCCCCACCCCTGGAGCCTTTGGTTTTACATAGGCTTTTACATGGAAAATATTTAAAAATCTTCTCTGAATCTGCAAGGCCCAGATCTTTGGTATTGGTGTGAAGCTTCATCTAGTGGACCTCTTTCAAGATTGTTCAAATTATAGCCCTGGGGCCAAAAATGCCCCCACCCCAGGACCCTTTGGTTTTTCATAGGCTTATATAGGGAAAACCTTTAAAAATCTTATTGTCTGAAACCAGAAGGCCCAGGTCTCTGATATTTGGTATGAAGCTTCATCTAGTGGACCATTACCAAGTTTGTTCAAATTATAGCCCTTGGGCCTAAAATGTACTGGAGACACTATTTCTCAGGTGAGCGATTCAGGGCCCTCTGGGCCCTCTTGTTTTTAGGAGTGTAACGATGCATCGGACCATCGATGCATTGCGATAGGCACTTGGCCGATAGTACTGCATCGATGGTAAAGTCAAACATCGATGACTATTGCCGATAGTGTTTTGAACTATCGATAGTTTCGATAGTTTTCTATATCACAAGTTTTTCAGATAATTCTCGAAGTTGTTTTCATTCTTAAATATATTCTTTATTACGACCTGCGTCTTGTACCCGGTCAAGCATCAAACTGTATATTGTCTTAATTGTAATCCAATAATCTCCTGTGCCAGTGGGAGTCAAGGTCTGCTTGCAACGGCTGCTTGTCGCGAGATTACAGCCAAATCATGATTTGGCGGTAGCCTACAGGTGCACGGTGTTTATGCATCCTATTTGTTATGGATTATCCACTTAACACCCAATGTCGGTATAGAATCAGTACGCTGAACATTCCTTCATTCAGCTAGTAAATTTACAGCTTTCTGAAGCGCATTTCAACAGTAAACACTTTATATTAATTGAGTTCGAAATAATTGACCACACATATTTTGATTCGCTAATTTGCAAGCTGTCTGTAAGCTGGTGATATGAAAAGCGATAATTAATGCGTGTTTACACAGTGGTATTTATTATCAAAGGGTGCCGCCCGCATTAGCACGTGAAGCATGGAACGTCCGCATGTGTCATTATCGCTTCAAAAGGTGCGAAAAATTGTTCTGGTTGATGTTTTAGAGGATTCTTATTTTGTCAATAGCAGACATGAAAGGAAATGAAATACGTGTTGTCGTGCAAAGAACGTTTATAATTTGGGCATCCAGACAATGTCTATACAGCCGAGGAATTAATTTTAAATCTTGGACATCGTGCATTCAAAATATGCACAGGAAAATACAGCACTAGAAAACAATTTAAGAAAATAAAAACGTGGGACGATTTTCTGTTTATTTGTATTGCTGAAAGATTTGACCAAACAACAAAAGAAATATACAAATGATTTTTGGAAAATCAATTCACAATAAAAATGATGGGCAATTAGATAAGTTGGCAGATGCAATAGGGATGACATTATAAGGCATGTTCGGCACGGTACTGATGACGTCATCGGTCGGCCGGGGCCGATTTGGATTTAAAAATTTGTTAGCCCTGATTTCAATGGCGTTCCGTTTAACAAATGCATGCGATCGATTGTGTACCGAAACATTGATACCTTTATTAAAATTTCATCAGATTTTCTGCCAGAAGATTCAAATCTAACTTCCTGTATCACAGGTCCTGGTGTATGAATGTCATTTGACGTGTCACCGGAAACAATTCTGATTCTGAATCGTGTGCAAGTGATAGCTAAACGGTTGTGGATAGGGAACGGAAATTTCCACAATTCCTGGATTATCCTCGGATGTGTTGTTTAAGTGTACGACTTTTCCCACCAAGCGTCTTCTATTTTGGCGCCAAAACATAACCATGCACGAGACAGTACTTGACTTGATAGATTTTGTAAGGTAACCGGGCGCTAAAACCACATAGGGGCTACCCCTACGAGACAGTAGAATAGTCCGTTTCATATTTACATGCATACATCTACCGTTAGATGTAGCTAATCCTCTTAGGCCCGGAGCAATTTGATTGTGGATTAAATTTTATGATAGAGACATAACCTGATCTTATTTTCACACCTTGTCATGCGAAATATTGTAGGCTTAACAATAGCGCCGGAGGCTTGTGTTTACAGTGTAATAGTAGAACAGACTGATCTGTGACAAATTCGGTCGGCGTTTATAACACGATTCGGTTAACTAACACGGTTGGTTGGATCCGTAGTTCTGTGTTATAATAATAATAATAATAATAATAATAATAATAATAATAATCGACTTTATTTATAGAGGGTAAAACACATTTAGTAAACACTAATCTTCCATGTGGCCCTCTAAAAACAAGAAAGGTCTATAAACATACAAGCATATTTACAAAGTGACAAACCACACCCCCTGACACACACACACAATAATACTGTCTCACAGACTCACAAGTAGTTATGATACATGTACAAAAAGATACAAACGAAATCCAAAATGTGTAAGTTTAACAACACAATGAAGAAAACAAAAAAAACATTATAGTAATATTAGGTCAAGTAATATTTGGTCATGTTATGTAACTTAAGCAATATACAAATGTACAGCATATCCAAGGAAACAATATCACTGTTTCAACCATTTAATGAAATGATTATGAAAAGTGCTCACTGAATTAAGATCCTTAAGTTCAGACGGTAGACTGTTCCATATGATTGGTCCAGAGTATATGATACTTTGTTTAAATATTTCCTTTTTAGGTCGAGATGGAATAAAGTATGAAGAAACTGCAGATCTTAAGAGTGGCATATCTTGATCATAATTTCTCTGATCAAACATTTCATTAATATATGGAGGTGTTTCAGATTTTTTCACTTTAAAAATAAACTTTGATTTTCTTAGAAATAACCTTTCGAACACAGTAAGTATCTTTAAATCTGTCATGCTTTGGAATACATTATCAACATTATAATCTAATATTATCTTACATGCACGCTTCTGAAGTCGAAATATTCTCTCTAAATTCATTTGAGATGTTCCACCCCAGACCAGATTACAATAATCAATGTGGGGTTGAATGTAAGTTTTATAGAACTGAGTTCTTTGTCCTATATTAAGGTATTCTTTAATTCTTGTCAGAAGCCATAAATTCGATGAAATCTTTTTGCAGAGTTGGTCTATATGACCAGACCAGGATAAGTTATTATCAACAGTAACACCAAGTATTTTATCTTTATTTATACTGTTTAGTTCTATGTTATTCAAATTCAGAAAAATATTGTTAATATCCAGAATCGCTCTTTTTTGATGGGTTGTAACCAACATCAGCTTTGTCTTAGATGTATTTATAACCATACCATTAGCTTTACACCAGTTAGAAAGGTTGTTCAGAGCAGCTTGTAATTTGCTTTCGATTGTTGACCGTGAAATCCCCATTTCGTAGATCGTTGTATCATCAGCATACATATCAGTATATACAGGATGCGTATAAAGGGGTAGATCATTAATGAATAATAGGAACATGAGTGGTCCATTAATTATCACTTCATCATCTGAGACTACATTATTGACACTTACTCTTTGCTTGCGATTAAGCAATGACGAGGTTGAGGAGTATTTAGTCACTTTATCATGTCTGAAGTTGTTTTTGAAGACAAGCAAAGATTTCATTGCCTTCGTGAAGAGCGTACATTTATTTTGATTAAGAAACTGATGTTACATGTACATTCTCATTGTGAAATGATAAATCTACTTGGCTGGAATCTTCTTGGCTACTTCTAATAAAATGAGTTTCCCGGCTCTTCCAGGAGAATTTACACTTAAAGAAAAAAAAGTTGCTCCTCGGGAGTTATTTCCTTATATAGGGCAGACAAAAAGCAAACAGGAGTTTACAACAGTTATCCCTCTGTGTAAATTATCTTGTTTATTTCTTTTATGCAGATAAAACATACAGAAAAACAGTTTGAAGGTTTGAATAGTTTTTATTTCCATCTTAAACAAGAAAATATGTATCCGGCAATAGTATCGCAATAGTATTGCAATAGTAGTCAGCAATAGTAATAGTATCGCAATGGTTCTTCTTGCAATGTCAATACTATTGCAATAGTCATTTTCTGACTATCGTTACATCCCTACTTGTTTTAAGGTCACAAGCTCCCAAAAATTCAGTTTTTGGCCAAAAATGGCTTGTTTGCAGCTTACATTTTGGAATCCTTAACCTAGTTATAAAAGTCAAATTGGCATTTAAGATATATTTATGGTGGGGGGACATTGTTTCCCTCTGAAAACTTTTCTAGTTAACAAAAGTTGTCTGCCTTGCAACAGATGATGGAAAATGCCAGGTTGTCTATCCACATATATGTGGTTGTTTTGTTTCAGGCTGTAATGAACAGAGAGCGTTTTGAGTACTCCACCCAGACAGAGCTTAGTCTACTCTGTGTCACAGACATGGGCATCCAGACAGCCATTGACCTTCTGCACAAGGTAACGTGAGAGATAACTTCATGCAAATTTTATGGCTCTGTTGATAGGTCCCCAAAAGATGTATGTTTGTTTGTTTGATTTGAGGTTTAACGTCCCCATCAACACTGTAAAGGTCATTTTGGAGACGTTGCTTCCAATTTTGTGGGACTTTTACCCGACATTGAGATGAAATGACATCTCAAGCCCTGTCGCCCAATGAAACCAATAGGGTTTATTAGCATGGACGGTCCGCCTCGCACAGAGGTTCCTGGACAGGCTTAGATCCTCTTAGCGGTTTACCAGTACTAGTGACCCAAAAGATGTAATTTGAAAATGTAAGAATGCATTTTTACCTCCAAAAATGACAATTTTCAATGCAATTGTCCCCGTTCTAATACACTTCTTCATTCCATCACGTGGACGCATCCGTGAAATGAACCCCCCCCCCCCAAACCCCCCCCCCAAACCCCACTTTATATGGAGAAAATCCCGCTTTATATAGAGAAAACTGAGGGTTAAGGTGGGGGAAATACATTATTTTTCTTATTTCTGCTCCAGGACATATGTTGTGGGTACTCGTTAGATTGTTAGATCCGCCTCATTGAAGCAGTTCTAACGAGCACCCACAACCTATGTTTGCAGTATAAATAAGAAAAATAACACAGTTTTTCATCAGAAAAGAAGCCATTTTGGAGTTGTGAAAAAAATGCACTGTCGCATGGGTATGTTATCATAATGATATCTCCAAAAATAGTTATTGATGATTATTCTTGATGAAAATTTGTGATATTTGCCCTTGTAAACCCCCAATTTTCTCTATATACAGTGGGGTTTAGTGGGGTGTTCATTACATGGCATCACATGAACAAGTTCCTGAAATGAACACCCCTATATCCCACTTAATATAGAGAAAACTGGGGTTTACAGGGGTATACATTATTTTTCTTATTTTTGCTACAAGACATAGGTTGTTAGAACTGCCTATGTTTGCAGTATAAAATCATAAAACATTCTTTCTAATGATTTTTCCACAGGTTTATACCATTTCACCTCAGGTTAATATAGATTTCACCTCAGGTTAATATGAATTTTACCTTAGGTTAATATCAGGGCTCTAGAAATTTTGAAATCCCAATCGGTCCAGAAGGTGACCGATGACGTCATCACTGACTTATTTTTTGCAAGTTTTTTGCTGCATGCTTCGTTTTTCGTTTTGCATGTTTTTTGTTTGATTGTTTGTGCATGTTTTGATCATTTGGTGTATATTTATCTGTTGTTCATTATGTAAATAAATAGTTGAAATAAAGAGAAAGTCGTACCACATTTTGCTTTCTATTATCCATGTTATTCCTGAACCAGTACCTGTATTATATTTTGGAAATTCCCCAGGTGTATTTTTAGAATTACTGAATGCAGTAAATTATCGTTGGTACCCAGCTTCATAATGCGTTGTGCTGCTGTTAGCCATTACAACAAGTATTGCCTTTCTAAAATGGAGTAATGTTCGCATGCCGGTTTTGTTCCTGTTCATGTATCAGTGTCGGGTTGCCAATCCGACATTCTGATTGTTTTTTCAGTCAGTTTGCCAGGCCGACAGTTTATGCCCTTATCCGGTTCCCCAAGCCGGGTTTTGTCTTGAACCGGGTTGCCAATCCGGTTGTTTGACTTTTTGAACATCGATAAGATGCTACGTTGAGCCATTGCAATAAAATTGAACAGCGAAAACCAAATGAAAATCTGCAACTTATATACCCCAAATTCTTTAATTACTTCCAAACATGATAATTTTTTTTAACTGCTCCAGTGCTATATTGATCAATCGAGCCATTTAAAGTGCCGATATAATTAACACCCTTTTTTATTCTTACAAGGATAGTTTAGTATAACAGTTAACGAAAACAAACAAACAAATTATGTTTGATTGCCATTAGATCAAACACGATCAAGGCTTCTTTGATATCACAATCACGCACCGCTTAATCATGTTTTGGCTGACTGACTGTCATTAGCCTTAATCCCGCGAGAGTCTGCGATACCTGGCGAGATCTCGAAAACGTGTTTACTGTCAAACTCAAATTCATCCCTGAGAGAGATAATTGGATTATATTACTGGCACAATAAACAGTTTGACACCTAACCAGGTATAATTTCTCTGTTTTTTCACTTCGATTTTAGCTTATTGGGTTTTTTTTTTCGGACCGATTTTTCAGCAAAATTTTTCAGCAAAATCGGTTTTCATTTTCAAAAAACGGTATGGACCGGTGAAAAATTGGACTTCTAGAGCCCTGGTTAATATGGATATCACCTCAGGTTAATATGGCTTCTTAGCCAATCAAGTTCATTGAGGCAGTTCTAACAAGCACCAATAATCTATATTTGAACTAGTAATAAGAAAAATACATGTATCAAACATTTTTAGACAAACATTTTCATCTGAAGATGCTAGTTCTAGAGAAAGGAGAGATACCATTTTATCCCATGGATATGTAATCGTAATTATTTATGTCAGTATTTTTGCTGTTTCAGGAAGTACAAACAGATCCAAAGGAGATATCAGTCTGTTACGTTCAAACTATAAACCCAGCTATATATAGTTCTGGCATACAGACTGACAAACCTGAAGAAGTAGAACTGACTGCCAGCCATGCTCAGACAGAGCATTCTGAAACTGTGTCAAAGGAAGTCCAGACTGACTCCTCAGAAGAGGTTAGAACATATGTAAATTGATTGATTGTTTGGGTTCAAAGACACTTCAACCCTTGTAGATCATTTTGTGTAGGGAGCAAAGAGATTGTAGAGGAGATGAAAGTGAGGGACAGAAGAGAAAGAGGAAAATGAAAGAAAGTGTAGAAACAGATGAGATAGCAACAAGAACCCCCTTTACCCTTACCTGCTGCAATGACAGCAGGCCTTGTCCGCGTGTAAGCCATTATCAGTTGGACTCCCCAGAGATGCAAGATAAACTTCATCTTTCCTCACCCAACCACCCCCTAGAACATAAATGGAACCTGTTATTGTAGCAACCTCAAGATTAAGAAAGCAACCTGTCTTATAAATGTCAGCATGCATTCAGCTCCCCAAAAAGCTAATGCATTGTAACTGACCTGTCTTAAAGGGAATGGGAACATCTGCCAGATTTTTCTGCCATTTTTCAAAAGGAAACAGCTTTTGGGACTTCCAGTTGCTTTTCTATATAAGTCCTGTCCCACTGAAAAAGTGTCTACACTTAAAGGAAAGAATTTTCTCCTCAGAAGCAAATTCTTCCCTTTATGAGTTGATCAATGACCCCTATTATCTTGGGAGGCAAAAATACTTTTGCAGGAGTTGCCTCCTATGATGGTGTATCCATTCCCCTCAAGCAAGGATCTGTTTTAAACAAGACAGTTCAAATTACCCTGAAGATGCTTTTGTAATGCATTTTATATGGGAAACCCATACATTACGATAACACGTCCATGTGATGTAGTACATTTTTTCATACCTCCAAAAAAAAAGGTATTTATTCTGATGAAAATTTGTGATATTTTTCTTATTTATAGTCAGAACATAGGTTTTGGGTGCTCGTTAGAACTGCCTCATTGAGGCGGTTCTAACGAGTACCCAAAACCTATGTCTTGGAGCAGAAATAAGTAAAATAATATATACCCCGGTAAACTCCAGTTTTCTCTATATAAAGAGGGGTGTAGGTGGGGTGTTCATTTCACGGACTTGTTCACGTGATGAACAGGTCGTTGGCAAAAAGTGCAGGCCCAGATCAGAAGCCGAAGCTCCTTCACAGTTTGCAGAAAGTTAAACCATTTTTAAATCAATTTCTAAAATCAAATGAGTCTGCTGCCCCTAAAATTTGAAATGGACGGACTCCTCTTATATAGAATATGTAAGGTTCTATTCAGTAAAAACGATATCAATATGTTCTTTTGTTTGAAACATATATCATGACAAAGTTTTAGACAGACACTCCACATGAGATCAGGCTGTCTTTGCTGACTGTGAAATATAATGTTTTTCTGATAAAAAAAAAATGATAATTTTCCTTGTATATTTTCAAAAATGTAGATTGTGATTTTCATTAGAAAAGCTTTGTTGAGGCAGTACTAATGAGTACCCACAGTCTGCATCATCCTTTAGCAGATACTGAAAAAGTATAGCCAAGTATTCACTTTATAAAGTGTCGTATACTCGTCATTGTGCTAACACACCCATGCGACATAGTGCATTTTTCACATTTCCAAAACGGCTACTTTTATGATGAAAATCTGTGATATTTTTCTTATTTGTACCGCAAACATAGGTTGTGAGTGCTCGTTAGAACCGCCCCATTGAGGCGGTTCTAACAAGTACCCACAACCTATGTCTTTGAACAGAAATAAGAGAAATAGTGTATACCCTGGTAAACCCCAGTTTTCTCTATATAAAGTGGGGTTTAGGGTGGTGCTTATTTCATGGACTGGTTCACTGGTTGTTCATCTCAAGGGCTTGTTAACATGATGTATGGCTTGCAGTAGTTCTGAAAATATGGCTCCTGCCCATCGGGGCTTGAAGAAATAGATGCTTCTATGCAGAGCTGAAACTGACCGCACCGGAGTACTGGTAAATAGCTTAGAGGATCAAACAGCTTAGGGGATCTAAGCCTGCCCAGGCAAAGGGATGTGAGTCAGACTGTCTATGCTTATAAACCCTATTGGTTTCATTGGGCGACAGGGCTTGAGATGTCATTTCATCTCAATATCGGGTAATAGTCCCACAAATTGGAAGCAACGTCTCCAAAATGACCTATACAGTGTTGACGGGGATGTCAAACGTCAATCAAACAAACAAGTAGCTCTGAACATGTAACTTGAAACGTTTTCCTGGTCATTCTTCTGACAGTCATTTTTTATCCCCCGACCGAATAGGTTCGGGGGATATAGCGATCAGCCTGGCGTCCGTCCGTCCGTCTGTCCGAGCGCATCCACGGGCATATGTTGGGTAGACATAAGTTGGGTACTTGCTGTTTATTCCGTTAATGTCCGAAAAAGTAGCCAACAAATTTGATGGGACATGTTGGGTACTTGTGCAAATTTTAGCTGATTGTTGGGTACTTATAGGTGAAAAATTAACACTGTAGTACCCAACAAATGTCCATCTGTACGAACGTCCGTCCGTAGATGCAACCTTGTGATGGCCATAACTCCTATACCCTTTGAGATTCATTGATGGTTCTTGGCACAATTGTTCACAAGGCTGAGACGGTGTGTCATGCGCAAGAACCAGAACTCTGGATGCCTTACTTTTTAGCTCACCTGTCACGTAGTGACAAGGTGAGCTTTTGTGATCACTTTTTGTCCGTCGTGCGTCCGTGCGTCCATAAACAATTTCAAATAAGTATATCTCTAATACCCCATGGTCAATCTTGATCAAATTTCATGAGAAGCATCATCAGGTAGGGGGAAAGCCTGGATAAGGTTTTTGGGCTGATCAGATTGGAATTCTGGTTGCCATGGCAACATATAGCTCCCATAGACTTACAATGGGAAAAAATTCAAATATTTTCTTCTCTGAAACCACAGGGCCCAGAGCTTAGATATTTAGCATGTATTAACGGCCAGTGGTCACCTACATAATTCCTGCCAATCATGCCCCTGGGGTCCAAATTGGCCACGCCCCAGGGCCCCTTCGCTCAGATACTCTCATATTGGAACAAGAAGCTTCAAAAATCTTCTTCTCGGAAACCACAGGGCCCAGAGCTTAGATATTTAGCATGTAGCAACGGCAAGTGGTCACCTACATAATTCCTGCCAATCATGTCCCTGGGGTCCAAATGGGCCACGCCCCGGGGCCCTTTAGCTCCTATAGACTCATAATGGAAAAAAAGCTTCAAAAATCTTCTTTTCTGAAACCACAGGGCCCAGAGCTGAGATATTTGGCATGTAGCAACGGCAAGTGGTCACCTACATAATTCCTGCCAATCATGCCCCTGGGGTCCAAATTTGCCACAACCCGGGGCCCCTTAGCTCCCATAGACTCATAATAGAAAAAAAGCTTCAAAAATCTTCTCTGAAACCACAGGGCCCAGAGCTTAGATATTTAGCATATAGCAACGGCCAGTGGTCACCTACATAATTCCTGCCAATCATGCCCCTGGGTTCCAAATGGGCGATGCCCCGGGGCCCCTTTGCTCCCATAGACCCATAATGAAAAAGCTTCAAAAATCTTCTTCTCCGAAACCACAGGGCCCAGAGTTTAGATATTTAGCATGTAGCAACGGCAAGTGGTCACCTACATAATTCCTGCCAATCATGCCCCTGGGGTCAAAAACGGGCCACAACCCGGGGCCCTTTAGCTCCGATAGACTCATATTGGAACAAGAAGCTTCAAAAATCTTCTTCTGGGAAACCACAGGGCCCAGAGCTTAGATATTTAGCATGTAGCAACGGCATGTGGTCACCTACATAATTCCTGCCAATCATGCCCCTGGGGTCCAAATGGGCCACGCCCCGGGGCCCTTTAGCTCCTATAGACTCATAATGGAAAAAAGCTTCAAAAATCTTCTTTTCTGAAACCACAGAGCCCAGAGCTGAAATATTTGGCATGTAGCAACGGCAAGTGGTCACCTACATAATTCCTGCCAATCATGCCCCTGGGGTCCAAATTGGCCACACCCCGGGGCCCCTTAGCTCCCATAGACTCATAATAGAAAAAAAGCTTCAAAAATCTTCTTCTCTGAAACCACAGGGCCCAGAGCTTAGATATTTAGCATGTAGCAACGGCAAGTGGTCACCTACATAATTCCTGCCAATCATGCCACTGGGGTCCAAACGGGCCACACCCCAGGGCCCTTTAGCTCCTATAGACTCATAATGGAAAAAAGCTTCAAAAATCTTGTTCTCTGGAACCACAGCACCCAGTGCTGAGGTATTTAGCATGTAGCAACGGCAAGTGGTCACCTACTTAAATCCTGCCAATCATGCCCCTAGGGTCCAAATGGGCCACGCCCCGGAGCCCCTTAGCTCCCATAGACTCATAATGGAAAAAAAGCTTCAAAATTTTTTTTTCTCTGAAACCACGAGGGCCCAGAGTTTAGATATTTAGCATGTAGCAATGGCAATTGGTCACCTGCATAATTCCTGCCAAACATGCCCCTCGGTTTCAAAGGGGCCATGCACCGGGGCCCCTTTGCTCCCATAGACTCATAATGGAAAAAAGCTTAAAAAATCTTCTTCTCTAAAACTACAGCGCCCAGAGCTTAGATATTTAGCACCTAGCAATGGCTAGTGGTCACCTACATAATTCCTGCCAATCATGCCCCTGGGGTCCAAAAGGGCCACACCCCGGGGCCCTTTAGCTCCTATAGACTCATAATGGAAAAAAAAGCTTCAAAAATCTTCTTCTCTGAAACCACAGGGCCCAGAGCTTAGATATTTAGCATGTAGCAATGGCAAGTGGTCACCTACATAAATCCTGCCAATCATGCCCGTGGGGTCCAAATGGGCCACGCCCCGGGGCCCCTTAGCTCCCATAGACTCATAATGGAAAAAAGCTTCAAAAATCTTCTTCTCTGAAACCACAGGGCCCAGAGCTTAGATATTTACCATGTAGCAATGACAAGTGGTCACCTACATAAATCCTGCCAATCATGCCCCTGGGGTCCAAATGGGCCACACCCTGGGACCCCCTTAGCTCCCATAGACTCATAATGGAAAAAAAAACTTCAAAAATCTTCTTTTCTGAAACCACAGGGCCCAGAGCTTAGATATTTAGCATGTAGCAACGGCAAGTGGTCACCTACATATTTCCTGCTAATCATGCCCCTAGGGTCCAAATGGGCCACGCCCCGGGGCCCCTTATCTCCCATAGACTCATAATGTTAAAAAGCTTCAAAAATCTTCTTCTTAGAAACTGTGAAGCACAGAACTTAGATATTTAGTATCTAGCAGCATAAAATAGCCAGCTACAAAAATCCTGCTAACCCTGCCCCTGGTGTCAAAATTGGCCACGCCTGAGCTCATCACCTCCAATAGACTTATAATGGAAAAAAACTTAAAAATCTTCTTCTATGAAACCATAAGGCCCAGAGCTTAGATTTTGGACCCTTTGGGTCAAAATTGGCCAAGCCCCAGGGCTCATTAGCTTCTAAATATAAATCAAAAATGAGTTCCTTTAAGAGCAATGAAAACATTCATAAGAAAGAAGATGGGTCATACTACGTAGTTTCGGCTAATAAAACCTCATCAGTGACCCTGTAATGATCCGGCAAAGAAAGCCAGAGGAAACATACTGCAATTTTGCGAATTTTGAATAGGCAGTCAATTCAAAGACTGATATAAATCAAAATGGGGCCAAATAATAAAAAACCTGTCTAGAATATGAGTCTAAACCAATAATTTATTTCTGATTTCTCAGAATATTCACGCTGATCTCAAAGGACCAAAAATAAAAATATAAACTGCACTATGGTCTAAAGACTTATACTGGAAAAAACTTAAAAAAATCTTTTTCTCCACAACCATAAGGCACAGATTTTGTTTGATTTGAGGTTTTACATCCCCGACAACACTGTATAGGTCATTTTGGAGATGTCTCTTCCAATTTTGTGGGACTTTTACCAGACATTGAGATGAAATTACATCTCAAGCCCTGTCGCCCAATGAAACCAGTAGGGTTTATAAGCATGGACACTGCTTTGCCTAAGCTTAGATATTTAGTATGTAGCAATGTCAAGTGGTCTCCTACACTAATAATTTTCTGGTACACAGGTGAGCGATATAGGGCCATTGGGCCCTCTTGTTTAGTTATCTCCCCTTTTAATAAAATAGAATGACTACTTTGTGATGGCCATAACTCCAATACCCTTAGAGATATATTGATGGTACCTGGCACATTTGTTCACAAGGCTGAGACGGCGTGTCATGCACAAGAACCACAACTCTGGTTGCCATGGTTTTTTAGTTATCTCCCCTTCGAATAAAATAGAGTGACAGCCTTGTGATGGCCTTAACTCCAATACCCTTTAAGATATATTGATGATACCTGGCACAGTTGTTCACAAGGCCAAGACGGTGTGTCATGCACAAGAACCACAACTCTGGGTGCCATGGTTTTTGAGTTATCTCTCCTTCCAATAAAATAGAATCACTACCTTGTGATGGCCACATCTCCAATACTCTTTGAGATATATTGATGGTACTTGGTACAGTTGAACATGAGGTTAAGCAGGTGTGTCACGTGCAAGAACCGCTACTCTGGATGTCCTGGTTTTTTAATTATCTCCCCTGACAATATAACCTTATGATGGCCATAACTCCAATACCCTTTGAGATATATTGAGGATACTTGGCACAATTGTATACAAGGTTGAGATGGCACTTCATGCCTAAGAACCACAACTCTGGGTGCTATGGTATTTGAGTAATCTACCCTTCCAATATAACAGTATGACCAGCTTTTGATCACCATGTCTTCAATACCCTTTGAGACATATTGATGGTACTTCATACAGAAATACATGAGCTTAAGCAGGCATGTCATGCACAAGAACTGCAATTCTGAGTGCCCTGGTTTTTTAGTTTTCTCCCCTGACAGTATAAACTTGTGATGGCCATAACTGTAATAGTTTTGTGATATATTGCTGGTTGAATTCTGGTGCACTATCTATTGGTGAACAATCTTCTGAAGGCCATATTGGCTTTTGGTCGGGGGATTTGCCATCTCTTCCGATGGCTATTTTTTCTCACTTCAGGATGCCTGTGAGAAATCCAAACATCAATCAGAAATGTCTGCAAAGTGTCTCCAAACTGACGACGTAGAACTTGTTCATCAGTTTGTTCAAACAGAGTCTAATGAGGACCATCAAGTTTCAGCATTGTCATCAGCAGAATTAGTGTCGAATCTCAGGCAGAACGAGTCACATTGTCCTTTGGAAGTCAAATCTCATGCCGAACCTAGTTATGAAAACAGTACCAGGAATATGACAGGAATTGTAACAAACCATAGTTTTACTGGACAAAGTAGTGGCTGTAGGTATAATGAAAAAACAGTCTGTGACATCAGTCAGGGTATAGTTGCAAGCAACTTGCAAGAAGCAAACATTGAAGTTGGAATAAGTGCAAAAGATTTGAATTTCAGTGTAGCAGGCAGAGAGATCAAATATAATGTTGAGATTGATCCAAAAGATTATGCACTTAGCTTGACACCACAAGTGGTGAAGGATGAACCAGTCAGGTCTCTTGATTCTGATAGATGTGATGCTGAAGTACTGGATAGTGTAGTTGGCCATGATCATAAAGCTGATGATGTAACAAGAGTTGTGATTGGTGATTCAGATGAAGAAGATGTAGTTGAACCCTCCCAGCCAAATCATAAATTTGGAGAAGGCAATGAAAATAAATTGGGCATGCACCAAGGCAGAGTGAAGCATAAGTTAAGTTTGACAGAAAGACAGAGAAAAGTTTTTCAGGAGTCACGCGGAGATTCAGAGACTGATTGTTCAGCTGCAAAACAAATCAAATACACAGTGGATGATTATAGCCTTGAGAATACAAGTACAAATGACATAGATGGAAACAAACTCAATGAACACAACTATGAAAATCTGTCACTCACAATACCCAAAGAATTGAATCGGTTGGTGGCTAGAAGTGGACAGACACAAGAAACATCTTTGATACCTACCAAAATTGATACACAGTCACAGAATCAGGCAACTAGAATTGAAGCTTTTATGCAGCAGAGAAACAAAGCCAGGGCCAGTATTAATCCAGGTGTGTTGAATGAGACTAACAAAATTAATACAAGTTTTAATCAGACTGTTTTGAATGGTTCAAAAGCTTTGACATCTGATTTAGCTTCTTTTAACACATCAGCCATTGATAAATCAAACTCTAAATCTTCACAACCAGAACAAGATAAACTTCCAATGCAGCCATTGTTAACAGGTTTCAGTAGACCATTTCATGGAAATATTGTTTCTGGTCAAGACCAGGTGTACTCTAAAGACAACCATAATCCTTCATGCACTTTTCCTGTGCCTGTATCATTGGACACAATATCGAGTAAGTCTGTAAGATCTCATTGTGTGTCCACTGACTCTGAAACCAGTTCATCAAGTATGAGATCAGGAGTACCAGTTCTAGTATCCACATCAGTTGTATCAAAGCTTTCAAGAGCTTCCTCTGTTTCAAGTAATGCTTCTATCTCATCAGTGTCATCGGTACCTAGTATTAATCCTGATTCTACTCTTGCTACACCAGTATCATTATCCAGTGCAGGAACTTCTGCAGATAGGGCAAATCCAGTTTCCACGACAAAGCCTTCAGAAGAGAGTACAACAGCAGGAGAGCCTGAGCCATCATTCTTACAGAAGTACAGGGAGATTGTGTCCAGAATTAAGCCAGTATCAAATCCTCAGGTAGATTACATAGACAGTAAAATTCCAATATTAAGACTACCTTTGGGACTGTTCAAAAGTGGTCTTTAAGACCACTTTTGAACAGTCCCAAAGGTGGTCTCTGACCAGAGGACATGGTATGCAGAAAACACAAAGAAACAATAACTGAAACCTACTAAATAAGCTTTTTAAACCAGAATTAGTCTTAATTTAAGGTGGTCTTAATAGCAGAATTTCACTGTAAACTGTATTTACCCTAAGTATTCAGACACCTCAACTCCTTACCATTCTTGTTCTAAAATTTGAAAAGTACAATACACTACCGGATGTTGTAACTCAAGAATAGCGGGATGAGTGGCAAACAGTGTAAGCCCTGATGAGACATCTCATTCTGCAGTGTCTCATCTGGGTCTAGACTGTTTGCTTAGGCCTGTCTGTCCGAATACACATGGTAAATATGGTAGATCTCATCCAGCTCAATCATGTCATACTTTGCCATAGTTTTGCCTAGCTACTCAGATAATGTATTGTTAGTTCAAACTGCATGGCTCTGATTTGCTAAGAAAATCTACCACTGTATTCAACATAATTATTGCACTTGCTCTAAGAGGGCCCTGCCCAAAGGGTCTTGGAGAAATAGATTGGGCTGCTTGATGCTTCCACTCAGAGCTGAAACTGACTGCACATGAGTACTGGTAAACTGCTTAGTAAATATTCACCATACACTCGTATATGCTCAAAAGGCCAAGTAAGGACATGTTTGGTTCAAGCCAACATGTCCAAAGTCAATGTAAGGAAAATATGTGGACCTATTTTCTATAAAAAAAAAACATTACCTGGATTTCTTACAAATCAGTGGAAGTCACATGGGCAGCAGAACTGGCAAGCTGTGTTTAGTAACTTTTGGTTGACTGACAAAGACTGACCCAATAAAATTGTTAAAAAAATTATGTCTTTCAACAAAGTCTCAACTGGGCTTATATGATAGCACATATGAAAGAAACTTTATTTTCAACGAGAAGAAAAATTCCAGTGTCTACTTCATTTCTTATCTTACTTCTTATTTTAGAGTACTAAAAGGTCTTCTGCAAGGAAAGGAAAACAGCTATACAGCAGTTCTTTGACGGCTACAGTGTTACCACCATCCACCTCCATCTCAGGTTAGTTAATGGTGCTATCAAGTCCATTTAACTCATGGAATCTTTCTCCTTGTAGATGGCAGAGTCCTTTTCTAAATTTATGGTTGTCAGGTTGTGTTTTCTTCAAAATTTGTTTTGAAAATGGCTTATCTTTTTGCAAACAGTGTAGGCCCTGATCAGCTTAGGTCATACGGAGACGGGACCTCGGTTTAAAGACTCATCTGAAAGTCTGGTGAAGCCCATTTTGATCCTGTGACCCCTGGTTTACAAGGCGAGTAGCATAACCACAACACCTCGGAGGCTTCTACAAAATGGGTTAATGAAAACAATATGTTTATGCAAATCCACTTTATGCATTGTATTACACACCAACCTCATAATAAAACTGTTCCCAAAAAGCATAGTCTATATACGCCCATATTTGAAAATACGGACAAACACGTTACAGCATGGTGCTCTCCATCCTTCCATCTGTCTGTCCACCCACATGTCTGTCTGTAAACATTCTTGTATGCTCCATAACTTAGTAACCATTTGGGATATCTTCATACAACGTCATAGAAAAATGTATAAGGTCAAGACAATGTGTTGCATACAAGAAAGATTAGTCTCCCTTTCTTAGTTTCCAAGTAATGCCCATGTGGTTAATTTTTTATATACATTCTTTATGCACAAATCATCCCTCAAAGGTCAAGGTAATACTTAGAGGTCAAAGGTCAAAAAAAGGGTCTTTCTTTTGTGTCTGGTCAATAATATTGTTATTCCGGGGTGAATTTTGAAATTACTTGGCAGAAATGTTAACCATCATTAGATCATGTGTCATGCGCAAGACCTAGGTCAATACCTTCAAGGTCAAGGTCATTCTTAGAGGTCAGAAGTGAAGAAAAGTGTCTTTTTCTTGTGTCCAGTCAATACCTTTTGCTGTTCCTAGATGGATTTGGAAATTATTTGGCAGAAATGTTGACCATCATGATTCATGAGACAATTTGTTGCACCCAAGACCCAGGTCAGTACCTCCAAGGTCAAGGTGTGGCAGTTAACCATCTTCAAACTGTGTGTCACATGCAAGACCCAGGTCAGTACCCCCAAGGTCAAGGTCATACCTCGAGGTCAAAAAAGTGTCTTTTTGTGTCTGGTCAATAACTTTGTTGTTCCTGGATGGATTTTGAAATTACTTGGCAGAAATGTTATCCATCATGAGACAATGTGTCGTGCTTGGTACCTCCAAGGTTAAGGTCATCCTTACAGCAGATTCCTTGCCATGGGCATATAATGCCCAGCTTAGGGAGCTCTTGTTCCTATATAATCCATACATTTTTGTTTGCTCATGATGTTACCAAATCCATTTAATGTAGACATGTATGTTCAGAAATGCCCATTAATGCATGTATAACACTCAGACCTCATTATAACACTATTTTCGATATTACATGGTTAAAAGATGATTCCCCCCCTTCCCACCCTCCCAAAAAAATAAGGGTAGATTACATTAACCCTTGTTCTGCTGAGCTCTGATTTGCCTTATCTTTCAAACAATGTAGATCTGGATCAGATGGCTTCTGCTGAAGCCATCTGATCAGCATCTACATTGTTTGCCATTCAAACCTGTGAATTTGTTGCAATAGTTTGCATCAAGTAATCTGATTGGGTGATAATCTGTAGTGGGTGTGACAGAATAAAATATTCAGCAGGACAAGGGTTAAAAATGACCAATTATAAATGGTAATTTTTCTGCAGAAGCTATACATTTGGCTTGAATATTAAACAGACATTAAAATAACACGGTTTCTGCCCTGGACCCTTCTCGAGGTCCTGTCTCCATATAATCTTAGCTGTTGGTGGGACGTAGAACACAAACACACACAGATCCAGCAACTTTCTTTCATGGTGATCATGAAACATTTTTGAAGGTCTCCCACTACCGCTGATTCCTGAAAATGAATGTGCATGGTTGCTTAAAAGCCTGTCCAGGAAAAGTGTTGTTGGGTAAACTGATGGGCTCAACATGACCTTAATAATGTTAACAGGGTTGTTAAACTCGAAACCAAACCAAATCTAGAGGTACCCATATTATAGGTTTTGAGCAGAAATATGATAAATTTTCACATGCTTCGACTCATATACAAATACAGTAGAACTTCAATGGCTCGAACACCAATGGCTCATTTACCATGGATGTGTCGAACACATTCTTGAGCCCCTAACGAAAACCTCTACATAAGAAATAGTGGGGGATAATTAAGGAGATTTTAGTCTTTTACCTTGCAAATGTATGCTGTGTGTACTCATTAGAATCGCCTCGATGAGGTGATTCTAATGAGTACACACAGCATACATTTTCATTATAGAACACCGAAAAGATGTCTAAAGATGTCTAAAAGTATCTTGTTATGCCTCCTGGCAGTAACCATCAGTGGCTCTAACTACCCCTGTCTTGAACAGATTTTCGTGGTCCCAAAGGTGTTCGAGCCATTGAAGTTTGACTGTATATGGTTGTTGCTGACTTGCCTACCCCTTGAGACAGAAAACAGTAAGATCCCAGAAAAAAAAAATAGTAAGTTTCAAATTTTAACCCTTGACCTGCTGAATATTTAAATATGCCACACCCACTACTGATTTTCAACCAATCAGATTACTTGATGCAAATTATTGCAACAAATTCACAATCTGAATGACAAACAATGTAGATCCTGATCAGATGGCTTCTTCAGAAGCCATCTGATCTGGATGTACATTGTTTGAAAGATAAGACATATCCGGACTCAGCAGGACAAGGGTTACCGGTAATAATAAGGCCGTATGTCCGAATCGTCTGATTCAGCTTTAGTTTTCCCCGTGTGTTTTTCCTTCATAGAGGGATCAATCTTGCCGGTAGTTATGAAAATTATTTGTTAAATGAACCATGATTGCATTACTTTCCTATCATTTAACTTTTCATTTCACCAGGTGAGTAAGCCAGGGACAACAAATATCTCTTGTTCCTGTTCCGGTATAAACACCCGCTTAACTGAACAGCATTAATGCGATAGTGCATTTTTCACATCTCCATAATGGCTATTTTTTCTGATGAAAATACTTGATATTTTTCTTATAAAAGCTCAAAACATAGGTTGAGGGTGCTAGTAACGAGTACCCACAACCTATGTCTTGGAACAGAAATAAGAAAAATAAGGTATACCCCAGTAATCCCCAGTTTTCTCTATATAAAGTGGGGTTGGATGGGGGTCTTAATTTCATGGACTTGTTCACGTGATAGAACCATAAACAAACACACCAATATTTAAAAAAAAAAAAAAAAAATCGTACAGAATTCGCTCGGGGTCGTAAGGTCATAATTAAGATATAAAAATAGTAAGCATTACACCCAAATCCTAAGGATAGGCAAGTCTGATTGTTGTCAAAATTATAGGTGTTGCAACTATTTAATTTGGTTCCATTGTTGAAAACTAATGATGTCTTTAATAAATTTATTGTTGAAACTTTGATCATTTAAACAGGCAAATATGCTGCAAAAATATGAGTAGTTTTTACAAATGCAAAAGCTAACATTTTTTGCAGTAAACATATCTGTATATCAGCAAGATCTTTTAACCTTTTAGCAACTCCCATAAAAATCCTAAAAATTCTGACACCTTGAACACTTGCTGTAATTCTCCTAAAATTTTGACAAATTTGTATCAGGTTCTTGCCAGGAGTCCAAAAGGTGCAGACAGAATGGCAAACAGTGACGACTCAGATCAGACCTGACAAGGAGCAGTCTGACATCATCTGATCTGGGTCTGCACTGTTTGCTTAGGCCTATTTGCCCCATTACTGTCACGTGAACAAGTCCGTGCAATCATCACAAAATCACGTCTATATAATTTTGACCCCCTTGAACCCCACTTTCATATAGTAAAACTGGGGTTTACAGGGGTAAACCTTATTTTTCTTATTTCTGCTCTAAAATATAGATTGTGGGTACTCGTTAGAACCGCCTCAATGAGGCGGTTTCAACGGGTACCCACAATCTATATTTTGAGCAGAAATAAGAAAAATATCGCAATTTTTCATCTTAAAACTTTCGTTTTTTCGGCAGTAAAGTTTACAATGTATTGGTATAGGTGTGTTTTGTGAAATGAACACCACGTAAACCCCACTTTATGTAAAGAAAACTGGGGTATGCAAAGTTTCACATTATTTTTCATATTTCTGCTCAAAGACATAGGTTGTGGTTACTCGTTAAAACTGCCGCAATGAGTTCTAATGAACACCCACAAACTTTATTTGCAGTATAAATAAGAAAAATACCAAGGATTTTAATAGGAAATTAGCCATTTTGGAGGTGTGAAAAAATGTACTATGTCGCACAGGGTGTGTTATCGTAATGTTAGGATTATTACAGTATCAGGTTCAGTAAGCTGTTACTTTGAACGCATAACGATAACACACCCGTAAGGCATAGTGCATTTTTCACATCTCCTAAATGGCTACTTTTCTGATGAAAATCCTTCATATTTTTTCTATAAATGCTCAAAACATAGGTTGTGTGTGCTCGTTAGAACCACCTCATTGAGGCGGTTCTAACGAGTACCCACAGCCTATGTCTTGGAGCAGAAATAAGAAAAATAATGAATACCCCCATAAACCCCAGTTTTCTCTATATAAAGTGGGGTTTAAGGGGGTCTTCATTTCACGGACTTGTTCACGTGATGGACTGCCCAAAACAATTACCTTCCCAAATGACAAAGGGTGGTAACTGAAGATCATGAATGACTCCGTATTTTGGGGAATGGGAACACCTGGCAGATTTTTCCGCCATTTTTCAAAGGGAAAGACAACATTTGGAATTTCCTGTTCGCTTTTCTATAACCCCTGTCCCACTGAAAAATGGGTCAACTCTTAAAGGAAAGAATTTGCTCCGAAAGAAAAAGTGGACCCCTGTTGACATGGGAAACAAAAATACTTTTGCAGGAGTTGTCTCCCCTGTAGGTATATCCATTCCCCTTAATATCATCTATGGGCCTCCATGCCCTTGTGAATAAGAGCACTGACTCTTAATCATTAGGTTTCTCAATGCTGTGGATTTGAACCTGGCTCGGGTCACATGTGAGATGCCAATTTCTGCAACGGAAGGTCAGGTGGTGTTTCTTTGGGTACTCTGGTTTTCGCCCACCTGATTAACGATCAGCTCCATATGAGTGAAATAATATATAAAGGGCCGTAAAACTTACCCCCCTCCCTCCAAAAAAAAAGGCCATATAATGGTCAACCCTGCAAACCCCACTTTATACAGAGAAAAATTGAGTTTAAAAGGATAAACAATATTTTCTTATTTCTGCTCTGAGACATAGGTTGTAGCTACTCTTTAGAATCGCCTGAACGAACACCCTCAACCTATTTTGGGAGTATAAAAAAGAAAAATATCCCAAATAGTGTTTGTTTTGGAGATATGAAAGCATGCACTTTATTGCACAGGTGTATTATCATGATGGGTAAATATATTTTTCATTTGCAGAGGATTCAACCAGTGCATTTTCAGCAGATTGTCTAACCACTCCAAAAGGTTCTCTGAGAGGCATTTTAAAAGGTAGATTTTTCATTATAACGGCCCCCGCCCATCGGTGCTTGAAGAAATAGATGGGCTGCATGATGCTTCCACGCAGAGCTGAAACCGATCGCACAAGAGTACTGGTAAACTGCTTAGAGGATCTAAGTCTGCCCAGGCAAAGTGGTGCGAGTCAGACCGTCCATGCTTATAATCCCAATTGGTTTCATTGGGCGACAGGGCTTGAGATGTCATTTCATCTCAATATTGGTAAAAGTCCCACAAAATTGGTAGCAAAGTCTCCAAAATGACTTATACTGTGTTGGTGTGGACGATAAACCTCAGATCAAACAAACAAAACAAACTATTCATTATAAAAGCAGTTCGTTGGGCTAATATGCCAATGTGAAATGTCATTTTCCTTCAAAGTTTTAAAACTGGTATTTTTGGTTGTTGTTGTTTTTTTTTATGAAAATTCAAGATTCTTTACTTGTTACTGCTCCAAGCATAGATTGTTATCTTTTATTCACCATATTTGCATTATTTGCTTGTTCCAAGCTTTCACATTGTCATTATTGGATAAACAGGTAACCAGACACCCCTGGCCTTAAAGGTATCATTATTGGATAAACAGGTAACCAGGTAAAGGTCAGGGGTATCTGGTTACCTGTTTATCCAATACTGATTATGTGTGTGGTGGGAACCAGCAAATAATGTAAATATGGTCAATATTTAGCTGGCCTGGACGATTTTCTTTAGCAGAAATTATGAAATAAGAAAAATACCCCTGTAAACCCCAGTTTCACCATATAAAGGGGGTCCTTATTATACAAGCGTGTTTTCATAATGTATTGAACTTTGGCATAGGCATTGGCGTTGGAATTGGCGTATGTGTATTGTTAAAGTTTTTTAGGAGCTCATTATTTCAAAACCATATGATGGATTTGGTATGATGATAGATATAGGTCCAAAGTTTTATTCAGCAATGCCTTTGACCTCAAGGTCAAGGTCACAGACATAGAATATTTTATTATTCAGCAATGCCTTTGACCTCTAGGTCAAGGTCAAAGACAAAGCATATTTTATGTTAAATGTTGAAGTTTTTGACCACATAAGTTTAGATCAGTTTTGTTTTTTTAAGAGCTCACAATTTCCAAACCATATGATGGATTTTGTTCATATTTGGTATGATGGCAGAATAAGGCCCAGTGTTTTTTTTTGTTTTTTTTTTCAGTAATACACCCATACCCATGACCTCAAGGTCAGGGTCACACACTTAGAGATTTTATGTTAAAGTTTTTAAAAGCTCATATTTTCCAATACAAAAATAGAGTTTGTTTCATATATGTACATATAGGTACTATGTTTAATTCAGCAATACCCTCACCTAGGACCTCAAAGTCAAGGTAACAGACATAGAAATTTTATGTTTATGTTTAAGAGCTTATATTTTCCAAACCAAACGATGGATTTTGTCCATATTTGGTAAGATAATAGATATAAGTCTAAAATAGAAGTGAAGACAATGATCAGGAATCGATACCATTAACCATCAGCTCCCATCAGAGACACCAAAGGGAAAGAAACACAAACATGAAACAATTTAACAGACCCTAATGGAAACATCAATAGCGGAAAGCCAAAAGGACAGTTACTTTCCCACAAAATGACCAGTTTGCTATCCAAAACAAAATATAAGCGATACAAACCCTCAAAGACAAACCATAACAAAAATAAACCGCGACAGAAGAACCGCCTTGGAACGGTCAATTCCACTGAGGGGCTTAAATCTATTTTTCGTGGCCACAATCCTCGCCCTTACTTCCGTCGCGATTTAGACAGATAATTTGTTAAGTCCACATGAAGGCCTCCTAACTCATCAGTGCAACATCTCCGCGAACACAAAAAATCAAACAACCACAGAGATGAAACAATGGTGAGGACTCGACAGCAAGAAACCACTGAAATGCTGGAGCAAAAGAAAACCAACAGTTAGACTCCGATGGGCCAACACTTTATTCGCAATACCACCACCCATGTCCATGACCTCAAAGTTGAGGTCAAAGACAAAGTTTTATGGTAAAGTTTTTAAGACCATTCGTATGATGGATTGGGTTAATAATTGGTATGATGATAAAGGTTTACCCAGCAAATCTCCACATATGCTTTTGACCTCAAAGACACTTCCAGGCAAGCTACACTGTCTGATGACAGCTTCTGTTTTAAGCAGAAATAGGGAAAATAATGGATACTTTGGTTGACCTCAATTTTTTCTCAGTTATTTCACTGACTCAAGAAGGGCTGTTGTCATTTTCTAGTAAAAAATATGAACTGTTCTAGTTAATACAGGAAAAGTATGACCAGCCCAACGTGACCTAAATAGTGTTGGCTTCTCTTTTAAGCACCAAACCAAAGCTATGTTTACCCCATGGGTGCTAATAACTAAAAATGCTGTTTCCACCAAAAATGTCAGGTCACATTGTGTATAGAAAAATACCATATATGCCAGGCTGATCGTCTGCAGTTAAACTTGGATGGCTCAAACATCTATAACTTTGTTACTACCGCTGTTTTGTGCTTGATATTAAGGGGAATAGGAACACCTTCAGGGGAGGCAACTCCTGCAAAAGTATTTTTGTCTCCCATATCAATAAGGGGCAACTCTTAAAGGAAAGAATTTGCTCCTGAGGAACAAACTCTTTTCTTTAAGAGTAGACCCCTTTTTTCAGTGGGACAGGGCTTATAGAAAAGCGAACAGGAAGTTCCAAAAATTGTCTCCCTTTGAAAAATGGGAATTTTATTACTTTATCTTGAAAACATATGTTGGGTGTACTGAATACAATTTTGCCTCAATGAGGCAATTCTTATGAGTAAACACAACTTACCTTTATATGGAAGAAAATCAAAAAGATATAGAGGATCTTACATGAGTGTTCATGTATTATTGAATTTATTAAACGAGGCGAGGAAAAGGGATAAAATAAGAGGCTTTGCCAAGCATTTTATCCCTTTTCCTAACGAGTAAAATAAATCTACTAATACATGAGCACGAATGCAAGATTCAATTTATCATATGACATTTAAAATGCATTTAATTGACGACTTTTGTACAAAAATGTCAATATTCCGCCATTAGTAAAGGTGACATTGTTAACAACATTGTACATGTAATGCTATGGAGCGTATCTAACTAATTTTCATATTTAATCCATTAATGGATTACCGAATATGTTACATGACATTATTACATTCTCAGACACAACGTCATATGGTCCCCATCAAGCGATTTTGGTACTTATCGCCTATGCGAGCAGCGAAGGTTCAGGCGAGCCTGCGCATCCGCGCAGACTCGCCAGAACCTTCGCTGCTCGCTCATACCATCAATGAATAAAGAGGAACCTTCAGACAGAAAGCCATATCCCTGGCGCCTCTGAATGGCTGGGCATGCGCATTTAAAACTTGTCATGACGGAATGCTCGAAGACACAAATTCGCTTAGCGGGGCTCATATGATAAACCCATATTGCCTCCTGGTCTGGAGCTACAATTACAGCATCACGTGAACAAGTCCGTGAAATGAAGACCCCCCTAAACCCCACTTTATATAGAGAAAACTGGGGTTTACGGGGGTATTCGTTATTTTTCTTATTTCTGCTCCAAGACATAGGTTGTGGGTACTTGTTAGAACCGCCTCAATGAGGCGGTTCTAACGAGTACCCACAACCTATGTTTCGAGCATTTATAAGAAAAATATGAAGGATTTTCATCAAAAAGGAGCCTTTTTGGAGATGTGAAAAATGCACTATGTCGTACGGACGAGTTATCGTAATGGAAATCCTCAAATATGTTCTATAAAAGGGTTATCCTTTGGAAGCAAGGAATACACCACAGAACTGGAAAATATGAAGTGTACATATTTTCTGGGCCAGACTAGCTAGTTTCGGCCAATTAGGCCTCATCAGTGACCCTCAAGTATTTTCAAAATTCCACAATGGAATCAAACCCTAGTAGTTTCTCCCTACCATCCCTTAAACCCTAGCAGTTTCTTTGTGGGGCAGGGCTTGAGATGTCATTTCATCTCAATGTCGGGTAAAAGTCCCACAAAATCGGAACCAGACCCTTAATAGTGATGACAGGGATGTAAAACCTCAACACAAACAAACAAATCAAACTAGCCCAAAGGTGTTGCAGCAATTTTCAAGTTCAATTGTGTATACAGTATGAATCTATGTTTTAACCCTTTTTGTACCAAATGGAATTTTCCTCCTTATATATGGCAGAAGTCCATTTAAAAATTTGGGGGTGTCAGGCTGTGTTTTCTTCAAAATTGATTTGGAAAATGACTGATCTTTTAGCAAACAGTGGAGGCCCTGATCAGACACTGCATTCTGCGGCGTCTGATCTGGGCCTGCAGTGTTTGCCAGGGTACCCGTTTGGGGTTTTCTGGTACTAAATGGGTTAAAGACTCATCCGTAAGTCTGGAGAAGCCTGGGATCGATCTTGCGATCCCTGGTTTACAAGGCGAGTAGCATAACCACCACACCACGGAGGCTTCTATTGTATATACAGTATGCATCTATATGTTTTAACCCTTAAGAAGCCGAGAAAAACTACATTCGAAAATGTTGTCTGCTTATGTCATCTGCTGATTTTTTTTGCAAACTTTTTTAAATTATTTTTGCATACAGGCAAACAGTGTGGCCCCAGACCCTGATCTGGGTCCACACTGTTTGCAAAAATGACTTTTAGCTCGGCTGTTTTCGAAGAAAACGACGAGGTATTGTCATAGCTCTGTCGTCGTCTGCGTCGTCATCGTGCAAAAACTTGGACATTTTGTAATATATCTGTCATTACTGAACATATTAACTTGAAACTCAGAATAGTTGTTCATTATGAAAAGGGGAACTCATACCAATAGGTGAGGTCACCCTCAATATTTTTGGCACAGTTATGCCCCTTTTTCGACTTAGAATTTTTGCAAAAACTTGGACATTTTGTAATATCTCTGTCATTACTGAACATATTTACTTGAAACTCGGACAAGTTGTTCATTATGAAAAGGAGAACTAGTACCAATAGGTGAGGTAACCCTTAAAATAGTTTTGGCACAGTTATGCCCCTTTTTCGACTTAGAATTTTTGTTTAACTAAAAGAAACTGCAGCCGAGTGTTGGCACCCGCATGCGGTGCTCTTGTTAAAGTATCCAGCAGACGACAAAGCATAGGAGAATTGAGAGGTTGCAGACAAGGCATTTTTGTAAGATTCTTCTCCCTTGATTGGAGCGTTCCACATGTCCATTCCAGAGAAGCCTTCTCTCTTTCAGGATGAGGTCCAGGTCCTCAATGCCAAGACGCTCAAGGAACTCACTGGACCTGGGGCCAGTTGTTCAAAGCATCGTTAGCTTAACGAGCTCGTTAGTGGTCGTATTGTTAACTCTTCTAGTAAGTACAATATCGTAAATTTTGGTATTTTTTCAGCAAAAATTTCAGCATATTTGCCATATTTAATGATCAAAGTTTTAAAGATACTTTAACTAACGACGTCGTTAGTTTTGAACAACTGGCCCCAGGTCCTCAATGCCAAGACGCTCAAGTAACTCACTGGACCTGATGGTGACAGTGTCCTGTGGCTTGACTGCTCATTGCCCTGTCATTCCGCTGAAGACATTGGAGGTTTGGCTTTGTCAATGGCCATGTCTCACTGGCATGGAGCATTGCGCTCCACACACAAGAGCTGTATGCACGGCCACGTGTCTTGAACAAGAGGTTGCGGGAAGAGAGAATTGGTAGCAACTCCTTGAATTTCTTCCAGGCTGTTTTCACACGTGATGTGGTTGAGAGGTCGCAACCACCCGCTGCTGAGAGCCTATCACCTAGGTAGCAAAAGGAAGCTACAACCTCCAGTTTTTCAGATCCAACTAGGACTTCCCTCTGTGGTCTGCCATCTAAGGCTCGTGCAGTACCTTGGCACCGTGTACACCTGTAATCAGGGTTCTCTATCAAGCGCTTGAGCCCACTGCATTTCTTGTGCACCCAGAACTTGCAGCCTTTACAAAAGATACTGTTGCTGCCCCTCCAGTGTGACATACAACACATGGGAACTGGCTTGTACTCTGCAGGAGGTCCAGACCTGAGCCACAGATCATGATCTTTGTCTTTCCTGCATTCACTCTCAGCCCTTTTGCCTCCATTGCATCTTTCCAAGTTAAGAGCCTCCTAACACATTCCTCAAGGGATTCAGCTATGATGACAAGTCTTCACCATACAGGTCCTCCCAGGGGACTCCAGAGCGTAACTCACATGACAAGGCTTCAAGCACAATGATGAAAAGCAGTGGGCTGAGAACAGAGCCTTGATGAACACCAACCTTCACTTCGAATTCTTCACTGTAACTATCACCAACACGGACACGGCTCCGAGCATAAGCATACATCCCTTGGACCAGTCGCACAATCCACTCATCCACTCCAAGTTTTCGTAGTGCCCACCAGATGACTTTACGAGGCACTCAATCAGATGCCTCCACCAGGTCTACAAAAGCCATGTAGAGTCTCCTGTTGGCTGCCAGATACTTCTCTTGCAGCTGCCGTACAACAAAAATTGCATCTGTTGTGCCTCTTCCTCTGACGAATCCAAACTGGGAATCGTCAATGGACACAAATTACCATGAGGCCATCCACAATCCTCTCCATTACTTTCATGACCTGTTCTGTCAGCTTGAGACCACGGTATTTGCCCCGTTCCAATGCATCACCCTTGCCCTTGTAGAGACAGACAATGAAACTCTGTTCCAAGTCAGAGGGTACCTTTCCATCACAGATGATTGCAGCTGCAAGGTCGCGGATCATTGAGGCACCTGCATCACCTGCAGCTCTGATCATCTCCACTATGCCAGAAGGGCCTGGTGCTTTGCCAGTCTTCATCTGAGAGATAGCCTTCTTAACCATATCAATAGTGATTGGGATGGGCGGCCCTTCCACTGGTGGTTCATCAGACAAGTGGTCTGGGTCCCAGTCAAACTCAACATTCAGTAGCCTTTGGTAGTGTTCTAACCAGGCCCTCTGCTTTGAGTCTTCTCTCATTGACATCTCCCCTGCATCATTCTTTATTGGTTTGTCACCTACAACATCGGCATTCTCTCTTCTCATCTGGTTAGCAAGGCGGTATACTTCTGAGGACTAAGGGTCAATATTCTTGTAGATCTCCTTCTCAGCTTCTTGGCAAATATCCCTCAGTGATAAAAACACTGAAGGTGTTAATATGTGACTGTGATTGTTCTTAACGGTCATAAGAATAAAATTATCGAGGTTTAGTCAGTTTTCCAAGGGACAAGAAAGTTATTTACAAGCGAAGTACATTAAAATTCTGTTGGAAGTTAACCCCTAGCAAGGGAGATAACTGTACATGTGTGACTTCTTGATTGTTGTGATTGGCATTCATGGGTTAAATCAGATCAGGAGTGACAACCTATGTCATAGCACAGATATCACATTAACACACCCGTGTGACAATGGCTACTTTTCTGATGAAAATCTTGTCATATTTTTGTTCTTTTTACTTCAAACATAGGTTATGGGTGCTTGTTAAAACCGCCTCATTGAGGCGGTTCAAACGCGTACCCACAACCTATGTCTTGGAGCAGAAACAAGAAAAATAATCTATATCCCCGTAAACACCAGTATTCTCTATATAAAGTGGGGTGTAGGGGGTGATCATTTCACGGACTTGTTCACATGATAACACCAAGACTGCAATTTGGCAAAAAATTACATAGATGAACAAATCTGTGTAATAAACACCCCTTTCAACCCCAGTTTATACAGAGAAAAGTGGGATTTACTGGGGTATACTTTATTTTCCTTATTTTTGCTTCAAACATAGATTGTGAGCCTCATTGGTTCTGAAAGGCACCCACAGTCTATATTTGAACCTGCAATAAAAAAAAACAAATTGGCTTCCTTCAAAAAAGGAATCCAATACGATGGCTGGCAATTTTTCTAAACTTTGGGTTTTGGATTATTTTTAAAACACATAAGATAATCAAATCACTAGCAGTTTATTTGTAGAAAAAATAAATAAATACAAAAATATTGAAACTATTTTTATTTGTCTGCAATTGAAAGAAAAGCAAAGCTGTTTAGAATAGCTTATTGGTACTCTTATTTAGCAATAATAATCACATTGTTACAATATCAATACTAAAGCATGATTCGTTGAGAGATGTGCTGTCATATACAATTTAAAATGTTTTAGAAGTTGCTTCTCATTACGAAAACACGCCTATACAAATGCATTGTCAACTTTACTGCCGAAAAAATGTGATATTTTTTTATTTCTGCTGAGAATATAGATTGTTAGTCGTGAGAAACCGCCCCCTCGAGGCGGTTCTAACGAATACCCACAATCTATATTTTAGAGCAGAAATAAGAAAACTAAGATTTACCCCTGTAAACCCCAGTTTTACAATATAAAAGTGGGGTTCAAGGGGTCAAACTTATATAGGCGTGTTTTCGTGATCTAGATGAATCTTTAAACTGAATGACTTATTACATGCTAAAGTGTATTTTGATTGGATTTTATTGTTATAGACTAGATTTTGTCTTAACACAAAAGTGTCATTTGGTTAGATTTAAAGTAATGAGTACTTACTTATACTAGATCTGTCACGCAAAAATGATTCACTTGGTTGGTTATAATAATGAAGGATAGGATTCTCGCGAAGATTAATATAAAAAATAGCCACCATTTTTTTCTGTAATTTATAAAAAAAACACAGTAAATGTCAAGAATATCTTCAAATTATAAAATGCTAAAATTTGTCTCATGAAAACATTTCAATCGTTTAAGCCTTCGTGTATTTGAAAGTGTTTCAAATTAAACTTAACTGCTCTGTACCGATCAGTCCATTATGTGACTTATTTTGTGCATCGTTTGAGAGCTGTTTCAAAGTCTGACTTAGGCTAAACTAATGTACATGTTTATTTTTACGTCAGTTTTTCTATGCGGTTGAATAGTCTCAATGTATTAGTAGTATTAGTGCCCACGAATTCCCAAACGTTTTCTGCCCATTGGTGAATGAATACCAAATGTATCCAGCTTCAATCTCCATTTGTCTATTACATTATATATATATACAGACGTCTCAAATCCGAAGATTTGGTTTGATGTTTTACGAAAAGCGTATAACGGAGTCTTAGTTACATGTTTTACCTAAAGTTTTTACACACAGTTACACGGCCCCCGCCCATCGGGGCTTGATGAAATAGATAGGCTGCATGATGCTTCCATGCAGAGCTGAAACCGACCCGCACACGAGTACTGGTAAACAGCTTAGAGGATCTAAGCCTGCCCAGGCAAAGAGGTGCGAGTCGGACCGTCCATGCTTATAAACCCTATTGGTTTCATTGGGCGACAGGGTTGAGATGTCATTTCATCTCAATGTCGGGTAAAAGTCCCACAAAATTGGAAACAGCGTCTCCAAAATGACCTTTACAGTGTTGATGGGGACGTTAAACCTCAAATCAAACAAAACAAACACACAGTTACATGTTTTATTTACCCAAAGAAGTAGACAGCTATACAGACTTCTATTTTAAAAACGGACGATTGTTGTGGATGGCTGATCACGTGATTTGTCCGAGCGGTACTGTAGGTAAATGAATATACATCACATAATTGTAAAGCCGTCTGATGGATTCTCTTCGTTTATTTATAGAAAATTACTCTGCAACAACGACAGGGATAAGAATCCAAATACCTACATGAATCTACTTTCACCTAATATGTGAATCATCGTAATACATGCAGCTTACAATAAAGGAGTGAAATTTTACCGCATTCTGCTTTTTCTGATCGGTTTTATGCAGACCTTGCATTTTTCTTAAAAACAAAAAGTTTATTCCTTGACATTCCCATCATGTTACAAAGTCAAAGTAATATACACCCCTGCAAACATTACTTTATTGAGAGAAAATGTGGTGTGTGCAAGGGGTATTATTCCTCAAAACATTACGATAATACACCCGTGCGACACAGTGCATTCTTTCACATCTCCAGTTTTTTTCTTATTTATACTGCAAACATAGGTTGTGGGCACTCCTTAGGACCACCTTTGCTAGGCGATTCTTACACAACCTATGTCTTGGAGAAGAAATACCCCAGTTTTCTCTGTATAAAGTGGGGTTGAGGGAATGTTTATTTCACAGACTTTTCATTTTTGTTATAGTGCGTACATTACACTAACACCCTAGCAGTGAGCACTGCTGTTAAGTAGAAGAGAAGGCAATGATTTATAGAATAAAAAGTGGGGATTGCAGAGATAAAGATTAGTATTGTAACTCTGCTAAAAAGAAAGTTTAGAATGGCTTCACTGACGCGGTTCTAGCGAACCTCCAAGGATCGAGAATAAGGAAAAGAAGACTAATTCTAAATCATGCCACTCTTACTTTTTTATCGCATTTGTATGTTAATTTAAATTAATTTTAAACCTGTATCAGAAATGTAAAGATTCAACACCTGTTTTTGGGTCGACCCAAAGTTACTAAAAGGCAAATAAAAAATAATGCTGTTGCCCACGTCACAATCACTGATTTTGGGAAACCAATATTATCATTATAAATAGAAAACGTCGCGCTATTTGGTGATGTAACATGTAAGTCAGAGCTATCTATAGAGTCTGGTCAGGAATCGTGTGCTGGGTTTCGCAAACACTGAATACCCAGATAAGAATGTGGCGTCTGCTCAGCCGGCTGCTCAGGACTACACTGCTTGCTTAAATACTGGCATCTAAAGGTCAAACGAAATAGGCCAGGCCAATGCCAGGCTGCCTACGTCATGAAAGGAAAACAAAAACAGTATCATAATATAGCCCGCGCTCTCACGCGACGACTTTCGGAAAATATTATTAATAAAACTGTTAGAAAGAAATGCCCGTTTGTTCATATGTATGCTAAGCCGAACAAAAAAGAGACAATATATAACGTTACTTTTCGCACTTCTGCTTATAACATACCATAGAACCTAGGAATATTTTAGAGCAAAACTTTTAAAGGTGGTATCGTTATTAGAAATACAGTATAGACCCAGATCGGATTGACAGTACCGGGCATCGCGTCTGATCAGGGACAGCACTGTTCGCCATACATACAGCAACATTTTCATTTTAAAACATGATTCAGGTCCGTACGCAGACTCTATAAAACGTGGAGAGGGTGCGAATTGCGGGTAATTTGCAGAATGTGAAATACTGCGTGAATTTGAGAAAATTTTCCAAATTAGGAGGGATCAGTTGGGGTTGTCACTCCTGCGTACGGGCCTGCATTAACAGGTAGAATGAACAAATTACTTTGTTTAACAACATTGCACTAAAATCACTGTTATTCAGTAGCTGGGATGCAGTTTTTCGAGAGAGGAGAAACTATGGCAGTGTGGATCCTGATCAGCAGAAGCATTCGATGGATCTACACTGTTTGCAAAGGAGAAGTTGGATTATAAGAATCTTATATGGGTGTGAGGGGTGGATGGGAAAATTTGTCCCGAGGGACACTGTCCGGTATCACGAGGCTTGCCGAGTGATGCCGGACAGTGATCCCGAGGGACGGATTTTTCTTTCCACCCCTCACACCCATATTGGATTCTTTTTCTTGCATACCTTCCATTTCTTAGCACAGTTTTTTAATGCTGCAGCCACTTCGGTTACCGACGTCCGCCATATTGTGTTGACCCTGCAGGAATGTTTAGTGACGTCACGTAACGTGCTGTGACGTCAACCTTAACTGCGGCGCATACAAGGTCGTAATCAACCAGTGCATTTATCAAACACACGATTATATTCGATTATATTCGGAACACCAGGGTCAGAACATAAATTTCTATCCCAGGGTAAAATCACGGATTTCCTTGTCTGGTGTGCAAGAAAAAATGTTATATTACATGCACAGCAGAGAAATACTATGATTTCTACCAGACATAATCTTGGTATTTTTCTTTTTGCTGAGAAGGTATTTCATCTTAGCCAGAGAAATAAATCTCTTTAGCTTGAACTACTTTATGTACAAGATACAAGATATCGCGTTTGCAGTGAAACCGTTATATTCAAACGAGGGAAAGTTTCAGTCACGTCGACGTCATTCATGACGTCATTGCATTGTGTCAGGAAAGATATCAACAGACGTTCAGAATGCGTGACGTTTGAGTCGGATGCAACTCTTAAACAAAGGAAAACATGGACATGACCATTGAATAGGCTGTACGTCTTGCTTCATTTAATCTCACATTTTACTTGTTTTATCACTGAAACACTTTGTTTCTTCTATTTATGTTCAAAACTGTAGAAAGCGCTTTCACAATGGCGGTCAACAAGTTTTTCTTATACCCAGCTTCTGTAACACTACGCTGATTGAACCGTTAACATGAGCTGTAAACAGTCAACTGAACGGTAATTCAGACCCAAAATTCAAGATCCATTCGGTCCTTAAAGTCTATGGAAGTGCATGTAATATAGATATTATTCATTTCTCCTATTTGAAATGTGGGATTAATAAACATAGGGGTGGGGTGTAAAATCTGTTAAAGAAACTCGTACTTCGCACTCGTTTCTTTATCGGATTGTTCTGTTGAGATGATTGGATGCAAGTGTACACAGAAGGGAAATAAACATATTAACAAATGACAAGTTAATAATTTGGAAAATCTTGAAGGAAAATGCTTCCAGTACAACACCAAGAACGTCATTTTTTTTCACTGAATACTTTTCTCATAAATAAGCAATTTAACGAGTACCCACAATCTACGTTATAAAGCAGTTTTTCTTTTGGTTGTTTTTGTCCACGTGACTATTGCTGGCTATGAACAAAACCCAGGCAGCAGTGTTTAGTCTTCTCCCTGTGCCAAACGATCCTGCAAATCAACCAAATAAATCTTAAACAATTTTGTAGACAGAACTCTACATGGAAATGTACCTAGCTAGATATAAGAGGTTAGTTCAGTCCTAATTAGTTTCCCTGTGTGTTCTTACGTTAGAAAGTCTTGCAAACTAATGTGATTTGTCAGGGCTATTAAAGAGCTGAAACCGACCCGCTCACGAGTACTGGTAAACAGCTTAGAGAATGTAAGCCTGCCCAGGCAAAGCGGTGCGAGTCGGCCCATCGGCCCATCCATGCTAATAAACTCTATTGGTTTCATTGGACGGCAGGGATTGAGATGAAGGTAAAAGTTCCACAAATCGGAACCAACGTCTCCAAAATGACCTTTATAGTGTTGACCGGAACGCTAAACCTTAAATCAATCAATCATCCAATCAACCAGTCAGGGCCATAAAATACTGTTGCTAAAATATTCCTTCTTTTCAGACCAAACATAGATTTAGATAATATGGATACTCGTTAGAATCGTCTCGACGAGGCAGTTTTAACAAATACATATCGATCTACTCAATGCTATAGCAGTAGTAAGGAAGTTGCATTCACCCTTGCGAAACCTTGCATTTTTGAAAAGCCCCATGAATAAATTCAACGTATGCACTGATCTAATATTTTCAGGTTATTAACCCCAAAACGTGTTTGGAACTGACTACCCCCATTTGCCTAGCGTTCCATAAAAGGCACAAAGAAATATTGAAGTAATTTTGCGAAAAGTAGAGACGGAAATCCGCCTGCGCATATGCACAGTCTGGTCAGGGTTTTTGCTGCTTTTGTCAAAATACATGCGGCGAGCAGACGACAATTCTTCCGACTGACAGTGAAGCGCTTGGCATTAATGGGTTATTTACAGTTCAATGGGAAACCCGTTTTATTTATAAACATATTCTCTACTAATGAGATGGTCTGTGTAGCGGTCAGTAGCCATTTAGCGGAAATAACGACTTAACTGGATGCCTATGTTCTATTAAAAATATGTGATGCGAAAGCCGGAGCTATAGGGTGAGGAAACCAGTCTAAGATAACGACGAGGGAACCAATCTATTGATCCACCTGAAGCAAACGCTTGATTGCGTGGCTGAGAAGCGTCTTTGAAACCTTGATGCTGTAGTATAGACAATTTCCAATCTCGTCCATATTCTTACCTGCGTGGGCCCACGCAAAAATTCAACATTTTCACCTGAAAATGCTAGTTCTAGAGATATGTCAGGTGCCATTTTTGGCAATGAGACAAAATTATGTCAGTTTTATGGCATTTCAAGTGCATACAGGATGTTTGTTGAGGCTTTTACAAGCTGGATAAAGGAATTTATTTTATACATAGCAGTGAAATCATTGCATATCTGAAACAAAATAAAAGTGATATTTTCACAGTGTGAAAATATAAATGATATTTTCACAGTGTAGAAAAATAACTGTGTTATTTCATAGTACATACCTGTGATACTTCCCTGATCAGGAGGGAGTCTCCCTCATTTTGATGCTAATTTTTGCCCAATTTATGCTGAATTTTAGTAAAATTTTGGAGTCTCCCTTATTTGAACTGAGATTTTCCCTATATATTCTTTACATCTCCCTCATCACACTGGCAAATCTCCCTCAAACAGTTAGAAAACTAATCACAGGTATGACAGTAGCAGCCCGAACTACGTTATCTATAAATAATTCTGTAAAATACCTTGAAAAACATTCTTTGTACTGTAAAAATGCTGTATTCAAAATGACAATCTGTTTGTTTTGAAACTGACAGTTATGACTGCATAGCCAAGTCAAAAATTGTAATGTAAGGTCTGATTGATCAATTACAGTAAGTGTCGTAGTATATTATAAAATAAAAAGAAAATGTACTTTTTTTAGATAAATATCAAAAATATTTCATCTCATGTGGTGAAAACATCAGAATTTTCACTCGTGCTTCTGATATTTTCAACACACTCAATGAAATATTTTTGGTATTCATCTCACACAGAAAAGCAGTCCCAAAATCATATAACATTTGTAAACTCACTACAATCAAGCAACTGAATGGGCAAATTTCTGTGACATTGGTTAAAAGTTGTAGTGATCTAATCGAAAAAAAATGTTCATACAGAAATAACGACAAGGCTGATGGCCAGACAGTTAACTGTTGGACAAGTACTTTCTCTTAAACTGCCAGTCACAACATTTTCAAATGTCATTTGTGTGTGTGTGCATCAAAGTTGACACTAATTAGCAGACCTCAACTCGAACAAAATCAGACAAAGTGCTTTTTATTAAGATAACACACCCGTGCCACATAATGCATTTTTCACACCTCCAAAATGGCTACTTTTCTGATGAAAATCTGTAATATTTCTCTTAATATTTATACTGCAAACATAGGTTGTGGGTGCTTGTTAGGACCTCCCCACAACCTATACATGTATCTTGAAGCAGAAATAATGTTTACCCCGGTAAACCCCAGATTTCTCTATATAAAGTGGGGTTTAGGTGAGTATTCATTTCACGAACTTGTTCATGTGATAATTTCTTCTCTTTGCAGGAGGCACCAACAAAGAGAAGGGAAATAAGAGTGTTTCCTGGAATTCTTGAACTGGAGCTGAATAACTGTTGATTAATGACACTGTGAATAAAGTTAAATTTTGTCCAGTCATTATGTAAACACACCTATTCAAATACATTGTAGCCCATGGCCTGCATGATGCTTCCACGCAGAGCTGAAACCGACACACACACGAGAACCCGGTACTGGTAAACTGCTTAGAGGATCTAAGTCTGCCCAGGCAATGCGGTGCGAGTCCATGCTTGTAAACCCTATTGGTTTCATTGGGCGGCAGGGCTTGAGAAGTCATTTCATCTCAATGTTGGGTAAAAGTCCCACAAAATTGAAAGCAGCGTCTCCAAAATTACCTTTACAGTGTTGACGGGGACGTTAATCCTCAAATCAAACAAAACATACAAAATTCAAATACATTGTAAATTTTATCGCCAAAAAACAACAATTTTCAGATGAAAAATTGTGATATTTTTCTCATTTCAGCTCAAAATATAAATTGTGGGTACACGTTAGAACTGCCTCATCGAGGCAGTTCTAACTGGTACCCACAATCTATATTTTAGAACTGAAATAAGAAAAATAAGGTTCACCCCTTTAAACCCTAGTTTTACTATATGAAAGAGGATTTCAAGGGGGTCATTATTTTTATATAGGTGTTTTTGTCCTGATGATGTTTCATGGAGATTGATGATTCCATTTTTCATGAAATTCATGAAACAAATCTCCAGTATAACCAGGTTTGCATTAATTATTGTTCACAGTTCACCATATCCTCTTTTATAAGACTAATTTTGGGTTTCAAAGTAGAAATGGTGGTTAAACAAATGTAGTATAATATACCAGTAAAATGTATAGATTATATAGAAAATGTATTGTCATTTTTCAATATGATCTATACATTTTTGGAATTGAAAAATGACCATTTTTTCTGTTTGATCAGTACATATTTGGAATCCATCTTGAAACCATGTTAAACTTTTGTCATAATGAACAATCAACAGTATTACAGAATATGAAAATACCATAAGATTGAGCAACCCCCGTCCATCGGGGCTTGAAGAAATAGATGGGCTGCATGATGCTGCCACGCAGAGCTGAAACCGACCCGCACATGAGTACTGGTAAACCACTAAGAGGATCTAAGACTGCCCAGGCAAAGCGGTGCGTGTCGGACCGTCCATGGTTATAAACCCTATTGGTTTCATTGGGCAGCAGGGCTTGAGATGTCATTTCATCTCAATGTCGGGTAAAAGTCCCACCAAATTGGAAGCAACGTCTCCAAAATGACCTATACAGTGTTGACAGGGACGTTAAACATTAAATCAAACAAACAAACAAAACCATAAGATTGAGATGGTTGAAGTTTGTTGCAGACAGAAGTTGATGGGAACAACCAGTGTGGAGGCCATTTTTCTCCCACTTTTGCATATACAAGATAGGTTCTCAGCTCATGCAGCTTATATGAATAGGTGACAGTTTTCTTCTATGAGCACATGACCAGACTCATTTGCATATCCACGGGCAAAGTGTTCTCTAAGTGACAATCACAAAATGGCTATTTCAAACATATTGTCAAAGACAGAAGTACTAGATACCTTGCTGCTCTCAACATCAAGCTCAGAGAGCTGAATCTGCATCACGAGAACAAGTCCCTGAAATATACACCCCTTAAACCCCACATTATATAGAGAAAACTGGGGTTTAGGGGTGTATACACTATTTTTCTTATTTTTTCTCAAAGACATACGGTGTGGGTACTTGTTAGGACCACCTCAATGACACTGTGGTACCAACACTAGGTTTGGGTGTTCGTTAGAACCACCTCTGTTCAAACAAGTATACCCCAATCTCTCTATAACACTATTGTTAGGATCCAAACCAGAAACCATGTTAGTTAAACAACTGTGTTATATCCAAACAAAAATGTATAGATTGTATAGAAAAATGACCATTTTTTGTCATTTTTCTATATAATCAATACATTTTTGGGATCCATCTTCAAACGTGTTATATGCAAAATTGTGTTATAACGAACTGTGTTATAATGAGGTTGTGGTGTATCAACAACCTATGTGTTTGAGCAAAAAGGAAAATAATGAATACCCTCTTAAACCCCACTTTTTGCTAAAAAAGGTGGGGTTAAGAGGGCTGGTCATTTCACAGACTTGTTAATGTGATGATAAAAAAAAAAATTTACCCTTATAAACTTCAGTCTTTTTGGCTGTACTGTATAAAGTGGAGCTTATAAGAATCGTCAAATCACAAGCTTGTTACAATAATTGTTAGTTTTTATGTTGTTATAATTTGTTTGTTGGATAAAATGTTTTAATAAAAGAGATCAAACTTTATATTCTTCATTTAAATTTTATTCCCGACTAGTTTTGGTCATTACAACCTTTTTCAAGGGACATTATTGTAAACAATGACACATGATGACATCAACGTCACACTACATCAGCCTCACATGACGTCAATGGCAACGACATCAAAAAATGGCAACAACTTTGGTGTAAAAACTTGATGATTCAACCATATTGAGCTCATTTAACATAAACAGGATCTTATTTTTAGCTCACCTGAGCCGAAGGCTCATGTGAGGTATTAGTATGCCAATGATCCTGCGTTCGTCGTCCGTTCACATTTTCAACTAAGTATATCTTTAAAGCCAGTTGGCCAATCATAATTAACTTTTATGAGAAGCATTATCAGGTTGGGGGAAAAGATGCATTATGTTTTGGGGCAGATCAGATGGAAACTCTTGTTGCCATGGCAACATATAGCTCCCATAGACATACAATGGGAAAATCTTAAAAAATCTTCTTCTCTAAAACCAATAGGCCCAGAGCTACCATATGAAGCATGTAGCAATGTCAAGTGGTCCCCTACATAAATTGTGCAAATCATGCCCCTGGGGTCTAAACTGGCCACGCCCCAGGGTCCCCTAACCCCCCATAGAAATAAAAGCTTAAAAAATCTTCTTCTCTGAACCCGCTAGGTACGGAGCTTACATATTAAGCATGTAGAAATGTCAAGTGGTCCTCTACTTAAATTGTGCCAATCATGCCCCTGGGGTCTAAACTGGCCACACCCCGAGGCCCCTTAGCCCCCATAGACTTATAATGGAAAAAAGCTAAAAAAATCTTCTTCTCTGAAACCACTAGGCCCAGAGCTTACATATGAAGCATGTAGCAATGTCAAGTGGTCCCCTACATAAATTGTGCCAATCATGCCCCTGGGGTCTAAACTGGCCACGCCTCTGGGTCCCTTAACCCCCCATAGAAATAAAAGCTTAAAAAATCTTCTTCTCTGAAACCGCTAGGCACAGAGCTTACATATTAAGCATGTAGCAATGTCAAGTGGTCCTCTACATAAATTGTGCCAATCATGCCCCTGGGGTCTAAACTGGCCATGCCCCGGGTCCCCTTAGCCCCTATAGACTTATAATGGAAAAAAGCTAAAAAAATCTTCTTCTCTGAAACCACTAGGCCCAGAGCTTACATATGAAGCATGTAGCAATGTCAAGTGGTCCCCTACAAAAATTGTGCCAATCATGCCCCTGGGGTCTAAACTGGCCACGCCCTGGGGTCCCTTAGCCCCCATAGACTTATACATGTAATGGAAATAAAAGCTTAAAAAAATCATCTACTCTGAAACCGCTAGGCACAGAGCTTACATTTTAAGCATGTAGCAACATCAAGTGGTCCTCTACATAAATTGTGCCAATCATGCCCCCTGGGGTCTAAACTGGCCACGCCCCGGGGCCCCTTAGCTCCCATAGACTTATAATGGAAAAAAAGCTTAAAAAATCTTCTTCTCTGAAACCACTTGGCCCAGAGCTTACATATTAAGCATGTAGCAATCTCAAGTGGTCCCCTACATGAATTGTGCCAATCATGCCCCTTGGATCTAAACTGGCCACGCCCCGGGGCCCCTTAGCCCCCATAGATATAGCAATGACAAGTGGTCCCCTACAAAAATTGTGCCAATCATGCCCCTGGGGTCTAAACTGGCCACGCCCCCGGGTCCCTCTACCCCCATAGACTTATAACGGAAATAAAAGCTTAAAAAATCTGCTTCTCTGAAACCGCTAGGCACAGAGCTTACATATTAAGCATTTAGCAATGTCAAGTGGTCCTCTACATAAATTGTGCCAATCATGCCCCTGGGGTCTAAACTGGCCACGCCCCGGGGCCCCTTAGCCCCCATAGACTTATAATGAAAAAAAGCTAAAAAAATCTTCTTCTCTGAAACCACTAGGCCCAGAGCTTACATATGAAGCATGTAGCAATGTCAAGTGGTCCCCTACATAAATTGTGCCAATCATGCCCCTGGGGTCTAAATCTTCTTCTCTGAAACCGCTAGGCATACAGCTTACATTTTAAGCATGCAGCAACGTCAAGTGGTCCTCTACATAAATTGTGCCAATCATGCCCCTGGGGTCTAAACTGGCCATGCCCCGGGGCCCCTTAGCCCCAATAGACTTATAATGGAAAAAAGCTAAAAAAATCTTCTACTCTGAAACCACTAGACCCAGAGTTTACATATGAAGCATGTAGCAATGTCAAGTGGTCCCCTTCATAAATTGTGCCAAACATGGCCCTGGGGTCTAAACTGGCCAGGCCCCGGGGTCCCTTTACCCCCATAGACTTATAATGGAAATAAAAGCTTAAGAAATCTTCTTCCCTGAAACCGCTAGGCACAGAGCTTACGTATTAAGCATGTAGCAATGTCAAGTGGTCCTCTACATAAATTGTGCCAATCATGGCCGTGGGGTCTAAACTGGCCACGCCCCGTGGCCCCTTAGCCCCAATAGACTTATAATGGAAAAAAAGCTTAAAAAATCTTCCTCTCTGAAACCACTAGGCCCAGAGCTAACATATTAAGCATGCAGCAATGTCAAGTGGTTCCCTGCATAAATTGTGCCAATCATGCCCCTGAGATCTTAACTGGCCACGCCCTGGGGCCCCTTAGCCCCCATAGACTTTTAATGGAAAAAAGCTTAAAAAATCTTCTTCTCTGAAACCGCTAGGCACAGAGCTTACATATTAAGCATGTAGCAATGTCAAGTGGTCCTCTACATAAATTGTGCCAAACATGCCCCTGGGGTCTAAACTGGCCACGCCCCGGGGTCCCTTTACCCCCATAGACTTATAATGGAAATAAAAGCTTAAAAAATCTTCTTCACTGAAACCGCTAGGCACAGAGCTTACATATTAAGCATGTAGCAATGTCAAGTGGTCCTCTACATAAATTGTGCCAATCATGCATCTGGGGTCTAAACTGGCCACGCCCATGGCCCCTTAGCCCCAATAGACTTATAATGGAAACAAGAGGGCCATGATGGCCCTGGATCGCTCACCTTATCCATAGTGTAACAAGTGGGCCTCAGAGAGGGCCATTATTGGCCCCAGGGCTTTAATGTGCATAATGTTGAGGGAGGTCTTAAAGGTGAAGCTTCATACCAAACATCAACAAAGGCTATAATTTGAACAATCTTGGCAAAGGTCCACTAGATGAAGCTACACATCAAATATCAAAGACCTGGGCTTAGCGGTTTCAGAGAAGAAGATTTTTAAAGATTTTGCCTATATAAGCCTATGTAAAACCAAAGGGCCCCGGGACGGGGGCATTTTTTGCCCCAGCACTATAATTTGAACAATCTTGGTAGGGGTCCACTAGATGAAGCTTCATACCAAATATCAAAGTCCTGGGCCTTGTGGTTTCAGAGAAGAAGATTTTTAAAGATTTTCCCTATATAAGCCTATGTAAAACCAAAGGGTCCCGGGGCGGGGGCATTTTTGGCCCCAGCACTATAATTTGAACAATCTTGGTAGGGGTCCACTAGATGAAGCTTCATACCAAATATCAAAGACCTGGGCCTTGTGGTTTCAGAGAAGAAGATTTTTAAAGATTTTCCCTATATAAGCCAATGTAAAACCAAAGGGTCCCGTGGCGGGGGCATTTTTCGTCCCAGCACTATAATTTGAACAATCTTGGTAGGGGTCCACTAGATGAAGCTTCATAACAAATATCAAAGTCCTGGGCCTTGTGGTTTCAGAGAAGAGATTTTTAAAGATTTTCCCTATATAAGCCTATGTAAAACCAAAGGGCCCCGGGGCGGGGGCATTTTTGGCCCCAGCACTATAATTTGAACAATCTTGGTAGGGGTCCACTGGATGAAGCTTCATACCAAATATCAAAGACCTGGGCCTTGTGGTTTCAGAGAAGAAGATTTTTTAAGTTTTTGGTGAAAAAAATCTATTTTTGGCTACTGTGACCTAGATGTGCAACGGACCGGAACCATTTGAACAACTTTGAAAGGGGACCACCTAAGGATCATTCCTGTGGAGTTTGGTCAAAATCCGATCAGTGGTTTAGGAGGAGATGTCGTTTAAAGAAATTGTTTACGGACGCACGCACGCACGACGGACAAAAAGTGATCCCAAAAGCTCACCTCGTCACTACGTGACGGTGAGCTAAAAAAGCTTAAAAAATCTTCCCCTCTTAAATCACTAGGCCCACGGCTTACATATTAAGCATGTAGCAATGTCAAGTGGTCCCCTACATTAATTGTGCCAATCATGCCCCTGAGATCTAAACTGGCCACGCCCTGGAGCCCCATAGCCCCCAAAGACTTATAATGGAAAAAAAGCTTAAAAAATCTTCTTCTCTGAAACTTCTAGTATTATTAGCTCACTTGAGCCGAAGGCTCATGTGAGGTATTAGTATGCCAATGGTCTGGCGTCTGTTCACATTTTCAAATAAGTACCGGTATGTCTTTAAAGCCACTTGGCCAATCATGATTAAATTTCATGAGAAGCATTATCCGGTTGGGGGAGAAGATGCAGTATGTTTTGGGGCAGTTCAAATTGAATCTGGTGTTGCCATGGCAACATATAGCTCCCACAGACTTACAATGGGAAAAACTTAAAAAAAATTCTTCTCTGAAACCACTAGGCCCAGAGCTTACATAGTAAGCATGTAGCAATGTCAAGTGGTCCCCTACATTAATTGTGCCAATCATGCCCCTGGGGTCTAAACTGGCCATGCCCCGGGGCCCCTTAGCCCCCATAGACTTATAATGAAAAAAAAAAAAAAATCAAAAATCTTCTTCTCTGAAACCACTAGGCCCAGAGCTTACATATTAAGCATGTAGCAATTCTAAGTGGTCCCCTACATTAATCCTACCAAATATGCCCCTAGGGTCTAAATTGACAATGCCGTGTTCCATTAGGAAGAACTTCAAAAAAAATTATGCTCAAAGACCATGAGACAAACAGCTAACTAAAATGTTCCTCAGGTGAGCGGTTAGGCTCATTGAGCCTCTTGTTGTTTTGTCTGTTATGGAGTTTAACAGCCCAGTCAACACTATTTTAGGTCTTTTTTGAGCCAGTCAGTTTACTTATCCACACTTTTCCTGGGCAGGCTAATATGTAAGCGGTTAACCAGTACAGTGCACATTCTTTCGCCAGAAACTGACAACTGCCCTTCTTGAATCAGTGGAAAAACAGGATCTTAGAAGATGCAAAATCACAGGAAAAATGCAAAATAAAGCTTAATACTGACCCTTCTCTTGGTGAATATTCAGTTTAGCCACACCCATTTCAGGCTTTGAACCAATCAGATTACTTGATGTAATTTATTCTTACAAATCCATGAACTGAATGTCAAACAGTGTAGATCCTGATCAGGTCAAAGACCATCTGATCTGGATCTACACTGTTTGCAAAGAAAAAGGTTGTCGTGAACAGCAGGATAAGAGTTAAGATGCATATAATAATTGTTATGTTAAATAAAATCTGATCTACAGACCAGTAAAACAGCAATGCCTACATAAAATAGGCACAAGTTATTTATCCCTTAAAATGCCAATCAAGACAATCGTCATCTGTTCTGTCATCTGCTGAATACTTTAAAAGTCACAGTTGCAAACAGGGTGGACCCAGATCAGACTGCTCCTAGGAGCAGTCTGATCTGGGTCCACACTGTTTGCCCGTATGCAAGAATATTTTTAAAAATGTTAGCAAGACTTGTTGAATAAAACTGATTTTAATATGTTTCATTCTGTTTCTTATGTACCCCTGGGTACAGTGGTCAAAAGCTTACAAAGTCTTCAGTAAATATTATATTGAAACTTCAATTAAGAAATGAATTTTATTTTTCTGCTGTTCATGAAAGTATGAACGCATCAGATCGAGTGCAAAGTTTGCTACCGACCCGCTGTCATTCATACGTTCATGAAAAGCAGAATAATGAAGTTTATTTTTTTAGCTCACCTGTCACATACTGATGAGGTGAGCTTTTGAGATCACTTTTTGTCCGTCTTCCGTCCGTAAACTGATTTTGGGAACACACTAGAGGTCACAGTTTTGGGCAAATCATCATCAAAGTTGGTCAGAATGATCATCATGACAATATCTCGGTCAAGTTCGAATATGGGTCATGGCAGGTCAAAAAGTAGGTCAGTAGGTCAAATCAAAGAAAAACCTTGTGAACACTATAGAGGCCAAAGTTTTTGTCCGATCATCATCAATCTTGCTCAGAATGATCATCTTGACAATATCTCGGTCAAGTTCGAATATGGGTCATTGCGGCTCAAAAAGTAGGTCAGTAGGTCAAATCATAGAAAAAACCTTGTTAGAGACCACAGTTTTGGTGCGATCATCATCAAACTTGCTCAGAATGATCGTCTTGACAATATCTGGGTCAAGTTCGAATATGGGTCATGTCGGGTCACAAAGTAGGTCAGTAGGTCAAACATAGAAAAACCTTGTGAATGCACTAGAGGCCACAGTTTTGGTCCAATCATCATCAAACTTGCCCAGAATGATCATCTTGACAATGTCTCGGTCAAGTTCGAATATGGGTCATGTTGGGTTCAAAAGTAGGTCAGTAGGTCAAATCAGAGAAAAAACATCTGACCACACTGGAGGCCACAGTTACTTTTGAACACACTAGAGGCCACAATTTTGGTCCGATCATCCTCAAACTTGCTCATGATGATAGTCTTGACTATATCTCGGTAAAGTTCGAATATGGGTCATGTCGGGTCAAAAAGTAGGTCAGTAGGTCAAATCATAGAAAAACCTTCTGAACACAACAGAGACCACAGTTTAGGTCCGATTATCATCAAACTTGCCCATAATGATCATCTTGACAATATCTCGGTCAAGTTTGAATACGGGTCATGTCGGGTCAAAAAGCAGGTCAGTAGGTCAAATCATAGAAAAACCTTGTGAAGACACTAGAGGCCACAGTTTGGTCCGATCATCAAACTTGCTCAGAATGATAGTCTTGACAATATCTGGGTCAAGTTCGAAAGTGGGTCATGTCGGGTCACAAAGTAGGTCAAATAGAAAAACCTTGTGAATGCACTAGAGGCGGCTACAGTTTTGGTCCAATTATCATCAAACTTGCCCAGAATGATCATCTTGACAATGACTCGGTCAGGTTCGAATATGGGTCATGTTGGGTCAAAAAGTAGGTCAGTAGGTCAAATCAGAGAAAAAGCTTGTGAACACACTAGAGGCCAGTTTTGGTCCGATCATCATCAAACTTGCTCAGAATGATAGTCTTGACAATATCTGGGTCAAGTTCGAATATGGGTCATTTCGGGTCACAAAGTAGGTCAACAAAATTCTGCTTCTGGTAATTGTTAGCTTCTCCTAGTCTTCGGAGCCCCTTGCTGGACGGCTGGCTTGATTCTTACTATTTGACGATTCCATGGTAGGCCCCTGACCACGCAGCACAAATTTGGATCTGTTTCTGAATCTGTTTTTTCCTTTGCCTCCCTACGTAGTTTCACATCTTCAGCTCTTTCATCCTTATTCATATAACGCTTACATGACCTAATTAAATGCGAAGTACGTGGCACGAGAAATTCACCGTACAGTTACAAGCCAGCAATAATATTCTCCAGTACTACTGTCCAATTCTGTTTTAGATCTGAATAATTTTATATGTAAGCACAGTTGTAATAAATAATAAGATACATGCCGCAAAACTTCAAACATCAAACACAAAGTGCTTTCCTTGAATGTAGCGCACGACATAAATAAGCTTTTTGACTGGGCCGGGCAACATCACAGTCGACAAGTGTAAGCTTTAACAAGAAAGTTGCGTCTACGCTTAGCACACATATATTTGTGTTGTCATAAAACTGGCAACTAGTCATTCGCATGTTGTATAAATGTGCAAGTAAAATGATAATATTAGTGTATAACAGCCGAAGATTCGTCAACCTCAGTTTTGTGAACCAAACTAAAAATTGACCTCAAGCTAAGGAGATGTCTGGATGGTGGCAATAGAGTTGTCGTCGCCGAGGTTTTGTCGGATCCTCCCCTCTGCATTATAAATGTGTACATGCCTAGCAGAAACACTGGAAGTGCAGACCTGTATGACCAAATCCTGCATGAGATCCAGGAAATCATCAATAAGTACAAGTCGACACATCTATTGCTCCTCCTTGGGGATATGAACGCCTGTCTAGCGACTAGACGAAACAATTCTCAAGACTAGAGTTGTTGTTAAATATCTGAGTAACTGAGGAATATTGTAAAATATATATTGACAGGGGCATCTTTATTTTTTTTTTTTTTATTTCTGCTCAAAAACATAGATTGTGGGTACTAGTTAGGTCTTAGAATCTATGTTTTGAGCAGAAATTATGAAAAATATCGAAATTTTTATCTGAAATTTTTCAGTTTTTGGTGGTAAAATTTTCCACTGTATTTGAATAGTCGTGTTTTGGTAATGAATATTCCATTGCATTGAATAGATATTCCATTGCGTTGAATAGTTGTGTTTTAATAATGTTATATTTTTAACGAGTAGAAAATAATAGAAAAATATGTGGAGTCTTTATTCCATTCGCATACATGTAGAACTAAAACAGACAACTGATCTCTGCATGCTGCATTTCTGGTAGCATATAGCTTGTTATATTAGATGGATATATGCCACTTGTCAAAATCATATGTGCATAATCATTCATAGCATTAATTTTATTTTCAGTGTTTCATTTTATTTCACGCTAAATGGCAGTAAGATATTTTTGCTATAACCATTTAACTGGTTGGCCCCCGACCATCGGGACTTGAAGAAACAGGTGTGCTGCATGATGCTTCCACGCAGAGCTGAAACCAACCCGCACACGAGTACTAGTAATCTGCTTAGAGGATCTAAGCCTACCCAGGCAAAGTGATGTGAGTCCATGCTTATAAACAGTATTGGTTTCATTGGGCGACAGGGATTGAGATGTCATTTCATCTCAATGTCGGGTAGAAATCAAACAAAATTGGAAGCAAAGGCTCCAAAATGACCTTTACAGTGGTGATAGCTCAGTGGTTAGTGCACTTGCCTCTGATGCTAAAGGTCCCGGGTTCGATCCCCGGCAGCGGCGATAAAATTTCGGTGTCCGAACACGCTCCATTGGCATCATTTGCAGGGATGAATGCCATTAAGTGCACCGTCCTTCGGATCGGGACGTAAACTGGAGGCCCCCTGTGCAGGGAGAACCATCCCCTGTGCAGGTTAAAGAACCCTACCATAATTACATGATTACTGTGTAGGCTTTCATCCTGCAAAACTGGAGTGTATATAATATACACCTGCCTAGAATGTCCGAGAGGGCGTATGGCAGTATATATAGAAAGAAAGAAAGACGGGGACGTTAAACCTCAAATCAAACAAATACAATTTAACTGGTAATAGCAGTTTTACTTTAACGTAAAACCGCTATAACCAGTTAACTGACAATAGCAATTTTAGCGTAAAACCGCTGTTGCCAGTTAATTGTCAATAGCCACTTCGATTTTTTAATATAAAATGTGAAATATAAAAAAGATTTAGAAAATGTTATTTGTGAAAATGCAGAAATATTTTGATTTTCATTGCCCTATCCGCATTCAGTGCACACAGATATGACGAGGAGCTAATTCAGGAAAATATTACAGAACGAGGTTAACCATTTCCCACTCAGGGATTTTGTGAATTTCGCTGATTTTCTCAGTGTTGCACCTGACAGCAACTTCAACTAGCCATTGTTTCAAAATGGATGGTCTGTTTTACACCAAACTCGGTATGAATGTTCGTTTGGGCAGTATCCTTTCACATGCAGCCTTTCGTAACTTGATCATTGTTGTCATGGTAATGAGGGGGCATCTCAAAGTTGGCAAAAAGTATGATTTCACATGAATTTTTGACCAAATCTTAATCTTCACACATCTGTCAAGGCAACAATTAAGGGGTTTGGCACTGGCCGTTTTCATGGTTTGCAGCATGTTTTATCAGCATCAATTTTGAGGCATTTTTTACCCCAGACACTCTTAGATATAAATTTTAGCGGCCGGTTGGGCCATACACCCTCAATTTTTCGGATGTGAGGGGGAGCAACGCCCCCCCCCCCCCCTACAATGACCCCAGAATAGTTTTAGTGGGGAGGCGCGCGAAAAAACAGGTCACTTTTTAGGCCAACAAATAATAAAGTAAACATAACTATCCAGGGTCTGCACGTAAAAACTAGTATCTGAGTGGTAAAGGGTTAATAATTCAACTGGAACCCACGAAGTTTTTAGAGGATTTTCAACAACATTTATGTGGAAATCTGACAGACTTTCGTTCAGGAAAGCTGTTTCTTAGAGTGACATACACGAGAGGAACTTTTCTGCGGAGTTATTGTCTGAATTGCCTCCGCATAACAGAGTTCTACAATTCTTGCTGGAACCACGATGTGGAATTCCAGGCAGTAATGGCGACCAAGCCATAAGAGTTTCAGATCTTAACTTTTAGATTATATTTGTGGGAAATGATGGCAGAAAACGAACTACCACTTATCGCTGAACTGCGACGATCAGTCACTGCAAAGAAGGGGAAAAATTCAGCTCGTAATATTGTGACAAATTCCCACATTACCGTACCATCAGCAACGATTCAATCAACGGAACAGCGGACAGAACAGCCATGTTCAGTTCCATTAGCGGAAGAGCCGCTGGAACAGCCGCGTAATAGCCCATCACTGGCTGCGTCAAGCCGACGACATTAACGAAAGAGCCGAATGAGATCAAGCGAGAATCGCGGGAGACTTTGCGGGACAATATGGCGGCGCCCTGGAGTCATGAAATTTTTGACAGACTGTCTAAAAGTTTGGAACCTTATGACAATTATGATATCAGGGTGATTTAATGACCAAATTATAGTATAAGGTCAACAGTCTAGCAGCGGCAGTATCTCAAATTAGCAGGAAACGAAAGTATTCTGGCGGAGTTTCATCGGTACGGCCTAAGAAATCGCGAGTGCAACTGCCGCTTGCTCCGGATTTCGACCATAACGAATATTCGGATTCTGATCAGGAGGACTCGGGTGCCGATGTTTCGGCGCAAAACAAGGAAGTTATTCAGCCTGTTAGAAGTCTTGACTCTGTCTTCAATTCATCGGAGGATGACGAGAAATCCGAAGAAGACAGCGACGAGGACATGATTGCAGACTTGCAGGCTGCATTTGACAACAAATCAGAAACAGGGGCCAAAATTGACAGTCACACAGCAGGGACATTAAATGAGGGTTTCAGAAAACCATTGCCAGGTGAGACCATCAAAGCTCTAAGTGACAAACACAGGAGGCCTGAAAATATTACAAACCTCCAAGTCTCAAGATCGGATAGAACTGTTTGGCGGGCACTTCAACCGCTTTCTCATTCCAATGATTCTGCCACACAGAAAATGCTTGAGAAATTTGTGCCATCCATTGTTCCGGCACTAAAACAAATGGAACTGTTCAGTAAACATCGCAAAAGCATGAAAGATTTACCTGTCAAAAGGATTCGGAAATTAGCAAAGGATTCTTATCAACTGTTCTGCTCTTTCTCATTTAAGTAATCAGAAACGCAGGGAACTGTTTAAAAGAGATCTGGATGTAAAATTCCGCAAGATTTGTGAAAAAGATTATCCCATGTCCGCTTCAGTCCTTTTCGGAGACATGATGATGATGATGATGATGATTTCGTGTTTAACGACGCGTCAACCCTCTTTGTGGGTCATAAGCGTCAAGCGGCTAATGGTTAAATTGCATGAAGAACTATGAGGATATTAAAAGTAAAAAGGTAAGTATGATATTTATAAAAAAAAATCTGAAACAGTTAAATCTTATAAAAAAGTCCAATATCTTTTAAGAATAAAATAATATTATCAACAGGTACATCTTGAAACAATTGTTGCAAAGTGTCAGCTTTGAAGTACAAGTCACGGGACTGTGAAAAGTCTACACATTCAATTAAGATATGTTGAACAGTGAATGGCTGATCACATCCTACACAGGAAGGCTGATCATCACCATTCAAAATATAAGAATGAGTAACTCTAGTATGGCCAATGCGCAGTCGTGTTAATACTATATCCTCTTTCCTGGAAAACTGTGAAGGAGAGCATTTTGTTCCAACGACAGGTTTAATGGCATGGAGTTTGTTATTTATTGTACGGTCCCATTCGCCTTGCCATTCCGACAAGATATATCTGTTGATAAATGGTTTAAAATTATTAAAAGGAATTTTAAAAACAGATGGATCAAGATTGAGCGATTCCTTTGCTTTCTTGTCAGCAAACTCATTGCCTACAATGCCAATATGGCTCGGAAGCCAACAAAACAAGATTTGGTGCGTTTTAGAAATTTCATGATGTTTTTCGATCAGTTTTTGTATTTGAGGATTTTTAGATGATGAATGGTCTAAAGCCTTAAGCACAGGAAGTGAATCAGAAAATATAATTGCTTTTTGAAATGATGAAGAACTGATAAAATCTAAAGCTAGGTCTATTGCTTTGGCTTCAGCTGTAAAAATAGATGAACCATCTGGAAGGCGCACGGTTTGGTGCGTATCTTTAGAAACATACGCACAACCAACTTTATCTCCTTCTTTGGAACCATCAGTATAGACTTGCTGGTAATCATTGTAACGTGACTGTAGTACCTGAAAGTTTTGTTTGAGTAACAGTGGATTTGATTCGGATTTTTTGCCATCATGTAAGTCAAACAGAATAGAAGGTTTTTGAATACACCAAGATGGAACTTCGGCCGTTTCATGTTTTTGAATATTTTTAAGGTCGATACCTGAATTTTCTAGCAGTGGTAAAATACGTAATCCAAAAGGTTTGATTGCTGTGGGTTTAGTTTCATACTTATCTACAAATTGAGGTGGAAATGAAATTTTGGATGCCGGGTTAGATGGATTTGCAGCAAGTCTAATAGCATACTGAAGAGAAAGTTTCTCTCTACGCGAAGTTAAAGATGGTTCACCTGCTTCTACATAAAGGCTTAATACGGGAGAAGTGCGGAAGGCTCCCATAGCCAGACGAAGGCCTTGGTGATGGATAGTATCCAAGGATTTTAAACAGGACTTTCTGGCAGAACCATAAACAACAGACCCATAATCTAATTTAGATCTTATTAAAGACCGGTAAAGATGTAATAAAGTATACCGATCTGGTCCCCAACTTGAATGAGCTAAAACTTTCATCAAAAGATTCAAAGCTTTTAAGCATTTCGCTTTAAGATATTTAATATGGGGAATAAAAGATAACTTTTGGCAGATGCTTAAGCATCTGATAATGAATTTCATCGGGGCCGGTTGTTGTATCGTGCGATTTTTCAATGGCTTCCACTAGTTCGGATAAGTTAAAAGGTTTGTTGTTTTCTTCGTGATTGTGGGATTGGAAGTTTAGATTTCTTTTCTCTTGGTCCTTTTGGAAATTTCTAAAAGTGTCAGAATAATTTCGCGGTGATGAATTGCTCAAAAATGTGCTACAAAGAGTATCTGAAATATCTTTTTTAGTTGAAGCTTTTGTGTCAAAACCAGTATTTAAATGTGTAAAACTAGGGGACTTTGTTTTTCCTGAAATTTTTCGTACCATATCCCAAACCTTTTTAATGGGGGTTTTGTAGTTCAATTTGGAGACATATTCTCTCCATGACTTTCGTTTGGAAGCTCGGATTGTTCGCCGAGCTTTAGCTCTAAAAACTTTAACGTCGTTTAGCTTTTCTGAAGTGGGACTTTTGCAGGACTTATTTAGAGCCTGTTTGCGCTTTTGAATAGCTTCTTTACAGTCATTATTAAACCAAGCTTGCTTTTCTTGGTATTTGTGGAGGTCTTTGGAATGCATTGTTCTGATATATTAATTAGTGTATCTGTGAAATCAGAAACAATGTCAGATGATTCATGTAAGTGATCAACTGATAACTCTTCTTCACATAAATTACGGAATAATTCACAGTCGGCTTTATTCATTTTCCATTTCTGGTTACAGTCCTCATCTGGTTCGTTTACGCTCTCAATTATAACAGGGAAGTGATCACTTCCGCACTGATCATCATGAACAGACCAGTCATAGTCCAAGAAGAGAGATGGGTGACACAAAGAGAGATCTAAAGACGACAAATGACCTGTCGCTGGGTGAAGGTAAGTATAAGATTTATCATTCATCAAGCAAAGATCGCTCTTTGCAATAAAATCTTCAACAAGTGCTCCTCTGTTATTGATATCTTTACAGCCCCATAGAATATTGTGACCATTGAAGTCGCCAAATAAAAGATATGGCGATTGAAGTTGACTCAGCAATGAGTCAAGATGTTCGGGCTTTAAAGAAAATAAGGGTGGAATATATAGAGAGCAAATTGTAGTTTCTTTATCCAGAGAAACCGATACTGCTACAGCTTGTAGGTCTGTTTTTAATTTGATCTCTCTTTGTGGTAAACATGATTTAACAAGTTTTGAACTGCCACCAGATGGTTTGTTACCATCAGAATAGATATAGTTGTATGTATTGAAACCCCTGACATAATGTTGTCATCAGTTTTTAAAAAAGTTTCTTGCAAACAAAAAAACGATGGGTTTAATAACGAAATAAGTAATAAGAGTTCATTATAATTTGATTTAAGACCTCTACAATTCCATTGTATTATTTTGTGTTTTAAATCCATTTTATGAAAAGATTAAGACTAGAAACTATATTGGAGCTGCAATTGGTGATATAGATCTGCTACCACCAGCTCGTGGTGTTGCTGACCTCGATCTGTTATTGCCGCTTGGTGATGATGGAGTTTCATTGAACTCCATATCACTGTCACTCAAAGATCCGAATCTGTTCTGAAATTTTATATTGTCTCTTTCCATTTTACGTTGTCTGTCTATTTGTTTTTGAGACAAGTGTTGTTTCTTCGGATCTTCTGATCCCTTATTAGTTCGCCCTGAGTTTCTCTTTTGCATGCGGCGCTGGCTTCGGTACGGTCGCTGTCGACCGATCCGAAGCAACCTGGATTGCGCCATTTGATATACTGGTTGAACTTTTTGGTGCTGGAGTGGATTTACTCCATGCACCAGATTTCTTCAGTTCAGCTATGTATGATTCAGCAGTCTGTGTTGCGGAGCTGGAAACTTTAACACCAGCACCCTCTGTGATGCTGGCGTAACTTGTGGTTGGTGTTGTGTATCGCTCATCAACAATTTTCCGCGCTTCTGGGAATGTTATCCCCCTTTGGACAGAGTTGTTTCTTCTGACATCTGCTTTCGTGGTGACCAAAAACCTGACAATGATAACATCTGAGAGGGTTTGGTATATACACCTGTACGTTAACAGATAGATATGCAACTTTTATTTTCTTGGGCAGAACTGGTGTATTAAATGTCAACATATAGGTACTTGTTGGCTTTAATATACCACTTCTACGAACTTGGATGTTACGTACACCAATGACGCCTTCATCTCTTAAATTCACAACAATCTCGGCATCGTTGCACGGACGTAGCTCTGGGCTGCGGATGACACCTTTACATGAATTGAGTGTTTTATGCAACGATACTTTGACGTTGAGATCAAACAGCTTTGTGGTACCAAGCAGGTTTTTGACCTGCTGCTCTCTCTCGACTTCCAAGAGGATTTCACCTGACTTCAGTTTTTTTTATACTTTTTGGATGTCCGGCAATGGACACTAAACTCTTTTCAATAAAAAAGGGTGATAAATCTAACACCGTACGTGTATCATCGCGTGATGTCATCACCAAGAAGCGTGGAAAATTGTTGAGCTTTGGAGTTTCAAACTGCTGACTAGACTGCTGACTTGACTGCTGACTTGACTGTTGACTGGGTTCATCCATTTCGGATGAATCCTCGTCTTTTTTACGTTTAGCTGCGTTGCGGTTATGTTTTTTCCATGAGGCATAAGGAAAAAATTCTAGTTTCGTCCCAAGTGCTCTCCGCCCTCCGTGGAGCCCTACAAGGGAACACCATAATGGAGTGGTTATCCAACTCGCAGGTGTTAGAGATACACGTGAGATATACTCGTATAAACAAAATGCCTACACGATTGATCCGTTTAGCCACCGCCTTCTAGAGATAAAAAGACAGAAAAGGGTAAGGTAAATGGGCATATGGTTGGTATCAGGATAGATACAAAAAGAGTTGAAGAGAAAGCAAAGCGGTATCTCTAGGACTCGGCGCGACCAGCCGATTAACCGTGCCGGACCGCACGGCCACCCGTCTACACCGAAAAGCCGGGCCAAAGAGGCGTGTTGGGTACCTGAAGCACCGCCACCTCAGGTAACCTCAACCTCCAGGATCCCTTCTTCCGGCTTACAGGACGCAACCCACGGCAAACGGGTGGTACATCCTTTAGCTTTTCCCAGTGGGCACAGAGACCACAGCGGCAATGTGCCCAGTGGAAATTGAGCCCCCAGGGCCACGGCAAGGCAGGAAGTCTAATACCTGGGGGTTTTCGGAGACACATTGGACAGCGACCTGAAGGACATGGATGCGGTCAAAAAATAAAACTGAAGAAAACTTTTAAAAGTTCGTCATCTCTTGACAAACGGTCCACATCGTATGGAGATAGGTACAGAAAAAAAAACTCAGGAAGGGACAGTATTTTCACCGGGGCTCTTTTCACAGCTACAACCGTATCAGAGCCGATTGAAGAAACAATTCCAAAGTCGATCGGCCGGGAACAAGAAGGACAAAAAAATTAAATGTAAGTACAAGTTGCCAACAAGACTTTGTGCCGGGACTGCTCACAAATACTCTAGACAATTTTGTAGCAGGAAAAAAAAAACAGATTGTTTAAATCAAACTGGGTACAGATTACCTCTGACAGATGGATTCTGCAAACAGTTTGTGGTTACAAGGTTGAACTTGAACAAGACCCTTTCGAAAAGTGTTTACAAAAACCATTGTTTTAATAAGACAGAAACCGCAATTATCGACAAAGAACGACCAAAACTTTCTGGCCAGGAATATTATTGAGAAAGTAGACTCTGATGCCTGCACTGAGGGCGAATTCATTTCAAACATTTTCATTCGCTAGAAGAAAACGGGAGATGCCAATGTCATAATAAGTAGAAGTAAAAGAAAGCTCAGGCATCGATACAATTAACTTACTCCTCCCACCAAAGACACCAAAGGAAAGAAACACAAACATGAAGCGACCAGACCATAATGGAAACCTAGACAAAGGATGGCCATAAGGACAGTTATTTTCCCACAAAATGGCCATCCAAAATAAAAAAGACACAAGCGATACACACAGTAAGTAGAAACAAACAACACCATAAATAAACCGCAACAGAAGAACCGCCTTGGAACGGTCAGTGGAAAGAATCCCACAGGGGGGCTTAAATCGATTTTACGTGGCCACAATCCTCGCCCTTACTTCCGTCCCGATTTAGACAAATAATTTGTTCAGTCCGCATGAAGGCCTCCTAACTCATTAGTGCAACATCTCCGTAAACACAAATAATCAAAGAACCACAGAGGTGAGACAACGGTGAGGACTCGACAGCAAGAAACCATTGAAATGCTGGAGCAAAAGAAAACCAACAGTTAGACTCCGATGGGCCCAACCAGAGACAGAGCATCAGGCACCAACCAACATTACCAAGAATTAGATCTCTCTAATTCTCAATAAGCCTTTGCGTTGGAACCGTCATAGAATCTGAGGCCTGACCCACCGGCGTGCGATTAAAGAGGGAAGCAAAGTTGCAACCGTGATTCGGTTAACTACCATGCATGCAGTCTGTCGTATAACATCCATGTTGTACCCAATCTTTTTATATCTAAGAATGGTTTTACGAACTTTGGTGCTGAAGTCATTGCGGTTATATATTTTTCTGAATTTATACACTAAGTCACCCTAAAAAGTTGGGTTCCGATAGACCTTGTCGCAGAAGGGATTTAAGTCCAATATTGAATTTTGAAATTAAATCAGAATGGCGTCTATAAAATTTGGAAAAGGCTTTGCGTAGTTTATGGTACCGATAATCCTGATTAAAAAGTTTAGCCGTTAATAATTTATTACGAGAGTTGAAGTCAGTTACATGACTACACACTCTAGCAAATCGAATTAATTGCGAAATATAAACGCCATAGGATGGCGCACGAGGAACATCACCATCCAAAAAAGGAAAATATACAATCTCAAAATCAAAGTCATCGCGTTTATCATAAATTTTGCACGAAACAAACCCATCTACAATAGATAGATGTAAATCCAAAAACGGGGCCTCGGTATCAGAAGAATTAGCTTTATTTAACTGAAGTTCTGGGGGGTAAATCTGACTGATCAAACCATCGAAACAGGTATTATCAATATTTAATAAATCATCTAAATATCTAGAAGTGGAGCTAAAAGCTTCAATAATTGCAGATTGGTTATCAGTGGAAAGCGACAACATGAAGTCTCTTTCATAACAATACAAGAACAGATCAGCCACAAGAGGTGCGCAATTCATACCCATCGGAATACCCACAATTTGTCTAAATTACTTAGTACCGAATCTATTATAAATATTGTCAAGTAGAAAGGTGAGGGCATCACACACTTTCTGACATGACCAAAGTGTATAATTCTTATGCTCTTTAGAAGTGAAAAATGCATTTCTGACATTGCATGCAAGATAGAGATAATCTTCTCTGTGAAAAGTCTATTCAATTAAGCCATTAAGCTTTTCTTTTATAAGATTATGAGGAAGTGTAGTGTAAAGAGTGGAAAAATCGTAAGTAGACAGACTTGAAGCACGAAAACGTCTGGATTTCAATTTATTTAAAACTTCATTCGAATTTTTTATAGACCAAAACAGATTTCTTCCTGATCTTTCAAAGACTTTATCACAATATTTAATCACATGCGTTTTAATAGCAGTAAGACAGGAAGTCAATAATTTAGAAAGTTCAGTGGTAGTGCAAGAGCTAGAATTTGCAATAAACCGTGCTTTGTAAGGTCTTTTGTGAAGAAGGTCTTTGTAAGGTCTTTTATAAACCTGAAATCTTTTAATAAACATTTTGTTCAGAAAATGCACTTTAAGATGCAAACTTTAAAATCTGCGGTAGAAAATATGACTAAAGATTGTTTTTTTTTCAGTACTGTGGACTTGAAACATGCATTTTATTCCGTCCCAGTGAGACGGACAGATAGAAAATATTTTCGTTTCTTCTGTAATGGGGAGAAATTCCAATTTACAGCTCTAATAATGGGTTTGGCAACATCGCCCAGGGTCTTCACCAAATTGCTGAAACATGTGTTTGCTAAGCTGAGAGAAGATGGTCATATCAATACAATTTATATTGATGATGCTTGTTTGCAGGGACAAACTAAAGAACAATGTTTAGAAAATATTACTCAAACAGTTAAGATAATGGATAGTTTGGGTCTTACCTAGAGAAATATGTTTTCCAGCCATCAAAAACAATTATATTTGTTGGATATGTCATGAATTCTGAAAACATGACAATAACATTTACAAATGAGAAGGCAAACGCTTTGAAACATATGTGTGAAAAAGTGTTAAGGGCGGCACAGTCAACCGTGAGGGAATTGGCAGTTTTGACCAAAAAAAATGGTTTCCAACTCCCAGTGGGGTAGAGTATGCACCCACGTATTATAGGGGTCTAGAAAGAGGAAAGTCTACACAACGTAAGGCAAATAAAGGGAACTATGATGCAAACATGACTTTGACAGATCATATCAAGCATGATATTCAGTGGTGGGCATCCAACATTCATAGGGCCTTTAAGAAGGCTAGTCATGGCCCACCTCAGGTAATTTTATTTACAGACAGTTCAATGTTTGGCTGGGAAGCAATCAACAAAGCAACAGGAAAAAGTACAGGGGGATTATGGACAGCACATGAACAAGAATCGCATATTAACTATTTAGAGTTAGATGCATGCTTCTCAGGACTACAACCCCTCTGTTCAGAATGCTATGGCACACATATTAGGGTTAACATGGACAACACAACTAGTTGTGCATACATTTCCAATTTCGGTGGGAAAAAGGACACCTTAATTTTGTTTGATTTGAGGTTTAACGTCCCCGTCAACACTGTAAAGGTCATTTTGGAGACGCTGCTTCCAATTTTGTGGGACTTTTACCCGACATTGAGATGAAATGACATCTCAAGCCCTGTCGCCCAATGAAACCAATAGGGTTTATTAGCATGGACGGTCCGCCTCGCACCGCGGTTCCTGGACAGGCTTAGATCCTCTAAGCGGTTTACCAGTACTAGTCTGCGGGCCGGATTCAGCTCTGCGTGCAAGCATCATGCAGCCAAGGACACCTTAATAAACTAGCCATTAAAATATGGGATTTGGCTCGCGAAAGAAACATCTGGTTAAGCTCTGCTCATGAAGGAGTAAAACATTCTCAGGCAGATAACTTACCTCGATCTTTTAACGATGATTTGGAATAGACTCTAGACATAGAAGTGTTTGCACTGTTTTCTACCTTAAATGTTAACCTATTTGCATCAAGAATCAACCATAGATTAGATCAGTATGTGACTTTCCGGCCAGACCCTAAGGCTATGGAGATAGACGCATTTTCACTGGAGTGGACTAATTAACATGTCTATATTTTTGCTCCTTTCTGTGTGATAGGCAGAGTCCTTCAGAAGGTACGGGAAGATCAAGCCGATGACGGTCCTGTCAAGCGATTTTGGTACTTATCGCCTATGCGAGCAGCGAAGGTTCAGTCGAGCCTGCGCATCCGCGCAGTCTCGCCAGAACCTTCGCTGCTCGCTCATACAAGCAGTGTATCAAGAGGAACCGTCAGACAGAAAGCCATATCCCTGGCCCCTCTGAATGGCTGGGCATGCGCAGTTAAAATTTGTCATGACGGAATGCTCGAAGACACACATTCGCTTGGCGGGGCTCATGTAATCCTGATTGCACCAGAGTGGCAGAATCAACAATACTGCATCTCCTGGCCGACACACCATACAGATTGCCAAGAAGCAGGGACATTCTGACTCTCCCCATTACGCAAACATGCCTATACAAATACATTGCCACCTTTATCGCCGAAGAAATGAAAATTTTATGATGAAAAATTGTGATATTTTTCTTATTTCTGCTCCAAATATAAATTGTGGGTACTCGTTAGAACCGCCTCATCGAGGCGGTCCTAACGAGTATCCACAATCTATATTTTTGAGCAGAAATAAGAAAAATAAGGTATACCCCCAGAAACCCCAGTTTTACCATATAAAAGTGGGGTTCAAGGGGGTCAAAATTATACAGGCGTGTTTTCGTGATGCTTACGATCCCAGTCGCAAACATCCACTGAAAAAATGGTTCTGGGTTGTTGTTTTTTTTTTTTCATTATCAGGGGAGCCTTGGAAAAACAAGGCTTTTCAAGTCAGGCTGCTAGAATCATCATGGACGCATGGCGATTATCCACCAGGAAGCAATATGCTACATACATACAGAAATGGCTGGTGTTTTCAAGTGAACGGGAAATCAGTAGTGCTAAACCAACTACACCACAAATTATAGAATTCCTCACATTTCTGTACAATTCAGGCCTTAAATACAGTGCCATCGGAACAGCTAGGTCGGCGATCAATATGTTTATTAATATATGTTCCAAAACAACTTTTGATCTAGGGGCTGATCCTCTAATTAAGAGAAACATGAAAGGGATTTTTCAGAACAGACCCAGTTTGCCCAAGTATAGCTCTATCTGGAACCCTGATATCGTTTTAAATTACTTGAAATTCATGGGAGATAACTTAGGTTTACAAAGGTTAACACAAAAAGCTGTTATGCTTTTTTTATTATTATCAGGTCAAAGGAGTCACTTTATTCACATGATTAAAGTCCAGGATGTATGCTTCATAGAGGATTGTATCGTTATTCAAGTAAGCAGATTATAAAAACAATCCAGACCTGGTTTCCATTTACAACCTTTCCGGTTTAAGACGTTTTCAGGCGATGGACGTCCTTGTATTGTACAGACCTTAAGAGATTATTTACATAAAACAGAGAAGTTGTGTGAGGGTGATAAATTGTTTATCAGTTTACAATTTCCTCACAAGGCAGTGTCGCGTGCTACTGTCTCAAGATGGGTGAAGACTGTTTGAAAGAGGCAGGCATATACGTAAATAGATACTCTGCTCACAGCCCTAGAGCCGCCGTACCATCAGCTGCTTTGTCAAAGGGACTTCAGCTGGGTGCTATAGTGAAAACCATAGGCTGGTCTCAGACTAGCACTTTTCGGAAGCTCTACAATAAACCTTTTGAGGATCCTTTCGTTTTTCAGACTCATGTGCTTGGTAAACAATAGAGTATTGTGCAGTCTCACAATTTACAGAGATCTATGTATCAGAAATCATTTAGATACTTGCTGCCAACCAAAGAATGTACTTTTCTAGCCAGAGTTTAGTGCATGTTGATAAGGTTCTTTTATTATTTTAGCACAGTTATATTTCACATGGCATCAAACATTTACATTTATTGATTTATTCTATAAGCATTGCTTCTTAGTTAATCACAACACATGATTGAAGCAACTCTGAAATCTTTGAGTGAGTGATTGAGTTTTACGTCTCACCAACAGCTAAGGTCATACGGAGACGGGAGCTCGGTTTAAAGACTCAACCGAAAGTCTGGAGAAGCCCGGGTTCGCTCGTGCGACCCCTGGTTTACAAAGCGAGTAGCATAACCACTACAACACGGAGGCTTCTAATTGTAATCTATGTGTGCCCTGAATGCGCATAGGGCAATGAAATTGAAAATTAAACTACACTTACCCAGTAAGTCGATATTTGATTGTAATTTCATCGACTGATGCGCATTCAGGGATCACACACCCACCCAATGGTTTCTTGATGCGCATTCAGGGATCACACCCCCACCCAATGGTTTCTCCCACCCTATCAAGTGTACTCTAAAGACTGATATTTTCCTGAATTAGCTCCTCGTCATCTCTGTGTGATCCCTGAATGCGCATCAGTCAATGAAATTACAACTAAACATAGACTTACTGGATAAGTCTAGTTTAATTTTTCAAATCATGATGTAGTCTATTTTTAATCACTGAAGACTTGGCCTTCTGGCTTTCTGTCGCAGCAGGACTGTTACCAAATGTTAAACTTTACCGCATGTATTTGGGCAGACAAATCCAACCAAACAGTGTAGACCCAGATGAGACACCACATAACGAGTATCCACAACCTATGTCTTGGAGCAGAACTAAGAAAAAAATAATGTATACCCCTGTAAACCCCGGTTTTCTGTATATAAAGTGGAGTTTAGAGGGATATTCATTGCACGGACTTGTTAACCCTTATCTTGCTGTTCACGACAATGCCTATCTTTGGAAACAGTGTAGATCCAGATCAGATGGCTTCTGAAGAAACCATCTGATCAGGATCTACACTGTTTGACATGAATTTAATGAATTTGTAGCGATAAATTACATCAAGTAATTTGATTGGTTGGTAGACAGAAATGGGTGTGGCTTGAATGAATATTCAGCAAGATAAGGGTTAACATGATGCATAGGCATAATTTAGGAAGATATTTCATTATGTGAAGATATGCTGTGGTCGCCTCGTTGAGATGATTCTGATAAGTACACAGCAAACCATTATTTTAAATAAGCAGCTCCCCATCCCACAGACGTGGCTTTATGAATAACTCAGTGACTTTAACTACCCCAGTCTTGAACGCATTTTCATGTTCACAAAATTGAAGTTTCAAACATCTGATGAACAAGTCCGTGAAATGAACACCCTTAGACCCAACTTTATATAGAGAACTCTGGGGTATATGGGGGAATACATGTTTTGCTTATTTCTTCTCCAAGAAATAGCTTGTTGGTACTCGTTAGAACCGCCTCATTGAGGCGGTTCTAACGAGCACCCCGAACACTATGTTCGGAGTAAAAATAAGAAAAATATCACATATTTTCATCAGAAAAATGCCAATTTGGAGATGTGAAAAAAGCACTATTTCGCACGGGGCAGTTATCGTAATGAGTAAGATATAGAAGATATTGGAACTTTTCAGAGTACGAATGACTTTTATTGTACCGAATAATCACCAAAACAAGTACTTTCACGAGTAGAGAAGTCACGAGTTCAAAATATCGACTTCGGTGTGGTGTTACGCCTCTTGACGAGATATGCAGTGTCTTCAATTCAACTGCGTAGCCGAAATGCCCTATTCGTTGCATAGGCGTTTCATTTCAAACTTATAATTATAGTTATTCAGAACAACAGTTATTCAAAGCTAACGATATCGTTAGTTAAAGCACCGTAGTTAACGCACCGTAAAAGCTTAAACAAGAGGGCCATGATGGCCCTGGATCGCTCACCTGATCCATAGTGTAACAAGTGGGCCCCAGAGAGGGCCATTATTGGCCCCAGGGTTTTAATGTGCATAATGTTGAGGGAGGTCTTAAAGGTGAAGCTTCATACCAAACATCAACAAAGGCTATAATTAGAACAATCTTGGCAAAGGTCCACTAGATAAAGCTACACATCAAATTTCAAAGACCTGGGCCTTGCAGTTTCAGAGAAGAAGATTTTTTTTAAAGATATTCCCTACATAAGCCTATGCAAAACCAAATGGCCCCAGGGCTATATAAATCTATGTAAAAACAAAGGGCCCCGGCCCGGGGTGGGGGCATTTGTGGCCCCAGGGCTATAATTTGAACAATCTTGGTAGAGGTCCACTAGATAAAGCTCCATACTAAATATCAAAGGCCTTGGCCTTGCAGTTTCAGAGAAGATTTTTAAAGATTTCCCTATATAAGTCTATGCAAAACCAAAGGGCCCCGGAGCGGGGACATTTTTGGTACCAGGGCTATAATTTGAATAATTTTGATAGAGGTCCACTAGATGCAGCTTCATACCAAATATCAAAGACCCAGGCCTTGTGGTTTCAGAGAAGAAGATTTTTGAAGATTTTCCCCATGTAAGTCTATGTAAAACCATAGGGCCCCAGAGTGGGGGCATTTTTGGCCCCAGGGCTATAATTTTAACAATCTTGGTAGAGGTCCATTAGATGCAACTTCATACCAAATTTCAAAGTCCTGGGCCTTGTGGTTTCAGAGAAGATTTTTAAAGATTATCCCTATATAAGTCTATGTAAAACCAAAGGGCCCCGGGACGGGGCCACTTTTGGCCCCAGCACTATAATTTGAATCATCTTGGTAGGGGTCCTTTAGAAGAAGCTTCATATCAAATATAAAAGACCTAGGCCTTGTGGTTTCAGAGAAGAAGATTTTTAAAGATTTTCCCTATATAAGTCTATGTAAAACCAAAGGGCCCCTGAGCGGGGGCATTTTTGGCCCAAGGGCTATAATTTGAACAATCTTGGTAGGGGTCCACTAGATGAAGCTTCATACAAAATATCAAAGTCCTGGGCCTTGCGGTTTCAGAGAAGAAGATTTTTAAAGATTTTCCCTATATAAGGCCATGTAAAACCAAAGGGTCCCAGTCGGAGGCTTTTTTTGCCCCAGCACTATAATTTGAACAATCTTGGTAGGGGTCCACTAGATAAAGCTTAATTCCAAATATCAAAGTCCTGGGCCTTGCAGTTTCAGAGCAGAAGATTTTTAAAGATTTTCCCTATATAAGTCTATGTAAAAACAAAGGGCCCCTGAGCGGGGGCATTTTTGGCCCAAGGGCGATAGTTTGAACAATCTTGGTAGAGGTCCATTGGATGAAGCTTCATTCTAAATATCAAAGTCCTGGACCTTGCGGTTTCAGAGAAGAAGATTTTTAAAGATTTTCCCTATATAAGTCTATGTAAAACCAAAGGGCCCCTGAGCAGGGGGATTTTTGGCCCAAGGGCTATAATTTGAACAATCTTGGTAGGGGTCCACTAGATGAAGCTTCATACAAAATATCAAAGTCCTGGGCCTTGCGGTTTCAGAGAAGAAGATTTTTAAAGATTTTCCCTATATAAGCCTATGTAAAACCAAAGGGCCCCAGGTGGAGGCTTTTTTTGCCCCAGCACTATAATTTGAACAATCTTGGTAGGGGTCCACTAGATAAAGCTTAATACCAAATATCAAAGTCCTGGGCCTTGCAGTTTCAGAGCAGAAGATTTTTAAAGATTTTCCCTATATAAGCCTATGTAAAACCAAAGGGCCCGGGGGTGGGGACATTTTTGGCCTCAGCACTATCATTTGAATAATCTTGTTAGGGGTCTTTTAGATGAAGCTTCATACCAAATATAAAAGACCTAGGCCTTGTGGTTTCAGAGAAAAGGATTTTTAAAGATTTTCCCTATATAAGTCTATGTAAAAACAAAGGGCCCCTGAGCGGGGGCATTTTTGGCCCAAGGGCGATAATTTGAACAATCTTGGTAGAGGTCCAATGGATGAAGCTTCATTCTAAATATCAAAGTCCTGGACCTTGCGGTTTCAGAGAAGAAGATTTTTAAAGATTTTCCCTATATAAGGCCATGTAAAACCAAAGGGCCCCGGAACGGGGGCATTTTTTGCCCCAGCACTATAATTTGAACAATCTTGGTAGGGGTCCACTAGATAAAGCTTAATACCAAATATCAAAGTCCTGGGCCTTGCAGCTTCAGAGCAGAAGATTTTTAAAGATTTTCCCTATATAAGCCTATGTAAAACCAAAGGGCCCGGGGGCGGGGACATTTTTGGCCTCAGCACTATCATTTGAATAATCTTGTTAGGGGTCTTTTAGATGAAGCTTCATACCAAATATAAAAGACCTAGGCCTTGTGGTTTCAGAGAAAAGGATTTTTAAAGATTTTCCCTATATAAGTCTATGTAAAACTAGAGTGTTCACAAGTTTTTTCTTTAATTTGACCTACTGACCTACTTTTTGACCCGAAAAGACCTTTATTCAAACTTAGCCAAGATATTGTCACAATGACCATTCTGAGCAAGATTAATGATTTAACCAAAGTATTCACAAGGTTTTTCTATGATTTGACCTACTGACCTACTTTTCAACCGGACATGACCCATATTCAAACTTGACCGAGATATTGTCATGATGATCATTCTGAGCAAGTTTGATTATGATTGGACCAAAATTGTGGCCCCTAGGGTGTTCACAAGGTTTTTATATGATTTGACCCGCTGACCTACTTTTTAACCCGATATGACCCATATTCGAACTGGACTGAAATATTGTCACAATGGTCATTCTGAGCAAGTTTCATGATAATTGGACCAAAACAGTGGCCTTCAGAGTGTTCACAAGGTTTTTCTATGATTTGACCTACTGACCTACTTTTTGACCGGACATGACCCATATTCGAACTTGACCAAGATATTGTCATGATGATCATTCTGAGCAAGTTTGATTATGATTGGACCAAAATTGTGGCCTCTAGGGTGTTCACAAGGTTTTTCTATGATTTGACCCGCTGACCTACTTTTTAAGCCGACATGATCCATATTCAAACTTCACTAAAATATTGTCACAATGATCATTCTGAGCAAGTTTGATGATGATTGGACCAAAACTGTGCCCTCTAGAGTGTTCACAAGGTTTTTCTATGATTTGACCTACTGACCTACTTTTTCACCCGACATGACCCATATTCGAACTTGACCGAGATATTGTCATGATGATCATTCTGAGCAAGTTTGATGATGATTGGACCAAAACTGTGGCCTCTAGTTTGTTCACAAGAAAAAGTTTACGCACGACGGACGACGGACGACGGACGACGCACGACGACGCCGGACATCTTACGGTCACAAAAGCTCACCATGACCTTCGGTCAGGTGAGCTAAAAAATTAGAATATGGCATCTATGCTATATTTATTTCTTTTGTGCTGGGAAAATGTGAATAGATTTTACAAATCTGATATTTTTGCTAAAACTATATACGTCATACTCACATTTTCTCAGCAAAAATACCAGAGTATTAGATAGTATACAGTCGAACTTCAATGGCTCGAACACCTTTAAGACCTCGAAAATCTGTTCGAGACAGGGGTAGTTCGAGCCACTGAGGTTACTGTCAGGAGGCATAACGAAATACTTTTAGACATCTTTTCGGTGTTCTATAATGAAAATGTATGCTGTGTGTACTCATTAGAATCGCCTCATCGAGGCGATTCTAATGAGTACACACAGCATACATTTGCAAGATAAAAGACTAAAATCTCCTTAATTATGCCCCACTATTTCTTATGTAGAGGATTTCGCTAGGGGCCCAAGAACGGGTTCGACATATCCCTGGTAAACGAGCCATCGGTGTTCGAGCCATCGAAGATCTACATGTACTGTAGTTTCTAAAAAGAAAATATTTTACCACTAACGAGCTCGTAAAGCTAGCGATTTCCCACATTACGGTAACACGCGTGCGACATAGTACATATTTTCATATCTCCAAACGGGTTACTTTTCTGATGAAAATATGTGACATCTTTTGTTAATCATTCTACAATTCTACTTCACCACCTGTCTAGGTCACTCCAAAACCACATGAGATAGCGCAAACTGGATAAGCTTCAGTGTGCTGCTAGCTTTGCTTCGGTGTTGTCATATTTACCCTGTATTAGTGCTTATCATTGTGGAATTCTTTCTGGATTATAGAAGCTTGTGGAATATTACTTATGGCTACTGGATGTAGTATTGATGAAGAAGATGCCCTACTGGGGAATGACAGAGAGTCCCTTACTGATGGGCCTTACAATACAAGACAGTCTCTCACTGAGAGGCATGACACATTGTGTATTGTAAATGCATTAAAGCCTTGCTTTAGTGATATTCAACAAACCCTGCCCACTGTCGCCAGTAGCATGGAACAGATGGGACAAGCATGGGCGGCACTAGCTGCTCATAAGTCACCTATCATAAATGAGCCAGGGGCTAATAAAAAGAAAAATGAAGATGAGCCACGGGCAAAGAAAATAAAACTCGACAATTCGGATAATGAGTCTATTTTAGATTATGAGGACGATGAGCTGGATAATGATGTCACCAGCCTAATAAATTCGACATGCAGTGCAGACTCTTCAAAGAAAGATTCAGCAGATGACGACTCGTCTCTGCTTTCGGACATCGAGGCATCGGTTGATGCGGATGACGTTGGTCCAGAACTTTTGACAAAATTGGCAAGTATTGCTAATAAATCATTCTCGAAAACTTTGCCAATAGATAATCTAAAAAAGAAGCAGGATGTATATCAAGGGGTGCAACGTAATACAGTTTTTATGGTCAATAGGTCAAAAATATATCGTTTTTGGTCAAAAATGGCGTCGTTTCGCGTTCGGCGATAGAAAATTTGAGGACAAAAGCGCAAAGTAAGTATATTTGCTTGCTCTGAAATATGATGTCACCTGGCGCAGGATGTGGAGAAATTATGCAGTGTTCCAGGAAACATGGCAGTATCTGCTGATCTTTTCTCAAACTGTAGTGAAGCTCGATCACCTGCGAAGCTCGAATTGACGGGAAAATCGGAACAGATTTTGACCTGCATAGAATCACGCTAAACAGAGAAAATGAGATTATTTTGGATTTATTTTCAGTATCTACATCACTAAAACAATAAACCACAGATTCTGGTTCTATTTTTTAATCTCTGAAAACCCCTCCATCTCGAGGATTCAGGGTATAAGCCATTTAATGTTGTTTATGGTCAACTGTACGACACTGCTAACTGGTCAAAACGAAATCGCAATTAACACTTCGGAATTAAGACTGTAATGACTGTTATTGTTTAAATCAGAGATATTGTTAAAGATGGTTTTCATTCTGGAACTCTTTTATCACATATTTGCTGTTGCATGTAAACTATTAACATAGTGTAAGTTTTTTTTTTTTGCATTATGTTTCCTTTTCTGTACCTGTTAGTTTTATCTTCTCGATCTGTCCTATATGTCTTTTCTTATTCTATACTAAGTTATTGGTGTCCTCCAGTAATTTCTGCTGCACGAAAATGGAATGTTATGTGTATTCAGTGTCTGTTCGCATCCAACAAGTTTCTGTATGCACTTGTAGACTGTCTGAATGTCAGTATAGACATTAACACCTATCGGGTCCGAATTGGTCTATATACCGAAAGAAAGAAGATGCAAGGGTTTAATTCAATAATTTTAAGTTCATTACAGCGTAATTCTAAGCTGGTCAAAATCTGATCCGATTTTCCCGTCGATTCGAGCTTCGCAGGTGATCGAGCTTCACTACAGTTTACGGGAAGATCAGCAGATACGGAACACTGCATAATTTCTCCACATCCTGGAAGCATCATGCAGTACATCTATTTCTTCAAGCCCCGATGGGCGGGGGCTGGTAAGACGTGTAATGTCAATGTTCCTAGAAACCGAAATCTAACATAAAGATCGACCAAAAACTTAATTTCTAGAACATCAGTATTAACAAACATATATTTATATTAAAGTTTACTATCATGTTATAGGCCCCCGCCCATCGGGGCTTGAAGAAAAAGATTGGCTGCAAGATGCTTCCACGCAGAGCTGAAACCGACCACACAAGAGTACTGGTATCTAAGCCTGCCCAGGCAAAGCGGTGCGAGTCGGACCATCCATGCTTATAAACCCTATTGGTTTCATTGAGCGACAGGTCTTGAGATGTCTTTTCATCTCAGTTTGGAAGCATCTCTTGAGATGTCAATTCATCTCAGTTTGGAAGCATCTTGTAGCCCATCTTTTTCTTGAAGCCCCGATGAGCAGGGGGCTATAATATGACAGTAAACTTATTGCACGGCGTATCAACGCAGTGCATATAAAGGTTACTTTGTGAATTTTGCTGTGTGTCGGAAATGACTATTTGTTCCTTTAAGTTTTACACCTGTTTTTTTTTTTTTAATTGTCTATAAGCGTTGCATTTAGTTAGACTATATTATACTTTATAAATAAAAAAAACAATATCAGCCTAAACAGATCTCCTATTTTCTTTTTATTTATATCTAATAATAATTTATCTAAGCATTTTTAATGTTCGGCTTGAAAGGCGAACCACCCTTTCGAGTAGTGCGAGGTAATGGATGGTTTTCGGCTTTTGTTGAAATAGCTATATTTACCGGAGCTACGGAAACCACCGAAGCTCGCCTTTCGAAATTTTATGGTGCGAATTAAAGAAATGAATTATTGTAATAAAACATATTGTTATGAAAGATCAATCGGAAGTCAAAAAATAACTTCCTATTTCGCATTTCATTTCTTTGGTTTAAGATTCGGACCGTTAAAAGCCGATATCGGGAATTTCCGCAGGCAACTTCGATAGTTTTCGTAGCTGCTGTTCGGCCCACTTCGGTTACAGGTTTTACCACCAGCTCGGGAACCAGGATAGAGCACATGTTGCAAAGACGCCATTATTAGTAGAAGCGATAGGTAAACAAAACGGTGAGTGTCACGGTGAGTTATCTAAAAATTGCAATAGCTTTAGGGCATATCTTATTTTTTTTTTTACCCAAAATGTCAATTTACAGATCAATTCAAGGGAACATTCACCAGGGTTTGCTTGGAATGCAAGGATTGAGTGCGTCGTTTGGAACACAGTGCACAGCCATTGCTTTAGTAGCTTTAATTTTTGCTTCATTCAAGGTTGATATAAACACGTGGGGGCCACATTATTTGGATACAATTATAATCGAAGGTGACACATTGCACAACGGTATAGTCTCCGAAAGATTTAATGGTGATACAGGGACATATCTAGGTCACAATGACTTACCATCTGAGTAGAGTGCTTTTGCTTCGGTGTATCAACAGAATTTGGTAGAAACATTTGTTGGTGCAGTAAATAACCTTCCAGCTGTATCAGAAGCAGGTGGTCATACTTTAAATCAAGCTTTGCAAAATAGTTTCCTTCTGTCCCCATGGACTATAGGAACTTTCGGAGAGATTTCAGTGGCATTGTTTCAAACCAATAGACATTATTTTGTCTTTGATTCACACTCGAGAAATCAGTATGGAACTGTAGACCCGTCTCGTAACAGTGTTTTATTAAATTTTGCTAATATAAACGATTTGTCAGAATATCTGAATGAAGTCTACTTTGGTCAGATATTTAACATATCACCACTCCAACTGAATTTGTTGCGATCGGAGGTACCGGTAGATAGATACATCGGTTGACAATGGATTTTGTGGAAGTAATGACGTTATGCAAGAAACAAGCAATGAGAGCATCCATTCAGATCCTACTAAATTTTCTACTGATTTTGGACCTGAAAATCATACATACCATTCATGTTTTGGAAACAAACCTAAGGGTAAATGTTGGAAGAGGAGAAAAAATGACTGTTCAGGCAACACCGTCTTGCACTTACTTAATCAGAACGATCCATATTTTGTTGACACACATATAGATTTACCAGTTCTGGATGAACTTACTGACATGCCAACAATTTCAACAGATGTTGCAGCTTTTTGCAGTATAACGTCTACTGATGAACCACAAACTTCATTTGATAATGCGACAAGATGTTTACTAGAAAGAACAAACCCAGACTATGAGTTGTACATACGTTCAGTACCAAATAAATGGTGTAGATGCTGTGACAGATTTTTGTTCCAAAATCAAGTTAAGCTTTTGGGTAGTGTAAATCATGTAATTACTCAGTCTCTGAATTGGGTTTGCTCTAATGAGCTTTGTTTTACATGTCATAAGCATTTATCGCAAGGGGATATACCGCATTTGAGCACTGTTTTAAATCATCTGCGTGTGGACAGTATTCCAAATGAAATAAAGTGTTTGAGTGCTTTAGAAAAGAAACTATTAGCAAAAGTTCAAATTTGCATGACACTTGTTTTGCTACCTGGGGGTCAGTATGCAGAAAAAGGTCTAATTGTTGACTTACCGCGAAATGTTGACACTCTGATACATGAACTGAGTGGGTTAGAAAATATGTGTCTGGTTCGTTTTGAAGTGGATAGGGCTGTTGGTTCACAAGCATCCATGTTGATTGATCCATTTAAGGTCTTGAGAGCTTTCATGTGGCTTAAAGCTAATAATAATCTGTAAGCAATTGTAAGTGTTGGTGAACTGAATTTAAACAATTTTCATCTCGATTCAACAGTATCATCCACTGCCATTTCTGACACTCAAGAATGTGTAGCAGAGTTTAGAACATGTTACCTTCGCACCTGTTGATTATGATTGCCCTACTAGAAATTCAACTTCAAGATCATCGGGAAATAACGAAAATAACCAGGGTTTAGTTTCGATTCCAGAGAATACTGAAGCACCAGTATCTGTGTATGAAATTATATCAGGAGAAGAAAAAGCATTTCCCTGGTTGTTCCCTGAAGGTAAATTTGGCTTTACATATCCGAGACAAAGAAGTATACAGCCAAGTTTATACTTTAGGTACTACTTGTATAACCGTCATGGTTTTTGGCGCAAAGATATTCCATATTTGTTGCATGCCACAGTGTCTTATGACAAACTTCTTTTAAAAAATAAAATTGGAATTTACATGAAAATGCGTAAAGATTGCGGAAATGGTGGTACTCAATTGCCAACTACAGCTGCTGATGTGCGTATTAGAAACACAAATTCTGATATACTACAGAATTCTTACATGTTCATGAAAAACATTCGTGGAACTGTTGCATATTTTCGTAATGCACTGTATAATTTACTAGCTATGTTTCGCTTTTTAGGACCACCAACATTGTTCATGACCCTTTCAGCAGATGACCTTCACTGGCCAGAATTAGGAATGCTACTTGAAAATGTATCATATGAAGAAGCTGTTTAAAAAATCTTTCTTTCAACATATGCGATCAGATCCTTTGATGACTGCCATTCACTTTGACAGACGTTTTTCTGCATTAATGAAATTTATTGTACATGGCAACTTGAAACCTCTTGGTGTTGTAAAAGATTACTTTGCCAGAGCTGAATTCCAACTAAGGGGTTCTCCTCATTATCATATTTTTTCTGGTGTGAAGGTGTACCCACAAACGTTGATGATGGTACACGTGATTCTATTCTTCAATACATCTCCAACACAATTCACACACTCATAAAATTAGAATCTGATGATTCAGAATTGTATCAATTGGTTAAGAAACTTCAAACTCATCATCACGGAAATTACTGTACACGCTCATCAAGAAAACAATGTCGATTTGGTTTTCCAAAACGTGATTGTCCAAAAACAAAATTGCTTTCAAGAATTATGGCTGTAAAAAACAGAGGACAATTTTACGAAACATATCGGCCAAAGGATTCTGTATATGTAAATCCTTATAATAAAAATCAAAATTGAGTTCCTTTAGGAGCAATGAAAACATTCATAAGAAAGAAAATGGGTCATACTACGTAGTTTCGGCTAATAAAGCCTCATCAGTGACCCTGTAATGATCCGGCAAAGAAAGCCAGAGGAAACATACTGAATTTTGCGAATTTCGAATAGGCAGTCGATTCAAAGACTGATATAAATCAAAATGGGGTCCAAATAATTAAAAGCCTGTCTAGAATATGAGTCTAAACCAATAATTTTTTTCTGATATCTCAGAATATTCTCGCTGATCTCAAAGGACCAAAAGTAAAATATAAACTGCACTATGGTTGATGTACGGGGAGACGTTTTACGGCCGCCACACGGCACAACACCAACTGCAGTGAAGGCAAATAAAAATCAAAATTGAGTTCCTTTAAGAGCAATGAAAACATTCATAAGAAAGAAAATGGGTCATACTACGTAGTTTCGGCTAATAAAGCCTCATCAGTGACCCTGTAATGATCCGGCAAAGAAAGCCAGAGGAAACATACTGCAATTTTGCGAATTTCGAATAGGCAGTCGATTCAAAGACTGATATAAATCAAAATGGGGTCCAAATAATTCAAATCCTGTCTAGAATATGAGTCTAAACCAATAATTTATTTCTGATTTCTCAGAATATTCTCGCTGATCTCAAAGGACCAAAAGTAAAATATAAACTGCACTATGGTTGATGTACGGGGAGACGTTTTACGGCCGCCACACGGCACAACACCAGCTGCAGTGAAGGCAAATAAAAATCAAAATTGAGTTCCTTTAAGAGCAATGAAAACATTCATAAGAAAGACAATGGGTCATACTACGTAGTTTCGGCTAAAAAAAGCCTATCAGTGACCCTGTAATGATCCGGCAAAGAAAGCCAGAGGAAACATACTGCAATTTTGCGAATTTCGAATAGGCAGTCGATTCAAAGACTGATATAAATCAAAACGGGGTCCAAATAATTAAAAGCCTGTCTATATTATAATCCTGAAATATTGCGTCATTGTCGAGCCAATATGGACAGTCAACTTATTAATGATGCTGATGGAGCTGCATATTATTTGTGTCATTACCTATGCAAGGCTGAACCTGATGAGTTAAAATGTGCTTTAAGCAATTTGATTAACACTGTATTTCAACAAAATCCTGAAATGACTGCTTTTCAGCGTCTCTGGAACATTGGATTGTGTGTTTTAAAGATCAGACAGGTTTCTGCACAGGAAGCAGCATTTAGGTTAAGTAATCTCAAACTTATACAATGTTCTCGGTCAGTTGTCTTTTTGAATACACGACCACAAGCAAAACGTTTTAAAATGTTAAAGCCATTGAATGAAATAGAGTCTATGGATGATGCTGAGACTGATATATTTCTTCACAATATAATTGACTATTATTCGGCCAGACCAAGCAGTATGGAAACAATGTCTCTACATTATTTTGCTTCATGGTATAAGAAATGTCCACCTCCAGTGCGTCAATCTGCTCGGTCTTTGGAAAGAGTTTATGTCGAATAGTATAACATATGGATACGCAAAAGAAAATCTTCAGTTGTTATACGTTTCCCTTCTTTCTCGATTTCAAATGATGATTACTACTTTACACTGCTGATGTTGTTGCTTCCCTTTCGATTAGAAAATGAAATAGTTGGTGACTTTTCAACTGCAAAAGAAGCTTTTAAAGCAAAGCATTCATTTCTTGATTTTTCAGTACAAATGCACAACTTTTTTTTGTTACAAGTTGAAAACTCTATTCGCCGTATTCGTCTTGCTGAAGCAGAGCTTGAAGAGCAGTGTGAATTTGAGGGTACATCAATTAGTATTGACATAGGGCTAAACAGTTCTCAGTCTAGTGCACACCTGTTTGTTAACAATAGCTTTAGCACCGATGATGTTGAGACATTACATTACCAACAAATGTCCGCATCTTGCATGTCAGCAGATGAGTTCACTCAATCAATGTCTACTCTGACTAATTGTCAAAAAAGAGCTTTACAAATTGTGCAACAACATTCTTTAAATGGAGATAAACCTTTACGCATATTTATTACAGGTGGAGCCGGAGTTGGTAAATCGCACCTTTTGAAAATCATTGTCGGCTATTTACAATTATATACAGCACGTATTTCTGGTACATCACCTGTGAAATTTTGCTCACCAACTGGAACTGCAGCTAGACATATCTATGGTCAAACTATTCATTCTTTATTACATATACCAGTTGAAAAATATTTGAATTATGCTTCTCTTAGAGCTTATAGTTTAAATGCATTACGAAAGAGATTTGTTGGTGTACATACTATTGTATTAGATGAACTAAGTATGGTCAGTGATAGAATGTTTACTTTCATAAGTAGGCGTCTTGGAGAAATTGCTGGAAATACTCTGCCATTTGGAAATTTCAATTTGATATTGTTTGGAGATTTTTTCCAAATAAAACCAGTATGTGGAGCATTCGCTTTTCAAAATCAAATCTTATGGAATCTATTTCAGCCTGTTTTTCTTCGTGAAAATGTTCGTCAAAGTGGAGATTTAAGCTATGTTAAATTGCTTACTCGAGCTAGAGTTGGTATGCTTTCTAATGATGATGTGAAGGCAATAAAAGGTCGTTTGGTCAATCGTGAAACTTCATCTTCAAACTCGATGATGGGTTTAAGCATTTATCCTAAACGTTCTGCAGTCGCAGAACATAACCGACACTGTCAGCAAAACATACAGTCACGATTTTTTAGACTTGATGTGGAACATTACTTTTCCTCTAGTGATCCACAAGCTGGTCTTACATGTCTTGTAGAATTCATTCCAGTCGATGATAGAGATGCTGGCAATATCCCATGTTTATTAGAGCTCTCAATCGGTTCGAGAGTTATGCTTTTACGCAATCTTGATGTTCCTCGGGGCCTAGTTAATGGTGCAATGGGTTATGTCCATGCTATTGACATTAACTCCTCTGGAAGAGTTTAACATGTGCAGGTCGTTTTTGATCAGCTTTTTATAAACTCAGATACTTCTGTCAATATACCAGTGGCTATTGCTGCACTTGAACAAGGATTTGTATATGCTGGACGTTCAATTATTAGAAAGAATTTCCCACTTTCTCTTTCTTGGGCCTGCACTATTCATAAAATTCAAGGAGCAACAACAAAATCTTGTTCAGTTGATCTAGGATCATCGGTGTTTGAGTCTGGCATGGCATATGTTGCACTAAGTCGTGTTACTCATTTAAATGGTTTGCATTTACTTCGGTTTAACCCTGGTGTGGTTGTAGCAAATGAATTGGTATTAGAAGAATATGCGCGCTTGCGTGAAAAATCGAATCATTAGACCAATAAAATAGATAATGTACCTTGGTTGTCAGATGTATAATATTTCAGTTTAGGGCAAATATAAATATTCCTTATATGCTTCCTGATCGATTGTAAGAATTTCTCAATCAAAATAAGGCTGACCTTAAAATTTGTTTGCTGTCAACCACCTACCCATTGAAATTGCTACTGACCTAAAAAATTATTGCTGTTCGAGAAGAAAAGAAAAAATTATTTTCCTCAGAATGGACTGTAATATTTTTTCTTATTTTCCTTTCTACAACACCTGAAAGTACCGTAATGTCCCTAAGTTTTCGGACAGACTGGCATATGCAAACAGTGCAGTCTCAGATCAGACTGTTCCTACAGGAGCAGTCTGATCAGGGTCTTCACTATTTGCCATTCCATCTTAAGCTTTTGGACACCTTTCTGCATAGTGAAATCATTCTAGTCAAGTTTTAGGATGATTACAGCAAAATTTTTGGTGTCCGAAATTTTTGGAAAATTACGGTACTCAAATTATGAGTCTTAAAATGTTAAATATAAAAAGAGCTTTTGAACATGTTGAATGAAAACTGGACATAAACCAAGTGTTTCCATCATCTGTTACATGCAAAAACATTGAAATTCTGTTTCAACTGCTTAATAAAAAAATGAACCTACCGACCCACATTGTGAGTAGGGTGACGGCAAACAAATTATTTTTTAAGGATGGACTAAATAGTGAAAATAAAAAAAAAATCTGAGTTATTTTCATTGTTTCACAACATTATACTTGCATGAAAGGGTTTAAATTACTGCTGCTTTAATTACTTATAGCTATTTGTCGTATTTGATGTTTGTCAGAAATGACGTCATGAATGCTCAGATGCCACAAATTTGTTAATGTTGTCACTTTTAGTATCAAAATTATAATATGTGTGCCTCCATTATCAGGTTGGAGAAGCCTTTCTTTGCCAACGTTTTTATATACACTTTACAAAACAGCATATGAAGCTGTTTTCTGAAATTTGCCCCCAAAGTTACACTTAGTCTATTGAAAGCATAAAAGAAACAAAAAAAAAAAAAAAAAATGACTTTTCAGTGTAAGATAGAATTTTATTTCGTATATATACGCCAAAAGTCGTATTTTCAATCGTGGTGACGCCACTCGTGAAAATGCTACTTTTGGTGTTCATTCTGTGAAATAAAAATTTGATCTTTGGCTAAAAAAGTCTAATATCCAATGAGGTTAGATGACAGTTTGAATAAATTAATACATAACTGATTCGTTCATTAGAAGCCTTTTTCTATTCCTTTTCCTTCAACTTTGAAAAAAAAAGATTGCTTTTACAGTACAAATAGCACAACTCTTTCTGAACCTGCGCATCCCCGAGAGAAAAGGCATATTACAACTACTTGATAGTGTCCGGAGTGCATTTTGTGCGAACAGAATCCCTGCCTAGCGTTATTTAAATTAATGCTTAACTGATTTCCATTGGCTCCTGCCCATCGGGGCTTGGAAAAATAGATGTGACTGCATTTTTCTTCCTCGCAGAGTTGAAACCGACCGAAATCTTGATACTGGTTATACCGCTTAGACGGCCTAAACCAGCCCAGCTAAAGTTGCGCGAGTCGGACCGTCTATAAAAAAATCAAACTTTTCGTAAGCGGTTTCATTGGGCGGAATGGGCTTGGGATGTCATTTCATCTCATAGTCGGGTAAAAGTCCCACAAAGTAAGGAAGCAACGTCTCCAAAGTAACATAAAACGTGTTGACAGGGACGTAAAACCGCATCAAAACATTATAAACTAATGCATACATATATCTGATTTCTTCATTATAAGCCTTATTTTATTCATTTTGCTTACCGGCCCCGATAGCTCAGTTGGTAGAGTGTCCGATCCGGGGAACGGGAGGTCTCGGGTTCGATCCCGGGCCGCGACATACCAAAGTCGTTAAAATTGGTACTAGCTGCTCCTCGCTTGGCACTCAGATTTACGGGGTAGAGCTAGGACTGGTCGATCCAGTGTCAGGATAATGTGACTGGGTGTGGTATCATGTAATGTGTCTGGGACATGATACTTCAGTGAGGCAGCACTATAAACGTGAGCATTGAGCTCCCTGTCGCAACCAGACACCGTCGTGATATGACTGAAAAATTGTTGAAAGCGACGTTAAACCCGAATTCACACACACACAATTCATTTTGCTTAAGAGGTCTAAGCCAGCCCAGCTAAAGTTGCGCGAGTCGGACCGTCTACAACAAAAACCCAACTTTTCGTAAGCGGTTTTGGATGTCATTTCATCTCATAGTTCGATAAAAGTCCCACAAAGTAAGGAAGCAACGTTTCCAAAGTGACCTAAAATGTGTTGACGGGGACGTAAAACCACAATCAAAAGTCTTATTCTATTGCTATTGCCTTATCTTTGAACAAAATAATTAACAGTTACATTGGCTTTTACTTTTATCTGCTTGCAGACTGCTTCATTATAGTTATTATAAACTAATGCATACATGTATCTGATTTCTTCATTACAAGCCTTGTTTTATTCATTTTGCATAATTAGGGCCCCGCACTGAAAGTGTGGGTGCCCTATAGTAATCACTCTGTCCGTCCGTCTGTCTGTCTGTCCGTCCACATTTTTTATCCTCCATAACTTTATTACTGGATGGATTTAAATATTACTTGGCAGAAATATTAACCATAATATGATGGAGTGTTGCGCGCAAGACTCAGGTCCGTACCTCAAAGGTCAAGGTCATACTTAGAGGTTAAAGGTCAAAAAAGGGTCTTTGTCGTGTCCAATCAATAACTTTGTTATTCCTGGATTGATTTAAGTATTACTTGGCAGAAATGTTAACCAGAATGTGACGGAGTGTCACGCGCAAGACCCACAGCCGTACCTAAAAGGTCAAGGTCATACTTAGAAATAAAAGGTAAAAGAGCGTCTTTTTTATTGTGTCCAATCTATAACTTTCTTATACCTGGATGGATTTAAATATTACTTAGCAGAAATATTAACCATAATGTGACAGTGTGTCACGCGCAAGACCCAGGTCCGTACCTCAAAGGTCAAGGTCATACTTAGAGGTGAAAGGTAAAAAAACGTCTTTTTTATCGTGTCCGATCAATATCTTTCTTATTCCTGGATTGATTTTAGAATAACTTGACAGTAATGTTAATCATCATGAGAGGATGTGTTCTGCTCAAAACCCAGGTTGGTTTCTAAAACCTAGTTATCATGTTCAAAATGATTCTTTGAGCTATATTCTTTCATTTCCTTGTTCTTTACAGTTTTTTAACATCAACATTTTCCTACTCCTCTGATAGCGCTGCTGGGGCCCTAGTCAGTTTCACTGACAGCTCTATTTAAATTAGCAATTGCTTAACTTTGACAAGCTTACAAGTTCATATTACCTGTTCTATTATATAAATCAAAGCATAGCTGATTTCTTCATTGTAAGGTGAGTTTCTGTTACCAAATTTTATTTGCCATTCACCTAATCCTGCCCCCCCCCCCACTCCCGAGTTATGACCCTTTGAAAACATAATGATAAACATGATATCTCACAAGCTTTTCAGTTCTAGGGGATTGAGACTTGCTCAGTAGAATTTACCTGAATAAAATTAAAAAAAAAAAAAAAAAAAATACACCAATTTTTTTTCCAGAGTAATGACCCTTTGAAATTGTTCACACATGACATGGTCTTATGCCCGGAATGGGGCTAATGCTCTAATGCACGAGTAACCTAAAAAATATATATGTAGGTCAATGTGACCTATATTTCATGTTCCAGTAAGTTTGCCATATATCTTAAAGGAATAGGATCGCAAACATGCATATGTACTTTTTTTAAGAAAGCCCTTGGAGAGAGGAACATTTTGCAACAAATTTCATGGAAATCAGTGGAGTGGTTTCGGAAATATGGCTCTTTGCATGTTTCTCAATTGCTGTCTATGGTGGCAGCCACTTTGAAATCCATGTCACGTGACCAAAATCAAAAAATGCATATTTACAGCAAACGGTTCGGGATTTCCATCAAATAAGAGTGATTTTCTATTTTAATGATAATAACGAACATAAATTGTCTATTCAACGGCATTGTATTGCACCAAAATAACTGTTATTTCGTTGTTGTTGTTTTTTTCGATTGTGAGTTTATGACGTCACAAGCTCACAGCCTCGTTCTGGACTCATAAAATCAAAACCCTCTATAACTTCCTTATAAATTTGTCGATTATCAAGAAATTTGTTGCAAAATGTTCCTCTCTCCAAGATCTTTCTTTAAAGATACATGTACATGTTTGCGATCGTATTCTTTTCAAGACTAGACTACTTGATGGAGAAACATGATACCTTGGATATAAGTTCCATGTGACACGAAGAGTTACCTCAAAATATACATAGGTCAGTGTGACGTATATTTCATGGTCTATTGATTTTGCCTTATATCTCCCAAGACTAGTTCATGGAGAAATATCATGCCTTTGAAATTAGTTCCAGCTGACACGAAGAGTCAGCTAAACATTTATGTAGGTCAGTGTAACCTATATTTCAAGCTCCTGTGTCTTTCCTTTATATATTGAAGACTATTTAATGTATAAACTTCATTCATGTAATTCTGGACTTTGATTCTAAAAATGGTACATGTACGATACAAAATGTGCCCAGCAGGCTATCTACCTTCTCTTGCGACAGTTCTTATTTAAATTTGTGAAAATTTTTGGGAAAAAGTTTAAGAGTCAAAGGGTTTCAGACAGGATTGATTGGGTTACAGGAAACATGTTTTTTTAGCCTTATCACATGATTGATTAAAAAGGAATAACTTTATTAACAGCATATTCAAATCGACTTATTGTTTTATATAAGCCTTTTATATATCTCACTTTTGCTTGCTTTCCAGACATGGCTTTCAACCTTATCACTTTGAGTGATGCGTTAAAGAAACCGTTGGACATCACCATCAAATGTGCTATAAAAGTTCTAGAAATAGGAGACTTTGTTGAATACAGAAACAAAGAGGGAGACACCAGAAGGTACAGAGTTGTTAAAGTTGCAGACGCGACAGAATGTGTCTTGATTAGAGCATACAACACGAAACTATTGACGAATCTAGATGCTGGAAAATGCTACATGTTCCAGAACTTGCTTCGTTAAGCTGGTGAACACCATCTTTAGTGTGTGTCCTTGACAAAAAGCTGCGACTGGGCATCTTTCGAAATTCCAGATACGTTGACACTAAACAGACAGGCAGACATCACCACCTTGGCTGAGGCCATTATTTCGCCAGGAACATCAAACATAAAGGCCAAAATTGTTAAGGTATGTATAGCAACACACAAAAAAAGGAAATTATTTTTGGTATGATGAAACATATGTACTGACACAAGGCTTTTATCAACATCATCCTCACCCACAGGGATTCTGCTGGCCTGAAATGCAGTCCGAACAAGTTGTCCAAACAGCTATATCATTTATTATGTTCTGAGTTCTGTTTGGACAAATATAAAAAGATAAAGCACTAGATTTACACAAACTTTTACATGCATTTTTGACTTCATTTCCTACAAAAAAGACATCTTTGGGATATCAAACTTTAATCTGGCATACATGTATCTACCGGTATGTCATAAATTTGAATATCAAAGAAACGTTAGAGTTCTCGTCAATTCCAAATTTGGAGTATTTTACTCCCCAAGTTTTTTCCTGTGACTTCCAACTTTTTGAAAACGACAAGTTTTAAAATCAAACAAATGTGGGATGATATGTTTAACAAATCAAACATGTTTTAGATTTTAAAAAGCCCGAGAAAATTTCAGAAATGGAGGTCGATTTTTGGGTGTCCGAAGTGATGTCACATCTCGAATACTGGAAATTCCCCATGCATTTCACTATAAAGACAACGCACGTCCGCAAAATGGTTGCGTTTCTGGAGAACTAAAAGAAGAATTCAAAGCTTTGAACGATGCCTAATTAATTACACTTTTAGGTTATGACCACAATTTGCGTATGGCTTTCATAAGTACTGCAATAATTCCAGACTTATGTGTTGTTACGTTGGCACTTTGGGCTAGTATGTATATATATATAAATTATATATTTCGTTAAGAATCAAATGATCATCCTTAACTTATGAGAATATTTTCAATTTGCATGTACTTATAGTATACATGTACTGTATATTTTCAGACATCGCCATTAAAATATGTCAGGAACATGATGCTGAAAAGGAATCCACGATTGGTGATGTTCTAGAAATTACGAACACATACAAATATAAAGACTCGGCCACTCTATCAACGAAACAGACATCCAAGATTGAGTTAAGTTTAAATTCCTTTTGAAAATGTTTATTTACAGTTATGAAATGCACACGATATAAGTTTCTTTATACAGCTCCTTTTGTAATCATAGTATCCAAGTGCTCCTAAAGCTCAGTAGCCTAATCTTTGTCATACCTTCTTGCAAAACCTTTAAAACAGGTTTTCTGATCACATGAATCAAATTTAAACATTAATTTATTACACAGTTGATTTTAACACAGTTTTGATATAACACGATTCACAAATGGATCGCAAAAATGTATTGATTATATAGAAAAATGACCATTTTGTTTTGATATAACACAGTTGTTCAACTAATTTACATGGTTTATGCATTCGACCCTATCAACAGTGTTAAAAAGAGTTTGTGGTGTGTTTCTGAATTTGAGTTTCTAACATTGTGTGCTTCCTTCATTAAAGACAGCGCACTGCTGATTTCCATTTATTCTTTTTTTTTTGTACTCCAGTTTCTTCCTCAAGATTCTATTCCTATTGATACGGTGGATCTGACATTTCCTAGAGATAATGATTTTAAAGATGACGTCACCAACTCTGAAGAGCCAGAAGAGTTTTCCTTAATGGGAATTTCGAGTGCTCGAGTTTATGCGTGTTGTGTTAACACCAGTAAATATATGTACCATACTTTTTCTTGCACTGCTCTAACTAGTTATACTCAGCTGAAATACAAACTTTACACTTTTTAAGTGTCTGTCCTATAAAATCCCATAAAAAAAAAAATATTAATTTAGTATTTATCTTACTCCAGCCATCAATTTTATAACAATTTGAAGTGTTTCTTTTCCTGGTATATGTTTTTAAGGAAAAACGACAAAACATGTTGTTTTTTTTTTTTTCGCCAAATCTGTCCGAAATCGTATTTTTACCTTATTTTATTTTCGTATAAAAGTTAAGTTAAAAGCAGGAAAAAGAAAAGCATCCTATAATTTAGAACATTTTGAAATGAAAATTGTAAAAAAGGGTTATTGAAATCTCAAGAATTGCATTTTTTCAGACAAAATTTAAAACTCATGTTAAAGCCAAAGTGTATTTAAAGTTTATATAACATTGTTTATTTGTGTCTGTAGTATTGATTTAAGCAAAGAATCAATTCAAGTGGCCCACACTTTTCGCTCATTTCCGGAATTTTGGCCCAGCACTAAACGATCGATAAAAGTCAAACCAATAAGAAAATTTTGATTTTGAAAACATAATTTGCAAGCAACAATTGTTAAAAAAAAAATCAAAGTACCCGACACAAAAATTTTGACTCTATGGAAAATTGCGAAAATCTGAACACGGTGATTTTGACCCTTGCCTTGAAGTTTCCACTCTCTACGTTGACCCATAGCTAACTGGAAACATTTGATACATTTAATGTGTGAAAGACATGCTACTAATAACATATTTCATAATTTGATTTCAAATTTGACCTCTTTAAAATGCATTGTCAGGGACAAAAATAAAGTGAGTGTAAAGTTTCTATTTCCGCTGAGTATAGTTTTTTTTTAGCTCGCCTGAACAACGTTCACAGAGAGCTATTGTACTACCCCCGGCGTCGGTGTTAGCGTCGGTGTCGGCATCCGAAAATGTTAAAGTTTGCGTACAAATTTAAAAGACCTTATAATATCAAAATCATATAACCAATTTGAATTATTTTTGGTACCATGATACATATTAGTCTAAAATTTTGCGCAGTACCATCTGGATCCCCCAAGGTCATCTCAAGGTCAAGGTCACAGACATAGAAGTTTATAAGACCTTATTATATCCAAACCATATAACCAATTTAAATTATATTCGGTACCATGATACGCATTAGTCTAAAATTTTGCGCAGTACCATCTGGACCCCCCCCCCCCCGCCCCTAGGGTCCTCACAAGGTCACTGACGTAGAAGTTTCATGTTAAAGTTTTGCGTCAAAGTTTATAAGACCTTATAATTTCCAAACTATGTAACTGATTTGAATTATATTTTGTACCATGATACATATTAGTCTAAAGTTTTGCGCAGTACCATCCTGATCCCCCAAGGTCATTTCAAGGTCAAGGTCATAGACTTAGAAGTTTCATGTTAAAGTTTTGCGTCAAAGTTTTTAAGACCTTATAATTTTCAAACTATAGTACTAATTTGAATTATATTTGGTACCATGATACATATTAGTCTTAAATTTTGTGCAGTACCATCGTGATCCCTCAATGTCATCTCAAGGTCAAGGTCATAAATAGACATAGAAGTTTCATGTTAAAGTTTTGCGTCAAAGTTTCTAAGACCTTATTATTTTCAAACTATAGTACTGATTTGAATTAGATTTGGTACTATGATACATAATAGTCTTAAGTTTTGCGCAGTACCATCCTGATCCCCGAAGGTCATCTCAATGTCAAGGTCACAGACTTAGAAGTTTCATGTTTAAGTTTTTTGTCAAAGTTTGTAAGACCTTATAATTTCCAAGCCATATAACTGATTCGAAATGATGTCTAAAATTTTGTGCAGTATCATCCTGATCCCCCAAGGTCATCTCAAGGCCAGGGTCACATATTTCAAGTTCATGATTAGTGATGACATTGAAAAAAGTGTCATAGCACGAGTAAGTCAAAGCACTTCTTCAGGCAAGCTTTCCTGTCAGGCGACAGGTCTTGTTTCAAGTTTGCATTTAGCGCAGTTGATTCTGGTAAGCCTTGTGCCTCATGGGCCTGTGTTTCTTTTTCATGGCCTCGATACTGAGGTTGATGATTCAGCATCACTGGTCTTCTTAATTATACCCTCCACAAATGTAGTTCAGGAGGGGTATACTGTTTTCACGTCCGTCTTTCTGTCACAATTTTGTTTTTCTTGCTTATCTTGCTTAATAATTTAAGGAATCTAATCATATATTGTACCAATGTTGATATTGAGTAGATGTTGCTGATACAGAAAAAAAGGGTCCAGGGATCAATTCTTGCAGAGTTACAATGTATTCCCCATTGAAAAAAGAATAGAATAGAATTTTCAATAAAAAGACCTAACTTTTTAGCTCACCTGTACGAAAGTACAGAAGAGCTATTGCAGTCTGACACTACGGCATCGGCGTCCTCGTGCAAAATTGTACAGTTTTGGTTACAGTTTTTGAAAGATCAATTTCTCCAGAACCACTGAACAGTTTTACTTGAAACTTGCATTGATGTTAGATATTGGTCCAAAGATTCAAACAGAACTTCCCCCACCCTTCTCAATGACCCTGAGGTCAAGGTCACGGACTTAGAAATTTCATGTTTTGGTCAGTGTTGTTTTGGTTAAAGTTTTCTAAAGCCTTATATCTCAGTAACCACCATATGAATTCAGTTTATACTTGGACTGGTGGTAGATATTGGTCTAAAGTTTTGCATAGTACCACCCCCACCCGTCCCAGTGACCTTGAGGTCAAGGTCACGGACTTAGAAATTTCATTTTTTTTGTCAGTGTTGTTTTGGTTGAAGTTTTCTAAAGCCTTATACCTCAGTAACCACCAGGTGGATTTAGTTGATACTTGCACTGAAGGTAGATATTGGTCTAAAGTTTTGCTTAATACCACCCCCACCCCTCCCAGTGACCTTGAGGTCAAGGTCACATACTTTGAAATTTCATGTTTTTTGTCAGTGTTGTTTTGGTTAAATTTTTAGCTCACCTGAGCCGAAGGCTCTTGGGGAGCTTGTAGGATGGTAGCCTCCGTCGTCGTCGTCCGTCGTCCATCAACACTTTCGAACAGTCATAACTCTGCAACCTGCAGGATGATGTTAATCAAATCTTATCTGTAGCATGCCTTTTGTGGGGGATTGATGACATATACATTTCATGCAAATCGCTTATGAACTTTGGTTGCTATGGCAACCGAAAGCCCCCATAGGCTTATAATGGAAAAATGCTTGTGGCCAGCGTAGCTCCTTCATTTTTAATCGGATCTTCATGAAACTTGCAGATAACTAACACATGCATAAAATCTCGGACAAGTTCGAAAACGGGTCAGATCGGGTCAACCGTGTCAGAGTTACGTCCCCTTGTTGGTCAAAAAAGGCCATATATGACCTTGTGGCCAACCTAGCACCTTCATTTTTTTTTATCTGTCTAAACCTTTCAGGTAATAAGAAAAGGCATAAAATCTCAGACAAATTCGAAAACCGGTCAAACCGGACCAACGGTGTGGAAGTTATGTCCCCTTGATTGTCAAAAAGGCCATATTTGACCTTGTGGCCAGCCTAGCGGCTTTTTTTTTATTTGATTTGTCTGAAACTTTTAGGTAATAAGAAAAGGCATAAAATCTCAGACAAGTTCGAAAACGGGTCAGATTGGGTCAACGATGTCGGAGTTACGTCCCCTAGATTGTCAAAAAAAGGCCATATTTGACCTTGTGGCCAGCCTAGCGCCTTTATTTTTTATTTGATTTGTCTGAAACTTTTAGTAAATAAGAAAAGGCATAAATCTCGGACAGGTTCGAAAACGGGCTAGATCGAGCCAACGGCGTCGGAATTACGTCCCCTTGATTGTCAAAAAGGCCATATATGACCATGTAGCTATCAAACAAAAAAACAATTTCAATGACTTGATGTCACCATCGAAGTATTACCTCACTTTATAAAATACGTGTACATGTAGATAAAATGAACAATAAAATAGTACTTATATTTTTTCCAGGCTGCCACAACAAAAAATTAGACAGTCAAGGTGTCTGCCAAACGTGTAACAAGGCTCCACTAACACAACGGAAATTTTATGCTGCTGCTGTTGTCTACATGGTTAGAAGTCAAGGCATAGTAGAACAAAAACTGTACTTAGACCAGTTGAAAAAAATGTTTGAGGTACCTGAACTAACGGACACCACTGACAAACCTTAAAAGCTATACTCAAAGAGCAGCTGCCAGTAAATGGGAGAGCCAGGTTCAGGAATGGAAGTTTCATCCTTTCATCAATTAAAAGGAATGCTGAAGAGTAACTCTAAGTAAAAAGATTAATAACGCTATCATCTCCAGTGAGTGACTCTATCACAGCCCAGTTTTACATAATAAATTGATTGTTGTGCGAAAGTCAGAAATCTGTTTATTAGTTTAAAAATATAACCCTCCAGATTTTAAATTTTATTTCAGTACGTAAATTAACTAATAAAAACATTTCCTATATGGTGCAATGTTAAAAATTCCTCGCTTTCTTGTATTCTTTACTGCAGTGAAAACTGACACAAAGTTAACATACCACCATATGGACAACTTCAAGAATTTTATTAACTTGCTGGGATCAAATTTAGAATATGGAGGGTTACATTTTTGAAAAGTTTGTCGCCCCTAAAATGTTTTGGTTATATTTCAGGTTTTCATGCAACTATCCATTTATCACGAAAATACTGAGACAAAACAGACTAAAGTACTCTTCTCGTAGTGTCGTATATATGATGGCTGTTGCGAGAAAACGGTAGGGTTGCTACGGTCAGCAAAAAAGTCTGGAAAATGCAAAAAAATCCACGTCAAGGAAAAGTCAGGGTATTTTGGTTCGAGTCTGCGAAATTAGAAAATGTCAGTGAAAAGTCAGGGAATTTTGTTATGAAATGCTTTCCTGCATGGCATGATAACTGAAATTTTCTCTTGCTTGCTCTTTCAGTAGATTAGATAAGAGGAGTAAAATGGCGACAATTAAAGATAATTTTCCTTATTTTTCAAGATAATCATACGTTGTTGGTACTCAAATGAACCGTCTCACTGAGACGGTTCGTTTGAGTACCCACAACATGTTTGTGTTGAGAAATAAGGAAAATTATCTTTAATTATCGCAATTTTACTCCTCTTGTCTAATCTACTGCTGTTTTATTCTAAACCTTCAGTGTCTTTTTTTTGCATTGAGCTATCCAACCCCATCTTTCCAGTTTAATGAAAATCTAATTGATGACACCAGCTGGGAGTATTTGTGCCCCCTCCTGTCATTTTGTCTAGTTAAATATACAATTTTACTATCCATTTTCCTTTTTATTTTGCATTCGATGACACAAGGAAAGTAGAGTGTGTTTTAGTATAATTTTGGAAAATGGTGAAAAGTGGGAAAGTTATGAGTTTCAAGCTGCTATAATGTCTTTTTATATGCATTATCAAAAAGTACATGTTTTTATATCGAAGTGGTTATCAAGATAGTTCACAAACTTTTTGATCAATACATACGGTTCCGAAGTTTTGGCATTTTGGCACTTCAAGGGCCCTTTAAGAACGTGACAGCCATCAAATATATTTGTTACATCATTTGTGATTTTTTTCTCCAAAGGATTTTATTGAACAATCAAAAAGTTTCACTATTTGCATAATTATCTTACTACAAAATTGTTTTAGTTACAAATGGTGAGATATAAAGTTCAATGTCATGTTAATGGCATGATGTTAAGAGGCAAACATATATGATGGATATTTGTTGATAAATAAGAACAATTTTCTTCAGTTCTCCATAAAACATATGTTATGGCTATTCATTAAAATCACCTCGGCGAGGCGATTCTAATGAATACCCGCAACATATGTTTTATGGAGAAATATAGAAAATTATCCTCTAATTATCAGCAAACACCTACCTTATCTGTTGCTTTGGTTCAGGTAAATGATAGGTGTAACATAGGGGTTTATTGCAGTGATTAAGATTGATTTGTACAATGTACAACCCACACCCATCTCTGTGACAAAGTGATTGTCTTAAGAAAGACATTTTATATTAAAGTTTATGCTTAAGATTTTACGAGTGTTCATGTTCTAAATTCAGTCTCGTAACAGCTTTTTTTGTCTTTTGACTCATTGTCATTTTTCTTCTCATTGTATCAGTTTTGAGTTTATTGTTGAGTTAATTGTTTGCATAAGTAGTGTCTTGACTGATAATCATTAGTCAGAGTAATTCATTTTTTTATGTACAAATAGTGTTTTGACACTGATAACCAGTAGTTAGTCTTTTAAAGAGTCCCTTATTAGCTTACCTGAGCTGAATGCTCATTTGAGATTTGAGTTAATTGTTTGCACAAGTAGTGTTTTGACTGATAATCAGTAGTCAGAGTAGTTCATTGTCGCGCCTGCATTAAGCATGGCGCGATATTGGAGTCCAATTTTCCGTCCGTTCGTTCGTCCGTCCGTCAAGCGTCAACATTTGCGACCACCCTAACTTTCACCCTGATGTAGCAGTCCATTTCTCGAGAACTATAAGAACTTCATTAATTATATTTGGTACACACTTGCAACTAGGAATTGCAACTTCAATGCAAGCATCCATATCTGACCTTGACCTACATTTCATGGTTCACTGACTTTGTGAATTATTGCGACCACCCTGACTTCACCCTGATGTAACAGTCCATTTCTCGAAAAGTATAAGAGCTTCATTAATCATATTCGGTACAAACTTGCATCTAGGGACTGCAACTTCAATGCAAGCATCCATATCTGACCTTGACCTACATTTCATGGTCCACTGACTTTGTGATTTATTGCGACCACCCTACCTTTTACCCTGATGTAACTATCCATTTCTCAAGAACTATACAAGCTTCATTAATTATACTTGGTACAAACTTGCATCTAGGAATTGCACCTTAAATGCAAGCATCCATATCTGACCTTGACCTATATTTCATGGTTCACTGACTTCGTAAAATAATGCGACAACCCTGACTTTCACCCTATGTAAGAGTCTGTTTCTCATTAATGATACTTGGTACAAGCTTGCATCTAGGAGCGCATCTTTATGCAGGCATCCATGTTTGACCTTCGACTCGATCCATGGTTCGGTGACTTTGCGCCCCCACCGGCGCGACATAGCCTTCGGCGGAATTCTTGTTTTTATGTACAAATAGTGTTTTGACACTGATATAGTAAAACCACGTTATCTCCTGACAAACACTAAATGGTAAATCTCGGCGGGAAGGAGTTTGTTATCGTAGTCATGTAATGCGTGCTCTGTGTACAGGCAAACTCAAGGTATCGCGTTAATTTTGAACAAAATAGGTCAGCGCTTACTACCTGGCTGCGATAATAAACTCATTCCCGCCATGATTTACTTTTGTTGTTCTCAGGTGAACGTTATAGGCTCATTGTTTTTGTTGTTTGAAAAAAAAAAAATGCATGATTAAGAGTTTTATTCATGTTTTACAATAAGCTAGGTCATGACAAAGCCTGCTTTGTGTCGCGCCAGCTTTTAGCATGGCGCGATATAGGGATCCAAATTTCCGTCCATCTGTACGTCCACATTTGTGCATTTGCGTCGACCCTGATGTCAGTTTATTTCTCAAGAACTACTAGAGCTAGAGTGTTGATACTTGGTATGTCCTTGCATCAAGGGATGACCACCCACATATGGGTATCCATATTTGACCTTGACCTATATTTCACGGTTCACCAACTTCGTTATTTTTACGTCGACCCTGATGTAACAGTTTATTTCTCCAGAACTACTAGGGCTAGAGTGTTAATACTTGGTACGTCCTTGCATCTAGGGATGACCATCCACATGTGGGTATCATGTTTGACCTTGACCTATATTTCACGGTTCACCGACTGTTATTTTTACGTCAACCCTGATGTAACAGTTTATTTCTCAAGAACTACTTGAGCTAGAGTGTTGATACTTGGTATGTCCTTGCATCTAGGGATGACCACCCACATGTGGGTATCCATATTTTACCTTCACGTATATTTCACGGTTCACCGACTTTGTTATTTTTACGTCAACCCTGATGTAACAGTTTATTTCTCAAGAACTACTTGAGCTAGAGTGTTGATACTTGGTATGCACTTTCATCTAGTGATTACCACACACATGTGGGTTCCCATTTTCGACCTTGACCTATATTCTCTAGAACTAATGACCTTTGCCCCTGCAGGCGCAACACCGCCTTCTGCAGAATTCTTGTTGCTATATGCGGACAAAGATGGCGCAGATCAGCATCACCCTCGTTGTTGTCTACTATGTGCATACTATAATTACTTTTGCCATACACAAAATGGGCATGCGCGTAAATCGGACTGGCGTTGCCAGGAAGTGAAATTGCCTAAAGTCATCTATACAGGCTTCACTAATAACAGCGAGAGAGCAAAAAATAAATAAATAAAACATTATTCACGATGAACTGACAGCTCCATCGGAGCTATGCAACTCCGTCAGAGCTGCATCAAGAAAATCATGCAACTTCGCGCATATATGGGCCCCGCCAAGCGATTTTGGTACTTATCGCCTATGCGAGCAGCGAAGGTTCAGGTGAGCCTGCGCATCCGCGCAGTCTCGCCAGTACCTTCGCTGCTCGCTCATACAAGCAGTGAATCAAGAGGAACCTTCAGACAGAAAGCCATATCCCTGGCCCTCTGAATGGCAGGGCATGCGCAGTTAAAATTTGTCATGACGGAATGCTCGAAGACCCAAATTCGCTTGGCGGGGCTTGGTGTGTTAATGCACAAAACCACACGGTGAAGAACACACGAAGCATGAATGAATATGATGTTTGCCCATTATGAAATATGTTATCTGCTCCGGTTTGTTCGTTTGTTTATTTCATTACTCAGTTTGGTTTACCGGCTTCGGAAATGTAGACCAAATGAGCAATGGAAATAGCTATTTGGGTTATATATTCGTATAGTCTATGTTTCCCCCAGGTATTAGACTTCCTGCCTTGCCGTGGCCCTGGGGGCTCAATTCCCACTGGGCACATTGCCGCTGTGGTCTCTGTGCCCACTGGGAAGAGCTAAAGGAAGTACCACCCGTTTGCCGTGGGTGGCGTCCTGTAAGCCGGAAGAAGGGATCCTGGAGGTTGAGGGTAACCTGAGGTGGCGGTGCTTCAGGTACCCAACACGCCTCTTTGGCCTGGCTTTTCGGTGTAGACGGGTGGCCGTGCGGTCCGGCACGGTGAATCGGCTGGTCGCGCCGAGCCCTAGAGATACCGCTTTGCTTTCTCTTCAACTCTTTTTGTATCTTTCCTGATACCAACCATATGCCCATTTACCTTACCCTTTTCTGTCTTTTTATCTCTAGAAGGCGGTGGCTAAACGGATCAATCGTGTAGGCATTTTGTATATACGAGTATATCTCACGTGTATCTCTAACACCTGCGAGTTGGATAACCACTCCATTATGGTGTTCCCTTGTAGGGCTCCACGGAGGGCGGAGAGCACTTGGGACGAAACTAGAATTTTTTCCTTATGCCTCATGGAAAAAAAATAACCGCACCCACGCATCTAAACGTAAAAAAGGCGAGGATTCATCCGAAACGGATGATCCCAGTCACCAATCTAGTCAACAGTCTAGTCAGCAGTCTGAAGCACCAAAGATCTTAAATTTTCCACGCTTCTTGGTTATGACATCAGTGGAAGAATCTCGCACTGTGTCAAGTTTATCGCCTTTTGTTATTGAAAAGAGTATCATGTCCATTGCCGGACACCCAAAAAGCATCAAAAAGCTTAAGTCAGGTGATCTCCTCTTGGAAGTAGAGAGAGAACAGCAGGTTAAAAGCCTGCTTGGTACCACAAAGCTCTTTGATCTCAAGGTCAAGGTGTCTCTGCACAATACACTCAATTCGTGTTAAGGTGTCATCCGCAGCCCAGAGCTACGTCCTTGCACCGATGCAGAGATAATTGACAACTTGAGATCTGAGGGCGTCATTGCAGTACGTAAAATCCAAGTTCGTAGAGATGGTGTATTGAAGCCAACAGGTACTTACGTGTTGACCTTTAATACACCAGTTCTGCCCAAGAAAATCAAAGTAGCATATCTTTCGGTTTACGTAGAGGTATATATACCAAACCCTCTCAGATGTTACTCATGTCAGGTCTTTGGCCACCACGAAAGCAGATGTCAGAAGAAACAATTTTGTCCAAACTGTGGTAAAGACAAACATGTTGATAATCATCAAAACTGTAAGAATGAGGCCAAATGCATCAATTGTGGTGGCAATCATGCTGTTTTCTCTCGAGATTGTCCGGCATGGAAACAAGAAAAAGAAATACTCACTGTAAAATACCAAAGAGCGATAACCTTCCCAGAAGCGCGGAAAATTGTTGAGGATCGAAACGCAACACCAACCACCAGTTACGCCAGCATCACAAAGGGTGCTGGTGTAAAAGTGTCCAGCTCCGCAACACAGACTGTTGATTCATACATAGCTGAACTGAAACTATCTGGTGCATGGAGTAAATCCACTCCAGCGCCACAAAGTTCAACCAAGTTATCAACTGGCGCAATCCAGGTTGCTTCGGATCGGTCGACAGCGACCGTACCAAAGCCAGCGCCGCATGTAAAAGAGAAACTCGACTCCGGTCGAACTACTAAGGGATCGGAAGATCCGAAAAAGCAAATGTCTCTAAAACAAACAGACAGACAACGTAAAATGGAAAGAGACAATAGAAAATTCCAGAACAGATTCGGATATTTGAGTGACAGTGATATGGAGTTTGAAACTCCATCATCACCAAATGGCAATAACAGATCGAGGTCAGCAACACCACGATCTGGTGGTAGCAGATCTATATCACCAATTGCAGCTCCATAAAAGTTTCTAGTCTTAATCTCTTCATAAAATGGATTTAAAACACAAAATAATACAATGGAATTGTCGAGGTCTTAAATCAAATTATAATGAACTCTTATTACTTATTTCGTTATTAAACTCATCGGTTTTTTGTTTGCAAGAAACTTTTTTAAAAACTGATGACAACATTGATGTCAGGGGTTTCAATACATACAACTATATCTATTCTGATGGTAACAAACCATCTGGCGGCAGTTCAATTCTTGTTAAATCATGTTTACCACAAAGAGAGATCAAATTAAAAACAGACCTACAAGCTGTAGCAGTATCGGTTTCTCTGGATAAAGAAACTACAATTTGCTCTTTATATATTCCACCCTCATTTTCTTTAAAGCCCGAACATCTTGACTCATTGCTGAGTCAACTCCCATCGCCATATCTTTTAGTTGGCGACTTCAATGGTCACAATATTATATGGGGCTGTAAAGATATCAATAACAGAGGAGCACTTGTTGAAGATTTTATTGCAAAGAGCGATCTTTGCTTGATGAATGATAAATCTTATACTTACCTTCACCCAGCGACAGGTCATTTGTCTTCTTTAGATCTCTCTTTGTGTCACCCATCTCTCTTCTTGGACTATGACTGGTCTGTTCATGATGATCAGTGCGGAAGTGATCACTTCCCTGTTATAATTGAGAGCGTAAACGAACAAGATGAGGACTGTAACCAGAAATGGAAAATGAATAAATGAATCGTCCGACATTGTTTCTGATTTCACAGATAAACTAATTAATATATCAGAACAATGCATTCCAAAGACCTCCACAATTACCAAGAAAAGCAAGCCTTGGTTTAATAATGACTGTAAAGAAGCTATTCAAAAGCGCAAACAGGCTCTAAATAAGTTCTGCAAAAGTCCCACTTCAGAAAAGCTAAACGATGTTAAAGTTTTTAGAGCTAAAGCTCGGCGAACAATCCGAGCTTCCAAACGAAAGTCATGGAGAGAATATGTCTCCAAATTGAACTACAAAACCCCCATTAAAAAAGGTTTGGGATATGGTACGAAAAATTTCAGGAAAAACAAAGTCCCCTAGTTTTACACATTTAAATACTGGTTTTGACACAAAAGCTTCAACTAAAAAAGATATTTCAGATACTCTTGGTAGCACATTTTTGAGCAATTCATCACCGCGAAATTATTCTGACACTTTTAGAAATTTCCAAAAGGACCAAGAGAAAAGAAATCTTAACTTCAAATCCCACAATCACGAAGAATACAACAAACCTTTTAACTTATCCGAACTAGTGGAAGCCATTGAAAAATCACACGATACAGCAACCGGCCCCGATGAAATTCAATATCAGATGCTTAAGCATCTGCCAAAAAGTTCTCTTTCAACACTTTTAGATATCTTTAATAATATTTGGGAAACTGGGGTCTGTCCTGAGAGCTGGCGTTTTGCTACAGTTGTACCAATTCCAAAACCAGGGAAAGATCATGCAGAACCTACGAATTATCGACCGATAGCTTTGACAAGTTGTTTGTGTAAAACATTGGAGAGAATGATAAACAAGAGATTAGTCTGGTACTTAGAGTCCAACAACCTCATTTCAGAATATCAGTCAGGTTTTCGTTCGGAACGTAGTACCAACGATAATTTAATAAGACTAGAAACATTTATACGAGATGCTTTTATTAACAAAGAACACGTAGTAGCTGTCTTTTTCGACTTGGAGAAAGCATTTGATACCACGTGGCGTTATGGAATATTGAGAGATCTCCATAACCTCGGCTTAAGGGGAAAACTTCCCAGTTTTATTCAAAGTTTTTTAGGTGAGCGTGTATTTCAAGTCCGCGTGGGATCTACCCTGTCAGATTTCTATGCACAAGAGCAGGGTGTCCCACAGGGTAGTATTCTCTCAACTACACTATTTAACATCAAAATAAATAATATTGTACAATGTTTGGACGACAAAACAGACTGTTCATTGTATGTTGATGATTTTTGTATATGTTACCGTTCAAAAAACATGAAAACAATTGAACGAAAGTTACAACAAAATTTAAAACGAATAGAAGAATGGACTGATAAAAATGGTTTCAAGTTCTCCAAGTCGAAAACGCAGTGTGTTCATTTTTGTAAGCTACGGAAGAAACACGACCATCCTTCCCTGTTCTTATACGGATCACAAATTCCTGTTGTTGAAGAAGCCAAATTTCTTGGGGTCATATTTGACCAAAAGTTATCTTTTATTCCCCATATTAAATATCTTAAAGCGAAATGCTTAAAAGCTTTGAATCTTTTGAAAGTTTTAGCTCATTCAAGTTGGGGAGCAGATCGGTATACTTTATTACATCTTTACCGGTCTTTAATAAGATCTAAATTAGATTATGGGTCTGTTGTTTATGGTTCTGCCAGAAAGTCCTATTAAAAATCCTTGGATACCATCCATCACCAAGGCCTTCGTCAGTCTATGGGAGCCTTCCGTACTTCTCCCATATTAAGCCTTTATGTAGAAGCAGGTGAACCATCTTTAACTTCGCATAGAGAGAAACTTTCTCTTCAGTATGCTATTAGACTTGCTGCAAATCCATCTAACCCGGCATCCAAAATTTCATTTCCACCTCAATTTGTAGATAAGTATGAAACAAAACCCACAGCAATCAAACCTTTTGGATTATGTATTGTACCACTGCTAGAAAATTCAGGTATCGACCTTAAAAATATTCAAAAACATGAAACGGCCGAAGTTCCAGCTTGGTGTATTAAAAAACCTTCTATTCTGTTCGACTTACATGATGGCAAAAAATCCGAATCAAATCCGATACTTCTCAAACAAAACTTTCAGGTACTGCAGTCACGTTACAATGATTACCAGCAAGTCTATACTGATGGTTCCAAAGAAGGAGATAAGGATAAGGTTGGTTGTGCGTATGTTTCTAAAGATACGCACAAAACCATGCGCCTTCCAGATGGTTCATCTGTTTTTACAGCTGAAGCCAAAGCAATAGACCTAGCTTTAGATTTTATCAGTTCTTCAACAATTCAAAAAGCAATTAAATTTTCTGATTCACTTTCTGTGCTTAAGGCTTTAGACCATTCATCATCTAAAAATCCTCAAATTCAAAAATTGATCGAAAAACATCATGAAATTTCTAAAACACACCAAATCTTGTTTTGTTGGCTTCCGAGCCATTTTGGCATTGTCGGCAATGAATATGCTGACAAGAAAGCAAAGGAATCGCTCAATCTTGATCCATCTGTTTTTAAAATTCCCTTTAATAATTTTAAACCATTTATCAACAGATACATCTTGTCGGAATGGCAAGGCGAATGGGACCGTGAAATAAATAACAAACTCCATGCCATGAAACCTGTCGTTAGTACAAAATGCTCTCCTCCACAGTTTTCCAGAAAAGAGGACGTAGTATTAACACGACTGCGCATCGGCCATACTAGAGTTACTCATTCTTATATTTTTAATGGTGATGATCAGCCTTCTTGTGTAGGTTGTGATCAGCCATTCACTGTGAAACATATCTTAATTGACTGTGTTGACTTTTCACCCTCACGTATTTTATATTTAAAAGCTGACACTTTGCAACAACTGTTTCGAGATGTACCTGTTGATGGTGTTATTTTGTTCTTGGAGGAGATTGGACTTTTTCATAAGATTTAGCTGTTTCGGATTTTTATACATCATCATTCTGACTTTTTGCTTTTGGTGTCATCATAGTTGTTCATGCCGTTTAACCATTAACCGTTTGACGCTTATGACCCAAAAAGAGGGTTGACGCGTCGTTAAACACGAAATCATCATCATCATAGTCTATCTTTCAGAGTTGCAATAAGAAAATTAATGCGCACTAACCAGTGAAAGCTCCAGTTTCGCTTATCAGTGGGCTTTCTTTGCCGGATCATTACAGGGTCACTGATGAGGCTTTATTAGCCGAAACTACGTAATATGACCCACCTTCTTTCTTATGAATTTTTTCATTGCTCTTAAAGGAACTCATTTTTTGAATTTTTATTTGCCGTCACTGCAGCTGGTGTTGTGCCGTGTGGCGGCCGTAAAACGTCTCCCCGTACATCAACCATAGTGCAGTTTATATTTTACTTTTGGTCCTTTGAGATCAGCGTGAATATTCTGAGAAATCAGAAATAAATTATTGGTTTAGACTCATATTCTAGACAGGTTTTTAATTCTTTGGACCCCATTTTGATTTATATCAGTCTTTGAGTCGGCTGCCTTTTCGAAATTCGCAAAATTGCAATATGTTTCCTCTGGCTTTCTTTGCCGGATCATTACATGGTCACTGATGAGGCTTTATTAGCCGAAACTGCGTAGTATGACCCACCTTCTTTCTTATGAATTTTTTCATTGCTCTTAAAGGAACTCATTTTTGAATTTTTATTTACGGGGGTAGCTTGTTAAAATGAATGCCAGGACATTTTGACTGCTTCAGAAGTGTTTCCAAAAATACTTGCTGAATGACCCTTAATCCTATACCCCAAAATAGCTATTTTGGTCTATTTTCGTACCCCTATCTCCACGTCAAAAAGAGTAAAATATGAAAAATATGAAGTTCTTCGCCTTTCAAAATAGTTTCTAGCTGTGTACAGCCGTATTTCTGGGCTATTCGGCACGCACATGCACATTCGTAACACGTCAGATTAATTCAGGTAGCCCAAGCCACCACCCGAGCCCCCACTGTTCGGGGGCGAATAGACGAACAATTTTATATGGGCTATCTCAGCTTTAATAGAAATCTTAATTCTGAATCGAATGTGAGACTAACTAGAAGTGTTGACTGCAATTTCGTTTTGACCAGTTAGCAACATAATTGTCGTACAGTTGACCATAAACAACATTTTATGGCTTATACCTTGAATCTCCGGAATGGAGGGATTTTCAGAAATTAAAAACAGAACCAGAATCTGTGGTTTATTGTTTTAGTGATGTAGACCCTGAAGATAAATCAATAATAATCTCATTTTCGCTGTTTTGCGTGATTCTATGCAGGTCAAACCTGTTCCGATTTTCCCGTCGATTCGAGCTTCGCAGGTGATCGAGCTTCACTACAGATTGAGGAAAGTTCAGCAGATACTGCCATGTTTCCTGGAACACTGCATAATTTCTCCACATCCTGCGCCAGGTGACATCATATTTCAGAGCCAGCAAACATACTTACTTTGCGGTTTTGTCCTCAAATTTTCTATCGCCGAACGCGAAACGACGTAATTTTTGACCAAAAACGATATATTTTTGACCTATTGACCATAAAAACTGTAATACGTTGCACCCCTTGCATATGCACAACCAAACAACTGTGACCAGGTGCTTGTGCCCAGAGTCAATAAGGAAATATGGAGGAAAATGAATGCAGGGCCTATAAATAGAGAGATTTGCGACTAATGAACGTACAAAGAGCCGTCACAAAAAGTGTATTTGCTATTTGCAAAATTGCATAGAATTTGCTAAAAACGGACGAAATTGATAAAGAGCAAATGATTCGAACTTGCACAGATTCTCTCTCTTTACTGGGCCATGCAAATGATTCCCTCTCACTGCATAGGCGGGCCTTAATCAAGCCTGCATTAAAGGGGGATAGCCCTTTGTGTGACAGCAATGTCCCTGTGACGTCACAGGGCGACGACCTCTCGAAAAGTTTGAAGGAAGTTCGTCAGGCATCCAATCTAGGGCGCGATTATGGATCAAAAACTGGTATACGAGGGGCCGCGGCTCCTACAGAGGGAAATTTCATTTCTCAAGAAAGCCCCACTCTTAACAAGAGAAGCAGAGTCAAAGGCAAAAGTGAAGCTGTCAGAAACGCCAAACAAAGTAAGTGCAGTTGCATTTTTTAACGGTTTTGATACCTTTGTCACTGACTGCAAAAATGAAGAAAACAGAAAAGTGTTACAATTTAAGGGTGGGAGGTTGAGCCAATTTGTTAATGAATGGCAGAAAATTACTTCCGACACTGAAATTCTAAACACTGTGTTAGGGCTTGAACTAAACTTCAGTTGTAAGCCCTCTCAGTTGTGCCTCCCAAAACAACACCAGTATTCAGCTGAGGAGGCTGCAGCAATTGATTCTGAAATAGAAAAACTTTTAGGAAAAGGCGTTATTGTAAGATCAGGCCATGAGTATGACCAGTTCGTTTCTCCCAATTTCTTGCGGCCTAAAAAAGATGGCACACGTAGAATGATTTTAAATTTAAAAGAATTAAACACATTCGTGAAATACAATCATTTTAAAATGGATTCGTTACACAGTGCCGCAAATATGATGACAAAAAATTGTTACATGGCCAGTGTAGATCATTTCAGAGACTTGTTTACCTGATGGCGGAATAGGAGTTTACCGCAATACATCTAAATGTTCTTAGGTTTGCTCAAATCATTATGATATCACATCCGTGAGATATAATCCTTTTTTCCTATCTTAAAAATGGACATTTGTCTGATGTATATATGTGATATTTTATCTTATTTGTACTCCAAATCTTGGCTGAGGAGGCTCATAAGAACCGGCGTTCTAAAATGAGGCGGTTCTAACGAGTACCCACAACCTATGTCTTAGATCAGAAATAAAAAAAAATAATGTATACCCCCGTAAACCATAGTTTCCCTAAATAAAGTTGGTTTACCCGGTTTAGAGTGGTGTTCATTTCAACGTGATGGTATGGACGGCGGCTTCTTATTAGAACCGCATGATTGGGGTGTCGACAATCTATTTAAGCACTCACAATCTATATTTGGAGCATACTTTGCTATTTGCGAAAACAGTCTTTCTGATCAGCACATTTTTGTTCCATGGTTGAGTAGTACAATACAGGCTTCTCGGGCAGATAACGTGTACGGCGTTTTATGCTTGTTTCACGACAGATCGTCTGACGCCCTTGCATTAATTCTCACAAGTGTCTTTTACATGTACACTGGATTTTTGTTAGAAGTAATGTCAAATGAGCGTTTGTCCGAAAACAGTAGACATATTAATGAAGAGGCCAAAGCAGCGATCTCGAAACATGTTGAAACATCGCCGACATCCTGTTCATCCTCGCCTGAAAAGAAATTGCTATCTTCGTCACTTCTGGCATTAGTTTTGTGGTTGTTTATTATCGGTTCATACCGATATGGCCGAAAGGTAAAATCTTCATTTATTTCTATTTATTTCTATGTCTAAATCGCTATCAACTTCAAAATCCATCCCGACGCAATGACCCGTAGTAAATAAATGACAGAAATGGCCGGCTACAACTGTGACGGCATTTCCGGTAAGTGGAATGCACTCGCAAAGGGAGATAACCGAGGTAACACTGTATGATCGAAGTTTAATTAATTGCTTAATTAATTAATGAGTAAGCATTTTTTTACTTTTCTTTTCTTTGAACATCGCGGTTTATACAAAGTCCTACTGAAATCCAACAAAAACCAGACCGTGATAATTGACCTTTAAGGCTATTGCTACATGTAGCAGGCCGCTTTCTGTTTTGTCTTGTTGCAAAACCAAAAGAAAGGATTTGTCGGGACGCGGCTGAAATAGCTGTCAAACTTTTGATATAACCACAAAACTTGCTTTTTATGGGGGTGGGGCGGTTCTGGTTTTACGGCCCTTTCAAGATCGTTTCACATATCTCAAGCCGATCGTTAATCAAAGGTGGACGGAAACCAAAGTACCCCGGCGAAAAAAAAACGCTTGAACTTCCTAGGCAGAACGTTGCGTGTCACAGGCTCCTCCCATCGGGGCTTGGAAAAATAAATTGGGCTGCATGGTGCTTCCACGCAGAGCTTAACCCGACCGCACATGAGTAGATCGCCTTTAAGGTCTAAGTCTCCCCATGCAAATTGTGCGATTCGGACAGTCACAACGCGTTATCAGAAAAGATGGCGTGACGTCATACCCGGATTCACTGATGATCCGGGTAACAAATCAATGGCATTTACATTGCATAAACCACAGAATAGGTGTTAAATTTCATAATGTCTGCGTATATTGTAGATCATTTCAATGAAAGGCCAAAAGGCACTGAAACGACAGATTATAAGAGAAATTCGTGCGTAGGCCCATCAAGGCCTCACCACTCTCTGGGCTAATTCAGCAGACGACAGATTGTTGCTATTTCTCTTATTTTATAGGAGACAATTTGCATGAGATGTCAAGTCCTGTTTTATCGGAAAAAAAAAAGAAAATATTTCAAATTGTCGTCTGCTGAAAAAAATACGCAGGATGCTGAGCTTTAAAGTCGCCGATTTGGGGAAACCAATGTTATGGTTATTAATAGAAAATAGTCGGTCAGTGTGTTTGTTGGGTTTGACAAACAGTGCAGACCCAGATCAAACGCCGTGTGACGCGGTGCCTGATCAGAGTTTAACAAAACCGCATGTCTCGCTGGACTGTCGACAAAACACTTAGATGCAACGGTTTATGTCGTCTCGGCAAACAGTGTGGATGCTGTTAAAACTGCTCCTAGAGGAGCTGTCTGATCTGAGTCCATTTTGCTGGCAACAATACCAGCAGACATCAAAGCAGACGACAACTGTTGTGATTTGCATCTAAAGCTTTTATCGGATGCAGATGAAGTCAACCGAAGCGCTTTGTTTAAAGGAAACTATCGGCAGTGCCAATTGCCCTATTACTGGGACATTCGGAGACATGTAAGACCCTGATCAAAGGCCACACGATGCGCTGATTGGTTTCTTCACTGTTTGCTTAAGGTGCGGACTCACAACTTACAACACATATTTTGTAATTAGACCTCTCAATAAAGGTTGGAATAGCACGTTTGTTTGTTTGATTCTAGGTTTAACGTCCCCGTCAACACTGTAACGGTCATTTGGAGACGTTGCTACCAATTTTGTGGGACTTTTACCCGACATTGAGATGAAATGACATCTCAAGCCCTGACGCCCAATGAAACCATTAGGGTTTATAAGCATGGACGGGCCGACTCGCACCGCTTTGTCTGGGCAGGCTTCGATCCTCTAAGCGGTTTACTAGTACTCGTGTGCGGGTCGGTTTCAGCTCTGCGTGGAAGCATCATGCAGCCCATATATATCTTCAAGCCCCGATGGGCGGGGGCATTGGAATAGCACGTACGATGACGGTCAGTAAAGGGTTGTTAACCCTATTTTATTTGTGACTACTTGGAATTAGTACACGCTATTTAATCCTTTCAACCCTGTAGACAGGTGCAAACCTTGTAGATCCAGATGAGACCGCACGTAACAGCCAGTCTCGCCAGGATCTACATGTACAATATTTGCCAGCAAATTAACTGGAAAACCGAACCTTTCTATAAAAATAAATACACCCAAGGGTCCTGTTCTGAAACTCAAAGGTGAAAGGGTAGAATCTCGAATGTAGATTATATAAATAATGTTAATTCGAGGCATTTGCATCTTTAAACCAATACATGTATATATATTTTCGCGAGAAAATGTTTAAATGTATCTTATAAATGTGATTTGAGAGAAAAAGCGCTAAAACTGAAAACAAGCCGAACTACGTTTTTGAGCGGACTCGACGAGTCAAAGCCGGAATTTACTTCAAGTTAAGTACACAACTGGTGTGATAGCTAAGGACGACAGATAAAAGTTGTCATTAAAAAGCAAAACCGTTGTATTTATACGTTTTAATAGCTGGAAAAAAAAACATTGTATTTATGTTTGTTTGATTTTCCCATTTTTTTTTTCGTGAAGATACTTTTCGGGGGATGATCATTTAACCCGATGCGGATTATATTGCTGGTAGTTGTGTTATTTTTCTACTTCATATCTGTGGTCGGTGACAATAGGAGGGTTCCTAGCAGCTTTTGCTGCATTTTGAACACTAAGCTTGTCCAATCAATGTATGGGTACAACAAGGTTTTGGGGGTTAAACTGTGCTTTGTCCAGACTCTCCTAAATCTTTGTGTTTACCCCGTTAATAAGTAGCCTTTTGTGGAGACTGGTTCACATCACGTGAACTAGTCCGTGAAATAAAGACCCCCTATACCCCACTTTATTTAGAGAAAATGGGGGTTTACGGGGGTATACATTATTTTTCTTATTTTTCATCCAAGACATAGGTTGTGGGTACTCGTTAGAACCGCCTCAATGCGGCGGTTCTAACGAGCACCCACGACCTATGTTTGCAGTATTTATATGAAAAATAACGGATTTTCATCAGAAAAGTAGCCAATTTGGAGATGAGAAATATGCACTATGTCGCACGGGTGTGTTATCGTAAGGAGACAGTAAAATTATTAGAGAAAAGTGTAGGTATTTTATCAGATTGAATTAATTCATTGGGATTTTAGACCAATAAATTTACAGTAAAATTCCTATATTAAGACCACCTTTGGAAATGTTCAAAAGTGGTCTTAAAGACAATTTTGAACAACCCCAAAGGTGGTCCCTGACAAGAGAACATTGTGTGCAGGAAACTCGGCGAAATAATAACTGCACCGTCCTAAATACAGTCGAACTTCGATGGCTCAAACACCGATGGCTCGTTTACCATGGGTGAGTCGAACACGTTTTGAGACCATAGGGAATTCCTCTGCATAAGAAAAAGTGTGGGATAATTAAGGAGATTTTCGACTTTTATCTTGCAAATGTATGCAATGAGGCGATTCTAATGAGTACACACAGCATACATTTATGTTACAGAACACCGAAAAGAAGTCAAAAAATACCCCCGTTATGTTTTCTGGAAGTATGCAACAGTGGCTCGAACTACCGCTGTTTCGAACAAATTTCTATGGTCCCGAAGGGGTTCGAGCCATCGAAGTTCGACTGTACATGTAGGTGTTTTAAAGCAGAAATGGTCTTAATAGCGGAATTGCACTGTATTTATAAAAAAAATAATGACTTCAGACAAGTATGAAAATGTATTAATGGAACAGCGTGATAATAATACGAAAAAAAAAAAATATTTTCAATTTATCTTGGGACGGGTGGCTCTCGGAGTTAAGGCGAAAACATGCCTATTCAAATACATTGTATATTATACCACCGAAAAACAAAAATTTTAGACGAAAAACTGATATTTTTCTTATTTCTGCTCAAAATATAAAGGCGTGTTTTCCCGATGTAAAATTTATTTTTGGACGGGTGGCCCTCGGAAGTTTTGTTTGTTTGTTTGATTTGAGGTTTAACGTCCCCATCAACTCTGTAAAGGTAATTTTGGAGACGTTGCTTCCAATTTTGTGGGACTTTTAGCCGACATTGAGATGAAATGACATCTCAAGCCCTGCTGCCCAAAGAAACGAATAGTGATTATAAGCATGGACGGGCCAACTTGCACCGCTTTGCCTGGGCAGGCTTAGATCCTCTAAGCCGTTTACCAGTACTCGTGTGCGGGTCGGTTTCAGCTCTGCGTGGTAGCATCATGCAGCCCATATATTTCTTCAAGCCCCGATGGGCGGGGGCCGGTCCCTCGGAAGTAAGGCGAAATAAAATCTGTGAACTTTTTGGTTGTTTAAATAAATAAATAAATATCAATGGACTAGTGCAGAACATCTTTTGTGTTGATACCATTTTTTTTTTTTTTTTTTTTTTTTTTTTTTTTTGATACCCCTGGCATAGATGGATCGGCCGACTTGCACCGCTTTGCCTGGGCAGGCTTAGATCCTTTAAGCGGTTTACCAGTACTCGTGTGCGGGTTGGTTTCAGCTCTACGTGGAAGCATCATGCAGTCCATATATTTCTTCAAGCCCCTATGGGCGGGGGCCGTTTTCGTTAGTTAAATACACGCATACTATTCTTGAATGTCTTCATCACATGTGAGACGCCGTGTTTTTGTTCGAAATGAGGTTAACGTCCCCGTCAACACTATTTTGATCATGCGATAATTATAATAAATAAATGTTTAAAAATTATTTTCTTCTAAGGCGAAAGGAAAATCTCAGTCAACATTAGGCTTGTTACAAAACAAAACTGATAAGCAAACAAAAATTGAAAAAGGTATGCTCCATAATAAATATAAAGTATTTAACGGTTTGTTAAGACGTTAAGGCTTGCGACGTCATTTCATCTCGATGTCGGGTAGACGTCCCACAAAATTAGAAGCAACGTCTCCAAAATGATCAAAATAGTGTTGACGGGGACGTTAACCTCATTTCGAACAAAAACACGGCGTCTCACATGTGATGAAGATATTCAAGAATAGTATGCGTGTATTTAACTAACGAAAACGGCCCCCGCCCATAGGGGCTTGAAGAAATATATGGACTGCATGATGCTTCCACGTAGAGCTGAAACCAACCCGCACACGAGTACTGGTAAACCGCTTAAAGGATCTAAGCCTGCCCAGGCAAAGCGGTGCGAGTCGGCCGATCCATCTATGCAAGGGGTATAAAAAAACAACAACAAACAAACTGGTATCAACACAAAAGATGTTCTATGGGAGACACCATGATATTGTTGATCCGTACAATGTGGCCATTTCCAGAATTATTTCTGATATGTTTGCCAATGGAACGCCATAGGAAGACTTCCAAAATCTCGGACATACCCTTCTCGGCATTTGCTCCATTTCTTCGTTCGGGTCGATGGGCATACTGGGCGAAGCTTGCTTACCAAGTAATGCTTACTATCCGCGGACGCCTGATTACACTCTTCTGGAGTCCATGTCTGTTGATCTGAACATTGATATTTGCCATTTTGTCTATGGATTAATGATTTTGGATTAACACTTTGGTACTGCGACCTAAACTACTTTTCATTGGGCGACAGGGCTTGAGATGTCATTTCATTTCAATGTCGTGTAAAAGTCCCAGAAAATTGGAAGCAACGTCTCCAAAATAATCTTTACAGTTTTGACGGGGACGTTAAACCTCAAATCAAACAAACAAAAACGAAAAAAAAAAGTGGATATTTGTTATAATCGCCTCCGCGGTGCGATTTTAATAACAGTCAGTAATATTTGTTTCTTGGCATAATTAAGGAAAAAATCACTATATTATCTAAGTACATGTATTATGCTAATTTTTATTCGGATTTTTTTATGACGGCTAAAAGTAACGGAACAAACTCTTTTATTTTAACGAGGGTCAGCTGTATTTATCCAGACTCACTACAAACTAGAAATGTGTCCATAGGATACGGATGCCCCCGCCTGAAAATATGTCTATGTTCGTATTCATCCATAAAAAGTTTTGGACCCTTTTTTCACATTTGACGTCTAAGAATGACCATGACCTTGGAGGTAAGGACCTTGGTTTTTTGTGTGAGTCAGATTGTCTCATGACGGCCAACATTTCTGCCAAGTAATTTCAAAATCCATCCAGAGATAAGAAAGTTATTGACTGCGTTTAAGTTTCGGGCCATTTTTTTACCTTTGACCTCTAAGTATGACCTTGACCTTGGAGGAACGGACCTGGATTTTGCACGTGACACATCGTCTCATGATGGTTAACATTTCTACAAAGTAATTTCAAAATCCATCCAGAAAGAAGAAAGTTATTGACTGCGTTTAAGTTTCGGACCCTTTTTTTGACCTTTGAACTCTAAGTATGACCTTGACCTTGGAGGTACGGACCTGGGTTTTGCACGTGACACATTGTCTCATGATGGTTAAAAATTCTGCCGAGTAATTTTAAAATCCATCAAGAAATAAGGAAGTTATTGACTGCGTTTAAGTTTCGGACGCACGCACACACGGACGGACGAACGGACAGGGGCAACGCTATATGCCCTTTCCACCATTCTTCGAATGGTGTGGGCATAAAAGAAAACACACACACACACACACAAAACACGCCTATCCAAATATCCACCAAAATATGGAATTTCGGATTAAAATTCCGATATTTTTCACATATCTGCTGAAAACAAAGATTGTAGGTACTCGTTAGAACCGTCTCGGCGAGGCGGTTATAACGATTACCCACAATCCATGTTTTGAGTAGTTTTACTGTATAAAAGTTGGGTTTCAAGGAGTCAAAATTACATAGGCGTGATTCCAGGTCAATTTTAGAGTCAGGGAACATGTTACAGTGCATTAGATTGACTTCAGTAGCCATCCGCTGAAAGTTGAAAGCCCGAAGTTATGAATGACACCATCTCCATGATTTTCGTCATCCCGGATTCGGATCCAAACTTTGTCATTAGCTGAGAGCTCCAGGGTAACCAGACCACTGCTAGACGAGTGGTGGTCGGCTTTTTTTTGCGGTTGGACGCAGCCTAAAAACTTGTTCACCATTCTTTACCAGCTGCACATCTTCCTTCTTTCCCATCGCCACAGTGATGGTCATGCTGAAAATGTAAAGGCCCTGAGCAGGAGCGCTGAAAATCCCAGAGTAGTTGTGGTAGCCTTGACCTACGTTTGTGATCACGTGATCAAAGATGACGGTCTCTCCGCGCTCATAGTTGGTCTGACCGCTTGCAGAGAGATCTGCTGAGAACGCTATTGTAGCATTATCCGCAGCCACTGAAAAGAAACAAAAATGAAACGGGGGCATGGCAACACCTGTAATAAGATCTGTGTGGCAGGCAAGTACTAAAATCAATCTGTTTTTCTGTCCACATTACGTGAACAAGTCCGTAAAATAAACACCACCTTTACCCCCACTTTATACAGAGAAAACTGGATTTACGGAAGTATACATTATTTTTCTTATATACTGTTCACAAAAAAGCAGGGGATATTTGAGTTTCTTCGACCCCATCAGCCTAAACAATAGGAATAATCAAATATCGTGTATACCATGTCAAATGTCTATCATGTGTGCATATTCTATCGTTGAGCAGTATATTTATGCTTGGGTATCGTAGCACGGGGGATAAATTGTACATGGGGTAGCACGTGAATTTTAACATTAGTGACAAACCGGTTCATTGATGCGAGATTTCGATAAAACTTTCTTTATCGAACGTTGAAGCGTTGTATGAAGCGATTTCATAAACAAATTCGTTATTAGAACCAATGACTCGGCTAACGGAGGCTCAACGTTGGAGAGCCGTTGGCATGCTCCAGACCGGAAGTACACAGTTGCAGGCGGCATATGTTATGAATGCGACACAGTCTGTTGTCGGTCGACTATGGGCACGCTCTCGTAAGACAGGAGCAGTAGCGGATTTGCAGAGAAGTGGACGCCCGAAGAGTACTAACGGACGCGATGACTGCCTGTCAATCAATCGTTACGCAACCGGAAACTTACGTCAACAGATCTTCAGCAATACCTGTGCCGAGTAAGAGGGGTTAATGTCTCTAGACAGACGATCCGAAATCGCCTCACCCGAGTGACCTTACGGCACGGCGTCCGCAAGTTGTACTGCCGTTGAAAGCTAGGCACCGTAGAGCACGTTTTGGGTGGTGAACACGGCGCCGACCTTGGAACATTAATCAGTGGTCTCACGATATGTTCAGTGACGAATCGCGGTTTAACTTTCGTGATGGTCGTAAAAGAGTCTGGCGTCGTACTGGTGAACGATATACAGACCCGGCTACAGTTGCTCATGACCGATATGGAGCAGGGTCTGTTATGGTTGGAGTGGGACCACCATGGCTAGAAAAACAGACTTACAGTTGTGCCAAGCAGAGTCACAGGACTGTACTATCGTGAAAACGTGTTGGCTCCTCAGGTGATACCGTTTGCGCGATGCCACGGTGGTGGATTTATGTTTCAGGGCTCATCGGCACGCGTCTACAGTGAGTACCTTCAACGGCAAAATATTCGGACAATAACATGGCCTGCGATGAGTCCAGACTTATCTCCTATGGAACACGTATTGGACATCCTCGGGAAACTAGTCCGAAGCCGCGATCCGCCTCCAAGGACCCTGATTGAGCTTGGTGCAACACTTCAAGAAGACTGGCGAAGGATCCCTCAGTTCACGATCCGTAGACTATTTGGAAGTATGCGACGACGATTCATTGCCTGCTGTGACAATCGAGTCTGTCCAACACGTTACTGAGGGCTTGTGAAAAATGACGTGGGCGCTTAAAAGATTGGTCGCCGTGTCGCTATCATTCGATGTGGTTGAATTGATGGATATTTGGTAGGCCTTTGAATTAAATGCATCTTGGCCAGGTAACCTTTTATTTATTTCCCAATATTCAGCCAGAAAGTAAAATATCCTCTACTTTTTGTGAACAGTATATCTGCTCCAAGACATAGGTTTTGGGTACTCAATGAGGTGATTCTAACGAGCCCCACAACCTGTGTTTGCAGTATAAATAAGAAAAATATCAAGGAGTTTCATCAAAATAGTATCCATTTTGTAGATGTGAAAAAAGCACTTTGTCGCACGTGTGTGTTATCGTAATGATACTGGCCAGTGTTAATAACAGTGAAATTCCTATATTAAGACCACCTTTGGGACTGTTCAAAAGTGGTCTTTAAGACCACTTTTGAACCGTCCCAAAAGTGATCCCTGACCAGAGGACATAGTGTGCAGAAAACCCGAAGAAAGAATAACTGCACCCTTCTAAGTATGTTTGTTTGATTTTGTTTGATTTGAGGTTTAACGTTCCCGTCAACACGGTAAAGGTCATTTTAGAGACGTTGCTTCCAATTTTGTGGGACTTTTACCAGACATTGAGATGAAATGACATCTCAAGCCCTGCAGCCCGATGAAACCAATAGGGGTTATAAGCATGAACGGGTCGACTCGCGTCGCTTTGCCTCGGCAGGCTTAGATCCTCTAAGCGGTTTACCAGTACTCGTGTGCGGGTCGGTTTCAGCTCTGCGTGGAAGCATCATCCAGCCCATCTATTTCTTCAAGCCCCGATGGGCGGTGACCGGTACCCTTCTAAGTATCCTTCTAAGTAGAATTCGTCTTAATTTTAGTCTTAATAGCGGAATTTCACTGTATTTGCATTTGTGGTAGGCCAAAAGGGGAGTGCACAGTCTGATCAGAATCTTTGCAGTCTGCAAGATCTTGTAGATTTTATCCGGCCCAGGGAAGGCTATTCATTGGTGAAATTTGCCACTATTATACGAGCGCCGCCAAGCGAATTTGTGTCTTCGAGCATTCCGTCATGACAAATTTTGACTGCGCATGCCCAGCCATTCAGAGGGGCCAGGGATATGGCTTTCTGTCTGAAGGTTCCTCTTGATTCACTGCTTGTATGAACGAGCAGAGAAGGTTTTTGCGAGACTGCGCGGATGCGCAGGCTCGCCTGAACCTTCGCTGCTCACATAGGCGATACGTACCAAAATCGTTTGACGGGGCCCATACAGAGCTATCACTTGAACAAGTGAGTTTTATGAATACACTTGAATTCCCGTTGTAAACAAGAAAAGTGGGGTTTACAAGGGTAAACATTATTCTCCGCATTCTTGCTCAACAGAGTGTGTTTACTCGTCAGAATAAAACCCAGCAGGCACATGACGTTATTTTGATGTCACATCGTTGGTGCAACGGCATGACGTATATGCAACGTCATATCAACGTCGGTGCAGACACACGTTGCAGCGACGTTGATTTGACGTTGCGCTAGCGACGTGTGCCTGCTGGGGAAAGAGATAGCAAATTCCCTCACCGAAATCCAATATGGCAGTTAGAAGAGCTAATCCTCAACTATACTGTTTGTTTGATTGATTTGAGGTTTAACGTCCCCGTCAACACTGTAAAGGTCATTTTGGAGACGTTGCTTCAAATTTTGTGGGACTTTTACCCGACATTGAGATGAAATGGCATCTCAAGCCCTGTCGCCCAATGAAACCAATAGGGTCTATTAGCACGGACTGTCCGCCTCGCACCGCGGTTCCTGGACAAGCTTAGATCCTCTAAGCGGTTTACCAGTACTAGTGTGCGGGCTGGATTCAGCTCTGCGTGGAGGCATCATGCAGCCCATATATCTCTTCAAGCCCCTATGGGCGGGGCTGTCAACTATACTGCAGCTACAATGTTATATCAGTTATCCTGTATTGATCGGAGGTCATCCGTATTAACACAAGGTCACTCAGGTCAATAAATCAATAATGATTTTTAAAGGTGTCAATTAATAAAATTGTCATTGATTAAGTCATTTCGCATTAACCCTTGTTCTGCTGAGCCCGGATATGCCTTTTCTTTGAAACAATGTAGATCCAGATCAGATGGCTTCTGAAGAAGCCATCTGATCAGGATCTACATTGTTTGTCATTCAGAGTGTGAATGTGTTGTAATAATTTGTTACATGTAATCTGATTGGTTGATAATCGGTAGTAGGTGTGGCATATATGAATATTCAGCAGGACAAGGGTTAACCCAGTAACACGTTAGCCTCGGGCTAATGCAGGCAGACCTCGGACATGTACCTGGGCCAATACGAAATTACTTGATTAACTCTTATCATGCTGTTCACGACAACCCATATCTTTGCAAACAGTGTAGATCCTGATCAGATGGCTTCTTCAGAAGCCATCTGATCTGGATCTACACTGTTTGACAGTCAGTTAATGAATTTGTTGGAATAAATTACATGAAGAAATCTGATTGGTTCAAAGTCAGAAATGGGTGTGGCTTAAGTGAATATTCAGCAAGAGAAGGGTTAATAACATTATAATACTTTCTCATGTACAACTATACCAAGTACCATCAGTATTTGAGTGAGTGAGTGAGTGAGTGTTTGAGTTTTACATCCCACCAACAGCTAAGATCATACGGAGACGGGACCTCGGTTTAAAGACTCATCCGAAAGTCTGGAGAAGCCCGGAATCGATCCTACGACCCCTGGTTTACAAGGCGAGAAGCGTAACCACTACACCACGGAGGCTTCTAACAGTATTTGAGTGTGTGTGATCACAAAGTTAAATTGTCAGGAAAGATAACTATGACAATCACAGTTGTGGTTTTTGGTCGAGACAAACCTTCTTATCCTTGTATATGATTGAACCAAGTTCCATCAAAACGGCGAAATAAAAGTTAAAGTTTCAGCTGAAATAACTAAAATACCATGGCACCCAGAGTTATGTTTCTTGCTCATATGACGTACCTTCCTTACCTAAGGTACAATTGTACCAGGTACCAAGGGTAGGCCCCTGCCCATCGGGGCTTGAAGAAATAGATGGGCTACACACGAGCAGTGGTAAATAAAAATCAAAAATGAGTTCCTTTAAGAGCAATGAAAACATTCATAAGAAAGAAGATGGGTCATACTACATAGTTTCGACTAATAAAGCCTCATCAGTGACCCTGTAATGATCCGGCAAAGAAAGCCAGAGGAAACATACCGCAATTTTGCGAATTTCGAATAGGCAGTCGATTCAAAGACTGATACAAATCAAAATGGGGTCCAAATAATTAAAAACCTGTCTAGAATATGAGTCTAAACCAATAATTTATTTCTGATTTCTCAGAATATTCACGCTGATCTCCAAGGACCAAAAGTAAACCGCTTAGAGGATCTACATTGCGAAAACACGCCTATATAATTTTGACCCCCTCGAACCCCACTTTTATATAGTAAAACAGGGGTTTACAGGGGTGCACTTTTTATTTCTGCTCCAAACTGATGTAGACTGTGGGTACTCGTTAGAACCGCCTCGATGAGGCGGTTCTAACGAGTACCCACAATCTATATTTTCGGCAGAAATAAGAAAAATATTACAATTTTTTTATCTTCAAAGGTGCGTTTTTCGGCTGTACAGTTTGCAATGTAATTGTATAGGCGTGTTTTCGTAATGCTGTTCCAGTGGTCGCCAACCAAGTTCTCGCTTCATCTGGGTAAGACGGCTATCAGATGAAATTACGTAATTAGTGTAGCCAGTCTATTGGTTGGCTACGAATTTCTATTAATACAGACTTAAGATAGTGAAAATAAAGGAAACGGGGCTTTACCTTTGCAAAGGTCTGCAATTTTTCTTTGTTTCTGCTACAAACAGACATGGATTGTGCGTGTGTGCTTGTGTGTTTTACGTCCCACCAACAGCTAAGATCATACGGAGACGGGACCTCGGTTTGGACTCATCAGCTCGGGTTGGAACACACAACCCCTATTATACTAGGCGATCAGCTAAACCAAAACTCGTAAGAACTGTAAAATGGGCACTGACAAATAGTGCATACCCGGATAAGACGCATACGGGGTCTAGTCAGGATCTACACTGTTTTCTAAAAGGATTTTCTATCAAAAAGAATAAAATACAAAACAGACCTTACACCCCTTACATGATACACGGACTTGTCCTAGTCCACTAGTATAATAGCGGTTAACCAATATTTGCCTAGCGGCTCTTTTTGACGGAACTGAAAAACAGTGCAGACCCAGATCAGACGCCGCGTTCTGCGGCGTCTGATCTGGATCTACACTATTTGCTTAAAGAACCTTCATTTCTATAAAATTTGCCACAAATGAAAACAAACCTGACACCCCTAAAATTGGAAATGGAACACTCTAAACTTAACAGTTGGAAGATTCCATTGGCATATATGGGTTAATATTTACCTGTATGGGTCAGTTCTGTGAGTTGTTGTTGCTGGGTCTCTACTGTTTTCTTCAAGTCTGCGAGATGCACCTCTATTTCGGCCACCTTTCTAAGAGCCTCGTAGTTTTTGCCATAGTCCGTAAAACACGTGACCTTTGGATTTAATGTCTCATGCTCTTGACCCTTGACCAAAACGAAGAAAGTAGCTGAAAATAATCCAAGAGCGGCGAACATATACATGGACATGGTTCCGATTTCGAGATTTATTTGACCGAATATCAAATATTATTTGAGGCAGTATTTGAGCCAGCGCACGACAAAACCTACAATGATCCATATAGTCTAACCGGATACTTCCCTTGCTGCATGAAGGAGCAATGGGCCTTCACCTATCCTTAGAGCGCACAGCGAAGACTCTGATCAGACTGCGCAGGCTGATCTGAGTCTGCGCTGGGCGCACGTCTTATTGTAGGTTTTGTCGTGCGTTGGCTCAAGGGTTTTATCGTCAAACTGTTGCTTAAACATTTTTTTTACCATTTTTGTGAGAGTTCCTTTTTTGCTATAAATATATTTAATTATTTTATATTTGTATTAAATTGTTTAATCAGAGATAGTTATTAAATCAAAATTGCTGTCGGATGGTATCCTTTGTAGTAAAAATTGAAAAAAAATATAGGCCAGTTCAAGCAAACAGTAGACCATAGTGGTGCGAGTCGGGCCGACCATTCATATAAACCCTACACCACGTGAAGAAGTTCGTGAAATGATCACCCCTTTAAACCCTACATTATATAAAGAAAACTGGGGTTAACAGGGTATACATTATTTTTTCTTATTTCTGCTCCAAGGCAAAGGATGTGGGTACTCGTTAGAACCGCCTCAATGGGGCTGTTATAACGAGCACCACAGCCAATGTTTGCAGTATAAGAAAAATAGCACGAATTTCCACCAGAACAGCAAGCATTTTGGAGAAAAATGCACTAGGTGTGTTCTCTTCATGTTAGTTTCATTGGGCGGCAGGGATTGAGATGTCATTTTATCTCAATGTCGGATAAAAGTCTAATAAATAGAAGCATCGTCTCCAAAATGACTCAAATAGAGATCTCGGGGACGTTAAACCTCAAATCAATTATGTCTAAAATTTCAAGCCTGCTGCTAGTTTGTGTAGCTGTTAACATGCCCAGAAGACGGGCTCCTCGCGACTTGGCTCATATGGCTTTTTACCGCTTTTGTCAATTGATTTTTCAGAAAAATCGCCTTTTTACAATTTTATAGCAACGCGATTATGGACTCTTTACACCGCTAAAAACTTTATGCACAGCCCATTAACTATTGTTTGCGAATGTCATAGCATGTTTCCGGTCCGTTTCTTGGCTTACTTTAGGATAATGAATACCATTGCGTGAACGTCAGTGAAATGAACACCCTCTAAACCCAACTTCATAAAGAAAAAAATGGAGTTTACGGATGTATATACAGTAGAACTTCGATGGCTCGAACACCGATGGCTCGTTTACCATGGCTGAGTCGAACTCATTCTTGAGCCCCTAGCGAACTCCTCTACATAAGAATTAGTGGGGATAATTGTGGAGATTTTAGTTTTTTATCTTGCAAATGTATGCTGTGTGTGCTCATTAGAATCGCCTCAATGAGGCGATTCTGTGTGTGCTCATTAGAATCGCCTCAATGAGGCGATTCTAATGAGTACACTCAGCATACATATTCATTATAGAACACGGAAAAGATGTCTAAAAATGTCTCGTCATGCCTCCTGACAGTAACCTCAGTGGCTCGAACTACCCCAGTCTCGAACAAATTTTCATGGTCCCAAAGGGGTTCGAGCCATCGAAGTTCGACTGTATATATTATTTTCCTAATTTCTGCTCGAAGCCTTGAGAAATAGGTTGTGGGTACTCCTTAAAACGCCTCATTGAGGCGGTCCTAACGACTGCTACGAGCATCTATAACCTATGTTTGCAGTGTAAGACAAATAATGATAAGTAGCCAGTTTTGAAATGTGATAAAATGCATTATCGCTCTGGTGTGTTTATTTCAGCATTTTTGTAAGGGAGACACCATATTTGACTTAAAAGTGGTTTCCCCTGTACTCAGACTTTCTGCATATGTATGACATTAAGAGATATCCGTTTGACATTATAAGAATCTTATATGGGTGTGAGGAGTGGATTTTTCCATCCACCCCTCACACCCATATAGGATTCTTTTCCTTGCATTCTTGGCGCGGATTTTTAATGCTGCAGTCATTTCGGTTACCCACGTCCGCCATATTGTGATGACACTACAGGAATGTTTTGTTACGTCACGTAACGTGCTGTGATGTCAACCTTAACGACGGCGCACATGCGGTGCATTTATCAAACACGCGAGAATATTTGATTTTGGGTAAGAACATCAGGGTTAGAACATAATTTCTATCCCAAGCTAAGACTATGGATTATGAGAATCTTATAAGGGTGTGAGGGGTGGATGGAAAAATCCGTCCCGAAGGTCACTGTCCGGCATCACGAGCGTTGCCGAGGGATGCCGGACAGTGATAAGGGACGGATTTTTCTATCCACCCCTCACACCCATATATGATTCTTTTTCTTGCATGCCTTCCATTTTTAATGCTGCAGTCACTTCAGTTACAGACGTCCGCCATTTTGTGATGACACGACAGGAATGTTAAGTGACGTCACGTAACGGGCATGACGTCAAACTTAACGACGGCACGTATGAGGTCGTATTAAACCAGTAGGGCGTACATTTAGCAAACGTGCGGGAATATTCGATTTAGGGTAAGAACAGAATTTCATTCCCAAGCTAAAACTATGGATTTCCTTATCTGGTGTGCAAGAAATCCTAATCTGGTGTGCAAGAAATCCTAATCTGGTATGCAAGAAAGTGCATTCTTTTAAAACTCAAAACTGGTTAACATCCTTAACCCATATATGCCTAGCGGCCCTTTTCTGGGACATTGGCAAACAGTGCAGACCAAAAGCTGACGCCACAGAACGCGGCGTCTGCTAATCTGCTGTTTGCTTAAAGAACATTCATTATTGTAAAATTTGCTACAAACAAAAACAAACCTGACATTCATTTAACTGGAAATGGACCACTCCAACCATACTAGATGGAAGATTACATTCTCATATAGAGGAGCCTGGGGTTGAATGCATCACAGGTTTAATGAACCAGGGGCGATAATTTCTCCGAGGCGCTTGTTATGACGTCACTAATCCAAGTTTTCTAGGCGCGCAATGCCAATCGACCTTTTGCGGGACTATGACTATTCTGTAACACGCCGCTTTGTTGTATAGACACATCCAAAGTCTACGTCACACAAGGTCAAAGGTCATTAGCCTCGTTTTGTCTGGTGGGCAAAATAACTTCCGGTTCCATACTCTACCGTTGATGTAGCACGAATTCTCTTCTGTAATAACTATTGTTAAATCGACTTTCTATCAAAACTGTTTGCCACAACCATTTTTGACATTAAACTGATTCTGTTTCGTATAAAATTGGATAGAAAATATACATGCTTTAATTATATTTCCATTCGTTAAATAAAGCGCATCGACTACGTTTTGGCATGATGGTAGGTAGTTTTATAACGCTTTTTAGGCAACAAAATGTCAGAAGAGGCTGGTTCTATATCATTTATTACTTCAAAAACACAAACTGACAATGATCAGTTAATTTTGTGGAGAAGAAATGAGTTAATCATACGATAAATATTCGAAATTCTAATTGATACTGTACGGCAACAGTCATGTTTTGCCAACCAGATAAAAGAGTACCTCTACAGGGGAGGTAATTGGCGCATGCGCAGTGAAATGTAAACAAGGTCACGTGTCAAAACATTGGATCCGTCTATACTAATCATAAAATATCGATTTTTGGACTCGGTAAGTAAAATTCGATATTTTTCACTTTTTTTTTTCTTCAGTATCATTACGATAACACACCCGTGCGGCATAGTGCATTTTTCTTACCTCAAAAATGGCTACGTTTCTGGTGAAAATCCGTAATATGTTTCTTATTTATACTGCAAATATACATTGTGGGTATTCGTTAGAACCGCCTCATTGAGGCGAGTACCCACAACCTATGTCTTGGAGCAGAAATAAGAAAAATAATTTATACCCCCGTAAACCCCAGTTTTCTATATATAAAGTGGGGTTTAAGGGGGTGTTCATTTCACGGACTTGTTAACGTGATGTGGCAGATGAGTATGATGAGATGATCTGAGAGTTCGTAGGATCTGTAGCACAGTCTGATGCGCGTCTGACTGGTGATAAGGGGTGGCGGGTTCGGTACCCGCCGGCCGGGCAACATTAATTCGTGGATCTGTCGCACTGTCTGATGCGCGTCTGGCTGGTGATCAGGGGTTGAGGGTTCGGTACCTGCCGGTCGGGCAACGTTAATTCGTGGATCTGTAGTACAGTCTGAAGCACGTCTGACTGTTGATCGAACGGTGCCGCACTTTTAAGAATATTTCGTTCTACATCACGAAAACACACTTATATAATTTTGACCCTGCCTGAACCCCAAGTTTAAATAGTAAAACTGGGGTTTACAGGGGTAAACCTTATTTTTCTTATTTCTGCTCTAAAATATAGATTATGGGTACTCGTTACAATCGAGGCGGTTCTAACGAGGACCCATAATCTATATTTTGAGCAGAAATAAGAAAAGTATCACAATTTTTCAACTTAAAATTTTCATTTTTTTCGGCGATAAAGGTTACAATATATTTGTATAGGCATGTTTTCGTAATGACACACCACGCGGTATTTTCTTCACTCATGATCAAAACATGTAACACTGATGAGCTGGGGTTGAATGAACCAGCTAGCACGTGGTTGAATGAACCAGCTAGCACGTGGTTGAATGAACCAGCTAGCACGTGGTTGAATGAACCAGCTAGCACGTGGTTGAATGAACCACCGGTTCATTCATCCTCGCACGTGGTTCATTAAATCCCGTGCTTGGTTCAACTTGCGTCTGCTGGAGGGGTATCTTGTTTGTTTTGTTTTTTAATACGGTAGATATTACTTGCTCTTTCTAAATGCTAAAACAGTTTGAAAAGCATTTCCAATAAAGATGGCCATCAAATTTTGCTTACTTTGTTCGTTACATTTTAATTCTGCTGGAAGCGACTACTACCTACAACTAGCGGTCCCAGCCCCTGCCCATAGAGCTGAAACCGACCCGCACACGAGTACTGGTAAACCGCTTAGAGGATCTAAGCCTGCGCAGGAAATGCGATGCGAGTCGGACCGTCCATGTTTAAAAACCTTATTGGTTTCATTGGGCGGCAGGGCTTGAGATGTCATTTCATCTCAATGTCGGGTAAAAGTCTCGCAAAATTGGAAGCGACGTCTCCAAAATGACCTTTACAGTGTTGACGGGACGTTATACCTCAAAATAACCCATTTAGAACTAGAAACCCCAAAACGGGTACCCTGGCAAACAGTGCAGGCCCAGATCAGACGCCACAGGACGCGGCGTCTAATCAGGGCCTCCACTGTTTGCTAAAAGTTCCGGCATTTTCCAAATAAATTTTGATGACACCCCTAAATCTTGAAATATATAAGGAGGACGATTCCATTTGATACAAAAAGGGTTAAACAAACAAAACAACTAGTGTCCCAGCCCTTAACACCAATTGCATACGGCTATTCTAATGCACATGCAAATGTAAGGCTACGTCTGACTGGATAACGTCAGAAACCCGGCGTCTTCACAGAACGTCGCTTTTCATTGGCTTCGTCTAGTTTTGCGCTGTTCGCAATTCTTACTTTTGTATTGATGTAAAATTGTGCATTTTTGAAGATTAGAAGGGGGGATTGCTGCATTGAAAATTGTCATTTGGGGAGATGGGTCGTCGGTTTTATGGTCGCAAATTACATTTGACGGCTCCGCTGACGAATTTCCGACCGTAAAACCGATGATTCACCTCCCAAATGACAATTTTGAAGTCAGGTATCCCTAACTGGTAAAGCTACCATACCCTGCCCTGCGACGGGCCTCCGTGGCCTAATGGATAGGAGCGCTGACTCTTAGTCATTAGGTCTCTCACCGCCGTGGGTTCGAGCCTCGCTCGGGTCACGTGTGAGACGCCAAGTTCTGCAACGGAAGGTCAGGTGGTTTTTCTCCGGGTACTCCGGTTTTCGCCCACCTATGATTAACGATCGGCTCGATATGAGTGAAATAATCTTGAAAGGGCCGTAAAACCCAAACCAAAAAAAAAAAAAAAAAAAAAAAAAAAAATACCCTGCCCTGCCCTACCCTACCCTAGGAAACTTAAAAATACAATCATTTACTTCACTCAACCGTACCGTACCGAACCAGGCCATACCCGCTCCTGCCATAGCTCCAACGAACCCAATCCACCCTACCATAATCTTATAATTTGCAATTCAGGACATCTGAAGACAACCAATAGTGCTAAGACCCCCCCCCCCCCCCCCGACGCCCTGTGATGGAAGAGGCTTTTAGACAAATCGTTCGGGGAAAAGAAGCATCCGATCAGATGATGATGATGATTTCGTGTTTAACGACGCGTCAACCCCCTTTGTGGGTCATAAGCGTCAAGCGGTTAATGGTTAAATGGCATGATGATGATGATGATGATGATGATTTCGTGTTTAACGACGCGCCAACCCTCTTTGTGGGTCATAAGCGTCAAACGGTTAATGGTTAACGGCATTGAGAATTATGAGGATATTAAAAGTAAAAAAGTTTGATATGTATAAAAATCTTAAACAGTTAAATCTTATGAAAAAGTCCAATTTCTTTTAAGAATAAAATAATATTTTCAAAAGGTACATCTTGAAACAATTGTTGCAAAGTGTCAGCTTTGAAGTATAAGTTACGAGACTGTTAAAAGTCTACACATTTAATTAAAACATGTTTCACAGTGAATGACTGATCACAGCCTACGCAGGAAGGCTGTTCATCACCATTTAAAATATAAGAATGAGTAACTCTAGTATGGCCAATGCGCAGTCGTGTTAATACTACATCCTCTTTCCTGGAAAACTGTGGAGGAGAGCACCTTGTTCCAACGACAGGTTTAGTTATTTATTGCACGGTCCCATTCGCCTTGCCATTCCGACAAGATGTATCTGTTAATAAAAGGTTTAAAATTATTAAAGGGAATTTTAAAAACAGACGGATCAAGATTGAGCGACTCCTTTGCTTGCTTGTCAGCAAACTCATTGCCGACAATGCCCATATGGCTCGGAAGCCAACAAAACAAGATTTGGTGCGTTTTAGAAATTTCATGATGTTTTCGATCAGTTTTTGTATTTGAGGATTTTTAGATGATGAATGGTCTAAACCCTTAAGCACAGAAAGTGAATCAGAAAATATAATTGCTTTTTGAATTGTTGAAGAACTGATAAAATCTAAAGCTAGATCTATTGCTTTGGCTTCAGCTGTAAAAATAGATGAACCATCTGGAAGGCGCAAGGTTTGGTGCGTATCTTTAGAAACATACGCACAACCAACTTTATCTCCTTCTTTGGAACCATCAGTATAGACTTGCTGGTAATCATTGTAACGTGACTGCAGTACTTGAAAGTTTTGTTTGAGTAGCATTGGATTTGATTCGGATTTTTGCCATCATGTGAGTCAAACAGAATAGAAGGTTTTTTGATACACCAAGATGGGACTTCGGCCGTTTCATGTTTTTGAATAATTTTATGGTCGATACCTGAATTTTCTAGCAGTGGTAAAATACGTAATCCAAAAGGTTTGATTGCTGTGGGTTTAGTTTCATACTTATCTACAAATTGAGATGCAAAAGAAATTTCGGATGCCGGGTTAGATGGATTAGCAGCGAGTCTGATAGCATACTGAAGAGAAAGTTTCTATCTGCGCGAAGTTAAAGATGGTTCACCTGCTTCTACATAAAGGCTTTATACGGGAGAAGTACGGAAGGCTCCCATAGCCAAACGAAGGCATTGATGATGAATAGTATCCAAAAATTTTAAATAAGACTTTCTGGCAGAACCATAAACAACGCTCCCATAGCCAAACGAAGGCATTGATGATGAATAGTATCCAAAAATTTTAAATAAGACTTTCTGGCAGAACCATAAACAACAGACCCATAATCTAATTTAGATCTTATAAGAGATCGGTAAAGATGTAATAAAGTGTACCGATCTGCTCCCCAACTTGTATGAGCTAAAACTTTCAAAAGATTCAAAGCTTTTAAGCATTTCGCTTTAAGATATTTAATATGGGGAATAAAAGATAACTTTTGATCAAATATGACCCCAAGAAATTGGGCTTCTTCAACGACAGGAATTTGTGATCCATATAAAAACAGGGAAGGATGGTCGTGTTACTTCCGTAGCTTACAAAAATGAACACACTGCGTTTTCGACTTGGAGAACTTGAAACCATTTTTATCAGTTCATTCTCCTATTCATTTTAAATTTTGTTGTAACTTTCAGTCAATTTTTTTCATGTTTTTTGAACGGTAACATATACAATAAACAGTCTGTTTTGTCGTCCAAACATTGTACAATATTATTTATTTTGATGTTAAATAGCGTAGTTGAGAGAATACTACCTTGTGGGACACCCTGCTCTTGTGCATAGAGATCTGACAGTGTAGATCCCACGCGGACTTGAAACACACGCACGCCTAAAAAACTTTGAATGAAACTGGGAAGTTTTCCCTTGAAGCCGAAGTTATGGAGATCTCTCAATATTCCATAACGCCATGTGGTATCATATGCTTTCTCCAAGTCAAAAAAGACAGCTTCTACGTGTTCTTTGTTAATAAAAGCATTCCGTATAAATGTTTCTTGTCTTATTAAATTGATGTTGGTACTACGTTTCGAACGAAAACCTGACTGATATTCTGAAATGAGGTTGTTGGACTCTAAGTACCACACTAATCTCTTGTTAATCATTCTCTCCTATGTTTTACACAACACAACTTGTCAATGATATCTGTCGATAATTCGTTGGTTCTGCATGATCTTTCCCTGGTTTTGGAATTGGTACAACAGCAGCAAAACGCCAGTTTCAAGACAGACCCCAGTTTCCCAAATATTATTAAAGATATCTAAAAGTGTTGAAAGAGAACTTTTTGGCAGATGCTTAAGCATCTGATAATGAATTTCATCGGGGCCGGTTGCCGTATCATGTGATTTGTCAATAGCTTCAACTAGTTCGGATAATTTAAAAGGTTTGTTGTATTCTTGAGGGATTTGAAGTTAAGATTTCTTTTGTCTTGGTCCTTTTGGAAATTTCTAAAAGTGTCAGAATAATTTCGCGGTGATGAATTACTCAAGAATGTGCTACCAAGAGTATCTGAAATATCTTTTTAGTTGAAGCTTTTGTGTCAAAACCAGTATTTAAATGTGTAAAACTAGGGGACTTTGTTTTTTCCTGAAATTTTTCGTACCATATCCCAAACCTTTTTAATGGGGGTTTTGTAGTTCAATTTGGAGACATATTCTCTCCATGACATTCGTTTGGAAGCTCGGATTGGTCGCCGAGCTTTAGCTCTAAAAACTTTTATGTCGTTTAGCTTTTCTGAAGTGGGACTTTTGCAGAACTTATTTAGAGCTTGTTTACGCTTTTGAATAGCTTCTTTACAGTCATTATTAAACCAAGGCTTGCTTTTCTTAGTATTTGTGGAGGTCTTTGGAATGCATTCTTCTGATATATTAATAAGTGTATCTGTGAAATCAGAAACAATGAGTAGTAAAATAGGGGTTCTTATAAGGTCCGTTTTCCGTCAGCAGCAAGCAGCAAAAATTTTAAAATGTTGGATTAGAGCGGAAAAGCCCGAGAAAAGGGTATGAGCGACAGAAAATTTTACGGGCCCACAGTTTTTTTTTTTCGCGGTCAACCTTCTACGAGGCGGTCCCTTTCTCTCTCTCAACTCACTTACCCCCACCCACTGGTTCATGTGGGTAGAAAGTGAGGACGTATGGGTGCCTGTCCGAAATATGGGTACTTTCATTTTTTTCATCGATTTTATTGGAGTTATTTTGAATTAATAGAATGCGACAACGATTCATTGATATAACCACATGGGCAGTGATGTTAAAGCTTTACTTTTTCAAAACAAAATTCTTTACCCTTAAAAAAGTGGAAATGAAGCTAATATATTCATGTTAGACTTGAAATAGTTTACCGAAGGAAAATATTGTGAAAATATCAGGGTTGCTTATGGAAGCAGCCATGGAAATATGGAAGGTGACGTCTTTGGTTTTTACTGGGGAAAAGGGAACTGTAGACTTAATAGATATCTACTATGTATAATTGTTGTTGTCATTAGAAAGATAATCATGAGAGTAATAGTTCCACTTTGTCTCATGTATCGGATAAGACATGTGTTACAAATAAGTGTGTCTGCTCTGAACGATTGATTGGAACGGTACATTGAAAATACCTGGCACCAATCGGTTATTAGGAGAAATGTGTTAATAAACGGACACACTGAAGAAAGAGTCTATGTAACCGATAGTAATGAGAGCGTTTTTATTAATATGGAATCGTTTTTAAAACAATTCGACCAAGGACACTTTTATAACGTTTCGTTAGAGGACCTACTGAAAGAAATCAGAAGGGCTTTATATGAGGGAACACGATGACCGGAAAGAAATTTTTAGTGAGGTACAATTTTCTGGGGGGGGGGGGGGGGGGGGGGAAGGGGGGGCAGAGCCTGATATGAATTTCAGTCAGTGATTACCATTGATCTGTGCCTTTCTTGTGGAAATATATGTTTTATATATAAATATAAATAACGTGACATGACTAAGTTTAGATGATAAATAGCACGTTTTGCAAAAACAAGATACTACATGGTTTGCTTAGAGACTCTGGGAGTTTGGTTTTCTGTTTGTTAAACACAGGAATTGCTATGTGACCATTGAATTTAATGTTTCACATCACAACGCGGTTGAGAGGGGATTTCTTATTTAAACCTCCAGGTTTGCGGTTCTTGTCGAGTATTAGTCTCTTGAGCTTTATATTTCGTTTCGATAAAGTAGAAGTAAAACAAAGATCAGGAATTGATACATAAAGCTCGTTCTCTGAAAACATTTTTTTTTCTTTTCGCAGCAAAAAGCATCCTTGCTATCAGAATTTTAACATTTTCGTTTCGGTTAAAGTTTCTGTAAATCTCTTGTTGAACATTTTTGGGCTTGTTATGTTTTGTCTGTGTTTAAGCAATTCAACTTCTGATCTTTCTGAAACAAACAAAAACACTTATTATTATTATGTCGTCTGACAAACCTAGCTGCAGTTTTTCATGGGCACAAGTGATTCAGATAGGAGATGATCTCGAGCTACCCGACAACGTTAACATAGAAGAAAATCAGATTGGGGAAGAGTGTATTGATGCATATTTCAAGCATTATTATGATCCGTTGGTTGATGGATTTATGTACCAGTTCTCAAAGCGTGTCGAGGGTACTGTGAGTTCCATAACTCTTACATACGAGATGGCCAGGAGAGTGGTGTTCCTGTCCAACCGTCTAGAACAAATCAGACGGCGATACGAGGGACTTCGAATGTCGGCTAACCATAGATATGAAATCGGAAAAGAAACTTTCATCACTCTAGGTAAGTTCTTTTTAACTAAAAAGTATCATCATGCGAACAGGTTCGTGAAATGGATACACTTTTAAACTTTATATAGAGAAATCTGGGGTTAACTGGGGTAAACATAATTTTTCTTATATCTGACCCAAGACATAAGTTGTGGGTACTCGTTAGAACCGCTTCAATGAACACATACACAATCTATTTTTGCAGTAAAAAAAAATAAGTAGAATATCACAGATTTTCATCAGAAAAGTACCTAGTTTGGGTGTGAAAGAAAAAATGCAATATATCGCAAGTGTGTGTTATCGTAATGTTAAATAGCATTGTTATCATTGATGCTTAATAGTATTAATGTTTTAAACTATTTTATGAACAGATAATGTTTAGTGCGTCAAACAAGTTAGAACATCAGATTAATGGTTTATTGCCTACATAGAAGTTAAACGTTTTAGTCAACATTATTCAGGTCATTGTTTAGTCCGTCTCCGCATATCGGGGTTTGAAGATTTGTATAAATTGAGGTTTAACGGCCTCGTCAACACTGTAAAGGTTATTTTATCAGACACTGCTTCCAATTTTGTAGGACTTTTTACCCGACACCGAGATGAAATGACATCTCAAGCCCTGTCGTCCAAATGAAGCCAATAGGGTGACTCGCACCGCTTTGCACGTGCAGGCTTTCCGGGGTTTGAAGAAATAGATAGGGTTACATGAAGCTTTTACGCAGTACAGCACACCTGTTTAAGACTCTTCGTTTTATTTTTGTCGGTTAATATCGTTTAATTTAAATAAAAGGATATGATCAGTTGAGATTTAAATGAGATGGTGATTTTTTTTTGTTTGTTTTAGGTCAAAACAGCGCAAAGTTTGGTGGTAAACAATTTGTGGACTTAAGGGTTCAATTCCGCAACGAGGCGGGTCAAAGCGTGTCGACGAAAACGGGTGTAAGGTAACCGATCAAGATGCTGATGGGGGGAGTCCTAGATGCCAGTACACAAATGGCTTCTTCTTTAAAGAAGAAATCAGGGAAAATTATGCTGTATGCCAAGGTGGCATTAATCGAGAGGGAAATTCGAATTCTACAAAGATTGGGATCGAACTGTCATGGATGTTTTACGAAACATCCAAGACAAAAACAGCACATGGGAGAAGGGGGATAATGATGATGATGATGATGATGATTTCGTGTTTAACGACGCGTCAACCCTCCTGGTGGGTCATAAGCGTCAGTCGGTTAACGGTTAAACGGCATGAATAATTATGATGATATTAAAAGTAACAAGTCAGAATGATAATGTATAAAAATCTGAAACAGTTAAATCTTATGAAAAAGACCAATTTCTTTTAAGAATAAAATAATGTTATCAACGGGTACATCTCGAAACAGTTGTTGCAAAGTGTCAGCTTTGAAATATAAAATACGTGAGGGTGAAAAGTCAACACAGTCAATTAAGATATGTTTCACAGTGAATGGCTGATCACAACCTACACAAGAAGGCTGATCATCACCATTAAAAATATAAGAATGAGTAACTCTAGTATGGCCGATGCGCAGTCGTGTTAATACTACGTCCTCTTTTCTGGAAAACTGTGGAGGAGAGCATTTTGTACTAACGACAGGTTTAATGGCATGGAGTTTGTTATTTATTGCACGGTCCCATTCGCCTTGCCATTCCGACAAGATGTATCTATTGATAAATGGTTTAAAATTATTAAAAGGAATTTTAAAAACAGATGGATCAAGATTGAGCGATTCCTTTGCTTTCTTGTCAGCATATTCATTGCCGACAATGCCAATATGGCTCGGAAGCCAACAAAACAAGATTTGGTGTGTTTTAGAAATTTCATGATGTTTTTCAATCAATTTTTGAATTTGAGGATTTTTAGATGATGAATGGTCTAAAGCCTTAAGCACAGAAAGTGAATCAGAAAATATAATTGCTTTTTGAATTGTTGAAGAACTGATAAAATCTAAAGCTAGGTCTATTGCTTTGGCTTCAGCTGTAAAAATAGATGAACCATCTGGAAGGCGCATGGTTTTGTGCGTATCTTTAGAAACATACGCACAACCAACTTTATCTCCTTCTTTGGAACCATCAGTATAGACTTGCTGGTAATCATCGTAACGTGATTGAAGTACCTGAAAGTTTTGTTTGAGAAGTATCGGATTTGATTCGGATTTTTTGCCATCATGTAAGTCGAACAGAATAGAAGGTTGTTTAATACACCAAGATGGAACTTCGGCGGTTTCATGTTTTTGAATATTTTTAAGGTCGATACCTGAATTTTCCAGCAGTGGTAAAATACGTAATCCAAAAGGTTTAATTGCTGTGGGTTTAGTTTCATACCTATCTACAAATTGAGGTCGAAATGAAATTTTGGATGCCGGGTTAGATGGATTTGCAGCAAGTCTAATAGCATACTGAAGAGAAAGTTTCTCTCTGCGCGAGGTTAAAGATGGTTCACCTGCTTCTACATAAAGGCTTAATACGGGAGAAGTACGGAAGGCTCCCATGGCCAGACGAAGGCCTTGGTGATGGATAGTATCCAAGGATTTTAAATAGGACTTTCTGGCAGAACCATAAACAACAGACCCATAATCTAATTTAGATCTTATTAAAGACCGGTAAAGATGTAATAAAGTATACCGATCTGCTCCCCAACTTGTATGAGCTAAAACTTTCAAAAGATTCAAAGCTTTTAAGCATTTCGCTTTAAGATATTTAATATGGGGAATAAAAGATAACTTTTGATCAAATATGACCCCAAGAAATTTGGCTTCTTCAACAACAGGAATTTGTGATCCGTATAAAAACAGGGTAGGATGTTCGTGTTTCTTCCGTAGTTTACAAAAATGAACACACTGCGTTTTCGACTTGGAGAACTTGAAACCATTTTTATCAGTCCATTCTTCTATTCTTTTTAAATTTTGTTGTAACTTTCGTTCAATTGTTTTCATATTTTTTGAACGGTAACATATACAAAAATCATCAACATACAATGAACAATCAGTTTTGTCGTCCAAACATTGTACAATATTGTTTATTTTGATGTTAAATAGCGTAGTTGAAAGAATACTACCCTGTGGGACACCCTGTTCTTGATCATAGAAATCTGACACGGTAGACCCCACACGCACCTGAAACTTGCGCTCCCCTAAAAAGCTTTCAATAAAACTGGGAAGTTTTCCTCTTAAGCCAATGTTATGTAGATCTTTCAATATTCCATATCGCCATGTTGTATCATATGCTTTCTCCAAGTCGAAAAAGACAGCTACTACGTGTTCTTTGTTAATAAAAGCATCTCGTATAAATGTTTCTAGTCTTATTAAATTGTCATTGGTACTACGTTCCGAACGAAAGCCCGATTGATATTCTGAAATGAGGTTGTTGGACTCTAAGTACCAGACTAATCTCTTGTTTATCATTCTCTCCAATGTTTTACACAAACAACTTGTCAAAGCTATCGGACGATAATTTGTAGGTTCTGCATGATCTTTCCCTGGTTTCGGAATTGGTACAACTGTAGCTACACGCCAGCTCTCAGGACAGACCCCCGTTTCCCAAATATTATTAAAGATATCTAAAAGTGTTGTAAGAGAACTTTTTGGCAGATGCTTAAGCATCTGATAATGAATTTCATCGGGGCCGGTTGCCGTATCATGTGATTTTTCAATGGCTTCAACGAGTTCGGATAAGTTAAAAGGTTTGTTGTATTCTTCGTGATTAAGTGATTTAAAGTTTAGATTTCTTTTCTCTTGGTCCTTTTTGAAATTTCTAAAAGTGTCAGAATAATTACGCGATGATGAATTTCTCAAGAATGTGTGCCCAAGAGTATCTGAAATATCTTTTTTTGTTGAAGCTATTGTGTCAAATTCAGTATTTAAATGTGTAAAACTAGAAGACTTTGTTTTTCCTGAAATTTTTCGTACCATATCCCAAACCTTTTTAATGGGGGTTTTATAGTTCAATTTGGAGACATATTCTCTCCATGACTTTCGTTTGGAAGCTCGGATTGTTCGCCGAGCTTTAGCTCTAAAAACTTTTACGTCGTTGAGCTTTTCTGAAGTGGGATTTTTGCAGAACTTATTTAGAGCCTGTTTACGCTTTTTAATAGCTTCTTTACAGTCATTATTAAACCAAGGCTTGCTTTTCTTAGTATTTGTGGAGGTCTTTGGAATGCATTGTTCTGATATGTTAATAAGTGTATCTGTGAAATCAGAAACAATGTCGGATGATTCATTAAAATGATCAATTGATAACTCTTCTTCACATAAATTATGGAATAACTCAGTCGGCTTTATTCATTTTCCATTTCTGGTTACAGTCCTCATCTGGTTCGTTTACACTCTCAATTATAACAGGGAAGTGATCACTTCCGCACTGATCATCATGAACAGACCAGTCATAGTCCAAGAAGAGAGATGGGTGACACAAAGAGAGATCCAAAGAAGACAAATGACCTGTCGCTGGGTGAAGGTAAGTATAAGATTTATCATTCATCAAGCAAAGATCGCTCTTTGCAATAAAATCTTCAACAAGTGCTCCTCTGTTATTGATATCTTTACAGCCCCATAGAATATTGTGACCATTGAAGTCGCCAACTAAAAGATATGGCGATGGAAGTTGACTCAGCAATGAGTCTAAGATGTTCGGGCTTTAACGAAAATGAGGGTGGAATATATAATGAGCAAATTGTAGTTTCTTTATCCAGAGAAACCGATACTGCTACAGCTTGTAGGTCTGTTTTTAATTTGATCTCTCTTTGTGGTAAACATGATTTAACAAGAATTGAACTGCCACCAGATGGTTTGCTACCATCAGAATAGATATAGTTGTATGTATTGAAACACCTGACATCAATGTTGTCATCAGTTTTTAAAAAAGTTTCTTGCAAACAAAAAACCGATGGGTTTAATAACGAAATAAGTAATAAGAGTTCATTATAATTTGGTTTAAGACCCCGACAATTCCATTGTATTATTTTGTGTTTTAAATCCATTTTATGAAGAGATTAAGACTAGAAACTATATTGGAGCTGCAATTGGTGATATAGATCTGCTACCACCAGCTCGTGGTGTTGCTGACCTCGATCTGTTATTGCCATTTGGTGATGATGGAGTTTCAGCGAACTCCATATCACTGTCACTCAAAGATCCGAATCTGTTCTGAAATCTAATATTGTCTCTTTCCATTTTACGTTGTCTGTCTGTCTGTTTTTGAGACAATTGATGTTTTTTGATCGGATCTTCCGATCCCTTATTAGTTCGACCTGAGTCGAGTTTCTCTTTTACGTGCGGCGCTGGCTTCGGTATGGTCGCTGTCGACCGATCCGAAGCAACCTGGATTGCGCCATTTGATAAATTGGTTGAACTTTGCGGTGCTGGAGTGGGTTTACTCCATGCACCAGATTTTTTCAGTTCAGCTATGTATGATTCAGCAGTCTGTGTCGCGCAGCTGGTACATTTTACACCAGTACCTTTTGTGATGCTGGCGAAACTGGTGGTTGGTGTTATATATCGCTCATCGACAATTTTTCGCGCTTCCGGGAATGTTATCCCCCTTTGGTATTTGACGGTTAGTATTTCTTTTTCTTTTTTCCATGCCGGACAGTCTCGAGAGAAAACAGCATGTTTGCCATCACAATTTACGCATTTGGGTTCATTTTTGCAGTTGAGGTGATTATCAACATGCTTTTCTTCACCACAATTAGGACAGAGTTTTTTTCTCTGACATCTGCTTTCATGATGGCCAAAAGCCTGACAAGAGTAACATCTAAGAGGGTTTGGGATGTATACCTCTACGTTAATGGAAAGATATGCTACTTTGATTTTCTTGGGTAGAACTGGTGTATTAAAAGTCAACACATAAGTTGCTGTTGGTTTTAGTACACCATTTCTACGGACTTTGATGTTACGAACACCAACAACTCCCTGATCTTTCAAGTTATCGACGATCTCTTCATCTGTACAAGGGCGCAGTTCTGGACTGCGAATCACTCCCTTAGACGAATTTAACGTGTTGTGGAGAGAGACTTTAACCTGAAGATCAAAGAGATTATTGGTGCTTAGCAGGCTTACAACTTGCTGTTTTTTCTCGACTTCCAAGAGAAGGTCACCTGATTTGAGCTTTTTGATACTCTTAGGGTGTCCGGCTATGGAGTTAATACATTTCTCAATTACGAAAGGAGAAAGGCTGGATACACTTCGTGTATCGTCAAGCGACGAGACAACCAAGAAGCGCGGAACATTGTCGAAATTTGGTTCAGCGGACTGCTGACTGGTTTGTTGACTTGACTGCTGACTGGCTTGTTGACTGTGTTCATCCGATTCGGATGAATCGTCTTGTTTTTTACGTTTAGGTGCGTTGTGTTTTAGGTGCGTTGTGTTTAGATGCGTTGCGGTTGTTTTTTTTTTCCATGAGGCATAAGGAAAAAATTCTAGTTTCGTCCCAAGTGCTCTCCGCCCTCCGTGGAGCCCTACAAGGGAACACCATAATGGAGTGGTTATCCAACTCGCAGGTGTTAGAGATACACGTGAGATATACTCGTATAAACAAAATGCCTACACGATTGATCCGTTTAGCCACCGCCTTCTAGAGATAAAAAGACAGAAAAGGGTAAGGTAAATGGGCATATGGTTGGTATCAGGAAAGATACAAAAAGAGTTGAAGAGAAAGCAAAGCGGTATCTCTAGGGCTCGGCGCGACCAGCCGATTGACCGTGCCGGACCGCACGGCCACCCGTCTACACCGAAAAGCCAGGCCAAAGAGGCGTGTTGGACACCTGAAGCACCGCCACCTCAGGTAACTCTCAACCTCCAGGATCCCTTCTTCCAGCTTACACGACGCCACCCACGGCAAACGGGTGGTACTTCCTTTAGCTCTTCCCAGTGGGCACAGAGACCACAGCGGCAATGTGCCCAGTGGGAATTGAGCCCCCAGGGCCACGGCAAGGCAGGAAGTCTAATACCTGGGGGAGAGAAGGGGGATGTCTTGAGGAAACAGATTGGGGAGAAGCTGTTGATAAAAGATACGACGAAGCTATACTTGGCGTCCACGAGTATGAAAGAATGCCGTTGGCAAATGGCGTTGGCAAATGCCGATACCAAAACATTGGGTGACATGGGACTCTTCATCGAAGGCTATGTGGATAAGCCGAAAGATAAAGTAATTTTTATTTTATATTATTATTATCTTTTTTTTTTGATATGTTTTGTTTTTCAAAAAAAAAAAAATAGACGAAAAATATAAAAATTTTAATGGACATTAAATATGATAATAATAATAATAATAATAAATATGATTTAGTTGAATTTGTGGTATATACATATGACTTCCACTATTTTTTTTTTTTTTTGAAAATTAAAATAAAATAAATGAAGTGTATTATCATACAGGCGAACCTACAAGAGGATGCGTGCCTAATGTTTTTTTTTTTCCAGCTGAAAGCCTTAGTATGTACAGAAGGAGCATTCAAACGTGATCTGCTGTATATCACAGTTGAGCAGGGATAGCGCGGAAACCACGGTGAGTTTACAACAAAGAACCAAGCATACAGACGTCGCGAAGGCAACGTCACGTCGACGTCGGTGCAACGTCATGACTTTGCTCCGACGTCGATGTGACGTTGTAAAAGGTCCTGACGTTATACCGACGTCGATTTGACGTCACAATTACGTCATGTGCCTGCTGGGAAGGTGTATCACTTCAATCATCCATTTCTATCTTAGAATGATTTGTTTAATGGTCTAATCCTGCAGTTTTTCTTTTGTTCTCTCTTCCTATTATTATCGGGAGTGGGTTGCGTCTTTTTGATTACGGCTCTCTTATTTCCTTTTGTTTTGTGTGTAAAAGGAGAAAAAATAAACTAATAAAAATTACGTTAAAGACGCGTTGAGCGAGTGTTTGGGTTTAACGTCTCACCAACAGATAAGGTCATACGGAGACCTGAGCTCGGTTTTAAAAGACTCATCCGAATGTCTGGAGAAGTCCGGGTTCGATCTTGCGATCCCTGGATTACAAAGTGAGTAGCGTAACCACTACACCACGGAGGTTTCTATGAAGACGCTTGCCATAGCGTTTCCATAAGACGTTTTATTGTATTTATTTTTAGGACGGCCAAGAAGAAAAAGATATCGAAGAGGGTGACGAGTAAAAGGCCAGACGATTTAAACCATGGTGAAGAATAAAAAGAATGGTCGTGAGGAGGTTATTTTCGTATTGTTTTTGTAGTAAGACTTTTAGAACAAAATACAACAGAAACTCGCATCAAAGCATTTGTAAGGAAGCTGAAAATGAATATTTATGTCATAAATGTGGACGCTTAATTGCTAATGGACACGATAATTCGTGTGAGTTTTTCAACAACTTTACAAAAGAAGATTTCATTTGTTCGTGTGGAGCAAAATTCAATAGAAAATTTAACTTTAATGTGCACAAACGTGTTTGCGATTCGATTAAACAAAAAGCCAAAGCATTCGTTTGTTCTTGCGGGTTAAAATTCAAGAGAAAATACCTTTTTGATAAACATAAAAAAAAGCATGTTGAGGTTCAAATGATAATGCAGACGAGTCCTCGAAAATGAAATATCGCACTGAAACTAATTCTCGTGAGAAAACCCCTAAAGCATTTGAATGTTTGTCACGAAGCTTTCGTGTCCTCTGAATCGTTAGTTACGCATGAAAATGATCGAGGTCATGTTATTGCAGGCTCTAGTAAAAGTGAAAAAAGTCGCTGTCGCGCATGTGGTACTATTTGCCTTAATAGAAAAGAACTGTATGCTCACAAAACAAAACATCATCAAACTGAAGAGAAAGAAAAAACTTTTCAATCGGAGCAATGAAAAGAAAATGGCTCATCACCGCTTTGGGAACAAGACGGGGTGGTTAATGAAGATCTTAAGACCGTTTACACAGTATTTCTGTCGATGACATGATGTCGCATATCGAAAATATTTATCAAGAAAGCGACGTTTGTTTTAAAGTCAACGTATCTCTGGGAATAATTTTGCAGGAAATTAACACAGGGGACTATAGGTATTTTGTACCATATCATAATGAGACGTTACTGACCGTCCCTATGTATATTCGTAATAGAAGGGGTTTAGACAGGCTACGTATCCGTTTATCGCAATTGGACATTGCTGAATATGCAAAACGGCAACGCCCTAATACTAAATGGAGACCGGTAATATTAACTAACGTCGTTTATCATGTGTATAAAACGTCGTATCCGTTAGGATTATCAAAAGGCTTACCTAAGTATATTAAAATTGTAAAAGTATCGTTTCTTTTGAACGAAACAACCGTACCGGGCTAATGTTTTCAGACCACTTATGTTCTTTCAGATGTTTGGCTTATCATATTAAAAAGACTAGAAATGCGTCCATGGGACACGGATGCCCCCGCCTGAAAACATGTCTATGTTCGTATTCATTCATAGAAAGTTATTGACAGTGTTTAAGTTTTGGACACTTTTTATGCAATTTGACCTCTAAGTATGACCTTGACCTTGGAGGTACGGATCTGGGTTTGCACGTGACACATTGTCTCATAAAGGTTAACATTTCTTCAAAATATTTTCAAAATCCATCCAGAAATAATTAAGTTATTGGCTGCGTTTAAGTTTCTGACCCTTTTTTTGACATTTGACCTCCAAGTATGGCCTTGACCTTGGAGGTGAGTGAGTGAGTTTTAGTTTTACGTCCCACCAACAGCTAAGGTCATACGGAGACGGGACCTCGGTTTAAAGACTCATCCGAAAGTCTGGAGAAGCCCGGGATCGATCCTGCGATCCCTGGTTTACAAGGCGAGTAGCGTAACCACTGCACCACGGAGGCTTCTTTGACCTTGGAGGTACAGACCTGGGTTTTGCACGTGACACATCGACTCATGATGGTTAACATTTCTACAAAGTAATTTCAAAATCCATCCAGAAATAAGAAAGTTATTGACTGCGTATTAGTTTCGGACCCTTTTTTGACCTTTGACCTCTAAGTATGACCTTGACGTTGGAGGTAGGGACCTGGGTTTTGCACGTGACACGTCGTCTCATAATGGTTAACATTTTTGCCGAGTATATTTAAAATCCATCAAGAATTAAGGAAGTTATTGACCACGTTTAAGTTTCGGGCGAACGGAAGGACGGACAGGGGCAAGCTATATGCCCTTTCCACCATTCTTCGAATGGCGGGGACATAAAAATAGACTGTGAGCGTTTGTTGCAGAAGTTGAATAAACAATGGATGAAGTATGCATGTGTGAATGGAATAAGGTCTCATCTCGTGACTTTGGATAGAATGCCTGATTTAGAACGTTGCTTTTCAACCAACATCAATGTGTATAGTTTGAAACAAAACAAAACGGTAAGGCCTCTGTATAAGTCTAGAGAGATATTTTTGAAAGCAGCGGAAAACCTGATGTTATGAATTTAAATATTTTCGAAGATCATCTGAGTTATGTAAAGAACATAAATGTATATTGCAAAAAGTTTGAATGCACTTAATGTAATCGTTTGTTTAGAAGGAAAAATAAGATGTCAATGCACATGAAAAGTTGTGAGAAGTCTAAATATTTAAAATTTCAAGGAGGGTACTTTTCAACTTCTAAAACAATTTTTGAAAAATTAAATGAGATAGGAATTTCAGTCGAAACACAATTGCAAAATTATCCTTGGAAGTTAACGTGGGATATGGAAGCCATGTTTACTGAAATAGGCGATGAAAAAACGATGTGGAAGGCGAAACATCGTCCAGTTTCAGTTTGCATGGCTAGCAATGTGACTGGGTTTGAAGAGCCAAAATTTATTTTGGAATCTGATGAAAACAAACTATTGAGACAAATGATAGATCACATGCACAAAGTTTCGGATCAAGCTTACGATCTAGCAAAAGTCAGGTGGAAGTCCGTTTTTGATAAGTTAGAAAAACTAGAGAAAAAGTGGGGTTTTTCGCGATATGATGAGGAAGCATCTGACAATGAAAATAATAACGCTAGATCAGATTTCATGCAATCTTGCGGCGAAACAGATAACTCTTCTTCACATAAATTACGGAATAATTCCCAGTCGGCTTTATTCATTTTCCATTTCTGGTTACAGTCCTCATCTGGTTCATTTACGCTCTCAATTATAACAGGGAAGTGATCACTTCCGCACTGATCATCATGAACAGACCAGTCATAGTCTAAGAAGAGAGATGGGTGACACAAAGAGAGATCTAAAGAAGACAAATGACCTGTCGCAGGGTGAAGGTTAAGTATAAAATTTATCATTCATCAAGCAAAGATCGCTCTTTGCAATAAAATCTTCGACAAGTTCTCCTCTGTTATTGATATCTTTACAGCCCCATAGAATATTGTGTGTGTGTGAATTCGGGTTTAACGTCGCTTTCAACAATTTTTCAGTCATATCACGACGGTTATAGAATATTGTGACCATTGAAGTCGCCAACTAACAGATGTGGCGATGGAAGTTGACTCAGCTTTTTATTTGATCTCTCTTTGTGGTAAACATGATTTTACAAAAATTGAACTGCCACCAGATGGTTTGTTACTATCAGAATAGATATAGTTGTATGTATTGAACCCCTGACATCAATGCTGTCATCAGTTTTTAAACCGATGGGTTTAATAACGAAATAAGTAATAAGAGTTCATTATAATTTGATTTAAGACCTCGACAATTCCATTGTATTATTTTGTGTTTTAATGCCATTTTATGAAGAGATTAAGGCTAGAAACTATGATGGAGCTGCAATTGGTGATATAGATCTGCTACCACCAGCTCGTGGTGTTGCTGACCTCGATCTGTTTTTGCCGCTTGGAGATGATGGAGTTTCAGTGAGCTCCATATCACTGTCACTCAAAGATCCGAATCTGTTCTGGAATCTTATATTGTCTCTTTCCATTTTACGTTGTCTGTCTGTTTGTTTAAGAGACATTTGTTTTTTCGGATCTTCTGATCCCTTATTAGTTCAACCTGAGTCGAGTTACTCTTTTGCATGCGGCGCTGGCTTCGGTACGGTCGCTGTCGACCGATCCGAAGCAACCTGGATTGCGCCATTTGATAAACTGGTTGAACTTTGTGGTGCTGGATTGGATTTACTCCATGCACCAGATTTTTTCAGTTCAGCTATGTATGATTCAGCAGTCTGTGTTGCGGAGCTGGAAACTTTTACACCAGCACCCTTTGTGATGCTGGCGTAACTGGTGGTTGGTGCTGTGTATCGCTCATCAACAATTTTCCGCGCTTCTGGGAATGTTATCCCCTTTGGTATTTGACAGTGAGTATTTCTTTTTCTTTTTTCCATGCCGGACAATCTCGAGAGAAAACAGCATGCTTGTCACCACAATTGACGCATTTGGCCTCATTCTTGCAGTTTTGATGGTTATCGACATGTTTTTCCTCACCAAAGTTTGGACAGAGTTGTTTCTTCTGACATCTGCTTTCGTGGTGACCAAAAACCTGACAATAACATCTGAGAGGGTTTGGTATATACACCTCTACGTTAACAGATAGACATGCAACTTTTATTTTCTGGGGCAGAACTGGTGTATTAAATGTCAACACGTAGGTACTTGTTGGCTTTAATACACCACCTCTACGAACTTGGATGTTACGTACACCAATGATGCCTTCATCTCTTAAATTCTCAACAATCTCGGTATCGTTGCACGGGCGTAGCTCTGGACTGCGGATGACACCTTTACATGAATTTAGGGTTTTGTGCAACGATACTTTGACGTTGAGATCAAAGAGCTTTGTGGTACCAAGCAGGTTTTTGACCTGCTGTTCTCTCTCGACTTCCAAGAGGAGATCACCTGACTTCAGTTTTTTGATACTTTTTGGAAGTCCGGCATTGGACACTATACTCTTTTCGATCACAAAAGGTGATAAATCTGACACCGTACGTGGAACATTGCTTAGCTTTTGAATTTCAGACTGCTGACTAGACTGCTGACTTGACTGTTGACTGGGTTCATCCGTTTCGAAATCCTCGTCTTTTTTACGTTGAGCTGCGTTGCGGTTATGTTTTTTTCAATGAGACATAAGGAAAAAATTCTAGTTTCGTCCCAAGTCATCTCCGCCCTCCGTGGATCCCTACAAGGGAACACCATAATGGAGTGGTTATCCAACTCGCAGGTGTTAGAGATACACGTGAGATATACTCGTATAAACAAAATGCCTACACGATTGATCCGTTTAGCCACCGCCTTCTAGAGATAAAAAGACAGAAAAGGGTAAGGTAAACGGGCATATGGTTGGTATCAGGAAAGATACAAAGAGTTGAAGAGAAAGCAAAGCGGTATCTCCAGCCGATTGACCTGAAGCACCGCAGCACCGCCACCTCAGGTAACCCTCAACCTCCAGGATCCCTTCTTCCGGCTTACAGGACGCCACCCACGGCAAACGGGTGGTACTTCCTTTTGCTCTTCCCAGTGGGCACAGAGACCACAGCGGCAATGTGCCCAGTGGGAATTGAGCCACCAGGGCCACGGCAAGGCAGGAAGTCTAATACCTGGGGGGATCTTCGACCGATTCCTTTTTTAAAGTATCCCCTTCCGACCAAGAAAAAATAGTTTCTAACCCTTCAATTAAAATAAAAATGACCTTCAAATGTATTAATACCAGAATACATACATATATATATATATATATATATATATATATATATATATATATATATATATATTCGTTGATTCCCGATAACGAGTACCTTCAAAACAATTGCTTCCTCCAAATAAACAATAGATTCGCCCGATTGATGAGTTACCTAGCTACCGCATCAGACTGTCATATTGTAAAACATCGACTGCGATCAAACTATCGGACTTTCTCATGCTGTCAAAAAACGTTAACCATTAATACCCAAACACGCTCTAACTAGCTCGGACATAACGCATTTAACAATTGATAAAATAACAAGCACTTGCAAAAATGAACAACAACGGAAACGTTATTTCACCATTCCAGTAGAAATGACGGAAGAGGAAATATACTTCCTAGAACTAGAAAAACATGGAATTGTCATTCTTTCCAGGCGGGATCCACTAAGAGTGGATATAATTCTTCCAAAAGATTGGGACATCCAGAGGAGTGGTAAAATGAAAATGCCTGTTCTTAACCAGAAGGGAGAAACTGTGTTCAGTTATTGTTTTAACGAACAAACCAAATGTGGATATTAAGAAATTCACTAAAAAGATACAAGATTAAAGATACTTTGTTCCACTTCAGATACATACAACTATTAACATTAGCTGCAATAGCTATTTTCCGGCAAAACATAGTAATAGTGAAATCAACAAGTGTAAAATAACAAAATTTCAAAGCAGCTGTAAAAAAGGATAGAATTACACATTAAGGATTATATAAAATGTCATAGATCTATTACAATTACGAGACCTGAGAAAGAAAGAAACCCCGCAACAGTTACAGTGATATTTATCGTTGTGCAAAGACACGTTAAGATTTTTGTAACATTACATTGGAAACTGTTAACCTATCTCTGTTATAATTACAACGCTTTTAAAAATTCGTTTGTGTGTGTGTGTGTGTTTTTTTTTTCAATATTAAAGGTAGATAATCGCAGTTATTCAGATTTTTTGGACAAATTTATATTTCCAAAATGTTCATATAGAGTTAGAACTTTGCTGCTTCTGCTCCTATATGACGTAGTATTAGAATCTTAGTGTAAGCAAACTACCCGCAAAAGCATCGATGTGATATTATAATTCTATCAAGGGTACGTATACCGGTTAAAACCCGGGACTACTGAACAAAAAGTTTTATATTATTATTTAGTATCCTCTCTCGAGTCCCGGGTTTTAACCGGTATACGTAACCAAGCTAGAATTAAACTATTCAGTCAATGTTTTTCGGGGGTATTTTGCTTACACTTATATCTTAGTACTATGTCATAAAGGAGCGTATGCAACAAAGTTCCAACTGCAAATGAAATTTTCAGAAATCAAAATTTGTCCCAAAATCTGAATAACTTCAATTATGCATCCATAACAGAAAAAGCACCATATTTTATATGTTATCTACGGTAATGCCATCACGAAAACATGCCTATACAATTTTGACCCCCTTTAACCCCACTTTTGTATAGTAAAATTGGGGTTTACGGGGGTATACGTTATTTTCTGTTTTCTGCTCAAAAGCATAGATTGTGGGTACTCGACAGAACCGTCTCGTCGCGGCGGTTCTATCGAGTCCCCACAATCTGTGTTTTGAGCATAGATAAGAAAAATATTGCCATTTTTTGACTAAAAAATATGGTAATGTATTGGCATAGGGGTGTTTTCATAATGCTTTGTATTGACCTCGCATTATCAGTAATCAATAAAAACATCTATCCATCCTATTTATCTATTCGGTTAATCCATTCGACCCGACTTTAAAAATAATAATTAAGTCAAAATCTATACCCCTATTGAAAGAAGGTTAAAAGATAGATATAAATGACCAATACGCTTTCTTTCACCCAAAACGGGATAAAGAAAATAATCTATCCTTTCGACATTTACAGTCTATACTGTGTATGTATGTATGTTTGATTGTGGTCAAGACAACGGACTCCACTGAGTTGATCCAAAAGAAAACAAACCGCGCGAAAGCATTTCTGTAATTTTCCGAGACGCTCATACCCTTTTGCGGGACCTTTTCCCGCGTCTACCATCGATTTTAAAATTTTGCTGCTTGCTGCTGACGGAAAACGGACCTTATAAGAACCCCTTTTATACTACTACAATGTCGGATGATTCATTAAAGTGATCAAATGATAACTATTCTTCACATAAATTATGGAATAATTCCCAGTCGGCTTTATTCATTTTCCATTTCTGGTTACAGACCTCATCTGGTTCGTTTACGCTCTCAATTATAACAGGGAAGTGATCACTTCCGCACTGATCATCATGAACAGACCAGTCATAGTCCAAGAAGAGAGATGGGTGACAAGAAGAGAGATGGGTGACAAAAAGAGAGATCTAAAGAAGACAAATGACCTGTCGCTCGGTGAAGGTAAGTAAAAGATTTATCATTCATAAAGCAAAGGTCGCTTTTTGCTATAAAATCTTCAACAAGTGCTCCTCTGTTATTGATATCTTTACAGCCCCATAGATTATTGTGACCATTGAAGTCGCCAACTAAAAGATATGGCGATGGAAGTTGACTCAGCAATGAGTCAAGATGTTCGGGCTTAAAAGAAAATGAGGGTGGGATATATAGAGAGCAAATTGTAGTTTCTTTATCCGGAGAAACCGATACTGCTACAGCTTGTAGGTCTGTTTTTAATTTGATCTCTCTTTGTGGTAAACATGATTTAACAAGAATTGAACTGCCACCAGATGGTTTGTTACCATCAGAATAGATATAGTTGTATGTATTGAATACCCTGACATCAAGGTTGTCATCAGTTTTTAAAAAAGTTTCTTGCAAACAAAACACCGACGGGTTTAATAACGAAATAAGTAATGAGAGTTCATTATAATTTGATTTAAGACCTCGACAATTCCATTGTATTATTTTGTGTTTTAAATCCATTTAATGAAGAGAGATGAAGACTAGAAACTATATTGGAGCTACAATTGGTGATATAGATCTGCTACCACCAGCTCGTGGTGTTGCAGACCTCGATCTGTCATTGCCACTTGGTGATGGAGTTTCAGCGAACTCCATATCACTGTCACTCAAAGATCCGAATCTGTTCTGAAATTTTATATTGTCTCTTTCCATTTTACGTTGTCTGTCTGCTTGTCTTTGAGAAAATTGATGTTTTTGATCGGATCTTCCGATCCCTTATTAGATCGACCTGAGTCGGGTTTCTCTTTTACATTCGGCGAAGCCTGGCTTCGGTACGGTCGCTGTCGACCGATTCGGAGCAACCTGGATTGCGCCATTTGATAAATTGGTTGAACCTTGGGGTGCTGGAGTGGGTTTACTCCATGCACCAGATTTTTTTCAGTTCAGCTAGTATGATTCAGCAGTCTGTGTTGCGGAGCTGGTACATTTTACACCAGCACACTTTGTGATGCTGGCGAAACTGGTGGTTGGTGTTGTGTATCGCTCTTCGACAATTTTCTGCGCTTCTTGGAATGCTAATCCCCCTTTGGTATTTGACGGTGAGCATTTCTTTTTCTTTTTTTACACGCCGGACAGTCTCGGGAGAAAACAGCATGTTTGCCATCGGAATATACGCATTTGGGTTCATTTTTGCAGTTGAGGTCATTATCAAGATGCTTTTATTCACCACAATTAGGACAGTTTTTTTAATCTGGCATCTGCTTTCGTGATGGCCAAAAGCCTGACAAGAGTATATCTAAGAGGGTTTGGGATGTAAACCTCTACGTTAATGGAAAGATATGCTACTTTGATTTTCTTGGGTAGAATTGGTGTATTAAAAGTCAACACATAAGTAGCTGTTGGTTTTAGTACACCATTTCTACGGACTTTGATGTTACGAACACCAATTACGGCTTGATCCTTCTGGTTATCAATGATCTCTTCGTCTGTGCAAGGACGCAGTTCTGGACTGCGAATCACTCCCTTAGATGAGTTTAGTGTGTTGTGAAGAGATATTTTTACTGAAAGATCAAAGAGCTTTTTGGTGGCGAGCAGGCTTACAACTTGCTGCTTTCTCTCGAGTTTTAAGAGAATGGCACCTGATTTGAGTGCTTTAATACTCTTTGGATGTCCGGCTATTGCTACAATAAATTTCTCGATAACAAAGGGAGAAAGGCTTGATACAGTTCGTGTTTGTTTGATTTGAGGTTTAACGTCCCCGTAAACACTGTAAAGGTCATTTTGGAGACGTTGCTTCCAATTTTGTGGGACTTTTACCCGACATTGAGATGAAATGACATCTCAAGCCCTGACGCCCAATGAAACCAATAGGGTTCATTAGCATGGACGTTCCGCCTCGCAGCACTGTTCCTGGACAGGCTTAGATCCTCTAAGCGGTTTTCCAGTACTAGTGTGCAGGACGGATTCAGCTCTGCGTAGAAGCATCGTGCAGCCCATATATTTCTTCAAGCCCCTATGGGATACAGTTCGTGTATCGTTTAGCGACGTGACGACCAAGAAACGAGGAACATTGTCAAAGTTTGGTTCAGCAGACTGCTGACTAGATTGTTGACTTGACTGCTGACTGGATTTTTTACTGTGTTCATCTGATTCCGATGAATCCTCGTCTTTTTTACGTTTAGTTGCGTTGCGGTTAGGTGCGTGGTTGCGGTTATGTTTTTTTCCCATTTGCCATAAGGAAAAAATCCTAGTTTCGTCCCAAGTGCTCTCCGCCCTCCGTGGAGCCCTCCAAGGGAACACCATAATGGAGTGGTTATCCAACTCGCAGGTGTTAGAGATACACGTGAGATATACTCGTATAAACAAAATGCCTACAGGATTGATCCGTCTAGCCACCGCCTTCTAGAGATAAAAACACAGAAAAGGGTAAGTTAAATGGGCATATGTTTGGTATCAGAAAAGATACAAAAAAGAGTTGAAGAGAAAGCAAAGCGGTATCTCTAGGGCTCGGCGTGACCAGCCGATTGACCGCACAGCCACCCGTCTACACCGTAAAGACAGGCCAAAGAAGCGTGTTGGGTACCTGAAGCAGCGCCACCTCAGGTAACCCTCAACCTCCAGGATCACTTCTTCTGGCTTACACGACGCCACCCACGGCAAACGGGTGGTACTTCCTTTAGCTCTTCCCAGTGGGCACAAAGACCACAGCTGCAATGTGCCCAGTGGGAATTGAGCCCCCAGGGCCACGGCAAGGCAGGTCTAATACCTGGGGGCATTGGTGGACAGAAGTCTTACGTGCATGTTTAATTCATCGGAGTTTACACCGCTGATCGATCTCTAAAAGGTACAAATTCGTTGCTGGTAAAATTCAAAAGTGGTTCTATTCAAGCATCATTGTCTCTTCACAATGGAAAATTCATTCAAAACCAGTTCTTTAGCTGAAGTGCACGACCCGCCGGATGCTTTAAGCTTTATGAGTGTTACCATATATGGGTATGGCGGCCATTTTGGTCATGTGACCCAGACTTAAAACGGTTCCCCCAATAAATGCGCCTTATCATAAGGAGCAAAACTATATCTTATACTTTAGTACTGTATTCTGAATCGTTTGCAGGATAAAATGCATTCTCACTTTTCCAATACAAAAGCATATGTGTCAAAGTTTGACCTAGGCACAAAGAAGGTCAAGGTCAACCCAGGGTCACCATTTTAGCAATTTATGATGGGCCTACGTCCCAGATGCTATTTATCAAGTTTCGTGGAAATGTGCCCAGTGGTTCTGGAGAAGACTATTTTTGAAGGGTTTTTACCATATACGGCTCGGCGGCCATTTTGGTCATGTGACCTGGATCCCATGAGCAAATTTTAGTTTCCCCAATCCCATAGAGGCTCCATATGACAATTGACTTCAATCGGCCCAACGGTTTCCGAGGAGAAGCAGTTCAAAAATTTTCACATTTTTTGCCTGCCTCGGCGAGGCTATACTAAATGGAATGTAATATTTCGCAAGTACATTGGTTAGACCTCATTGATATCTATCAGTATGCCAAAAATTGTTTAAATATTCCAAGCGGTTAAGTCACTATCACCAATTTTCACAAACGGATTACGGATGGACAGAAAGACCATTTTGGTCATGTGACCTGGACCCCATGAGCAAATTTTGGTTTCCCCCATCCCATAGAGGCTCCATATGAAAACTGACTTTAATCGGCCCAACGGTTTCCGAGGAGAAGCAGTTTGAAAATTTTCACATTTTTCACCTCGGCGAGGCAATACTAAATGGAATATAATATTTCGCAAGTTCATTGGTTAGATCTCATTGATATCTATCAGTATGCCATAAATTGTTTAAATATTCCAAGCGGTTTAGTCACTATCACCAATTTTCACAAACGGGTTACGGACGGACAGAATGACAGACTGACAGAATGACACGGTGATTTTAGGGCACTTTTAGAAAATCAACCGACTTCAGTCGGTCGCTTTTTCTGCGGGTCGTGCAATTGGGAAAAGTGACCAAAAACAATGCCATAGTAGCTTAAATTATACTCTTAAAGGCCATATTTAGGTGTAAAAATCAATATTTCCATCCCCAGTATGTGAATTAAATGTTTAAGGGCACAGGCTGCAGTCTGTGGTAAGAAAACTGTTTGTTGGCTTTAAATTGGACAATCATACGGTACCTATAGGGTATCATTTCCTGCGTAAATATGGACTGCGCGATGCAAAAAAACATTGCGGGTACTCATTTGACAAATAATAAGCTTTTCAAATTGCAGTGAATTAGACCCAAAAAAGATAACTTGATTTTTTTGCATTTTCCCTTAAGGCATCAGGAGACAGTTAACCACAGCATTTTTTTGTCTGCGCCACACCAAGTTTTTGAATCGTTATCAACATCGTTTTGTACAGCATCCAGACATCTGGCGTGTTAGTTTCGTATTCCATTTCTTAAAAAAACAGATACTCAGCAAATAAGCCCACATTGGCAAAAACTATGCACATATCACAATTTCTATGAGCAAGCATGCCATTATTGACCCTCCTACTATTATATTTGAAAAACGTCCACCCTCAAAGGCGAAAGTGTCCCCTGATGCCTTAAGTAACGGCTCAAAAATTGAAAGTATCGATTCAGGCATCAGGGGACAGTTAATCGCAGTACTTTTTTGTCCACGTCACACTGAGTTTTTGAATCGTTATCAACAACTCCTGGAGAAAGCGGTAATTTCTGTTTTTGTTTCAAAGTGCTCCATACATGCATAAAATCAAAACAGAATACCAAAGAAACACTTCTCTTTTTGCATAGGCTGTCAGCAGCATCATTTCACTTACGCCACCCACTATTTTTACATACAAAAAAAGCAGGACTCCACCTCACTTTGACAGATCCTGTGAATTTACTCCCAAAACACCTGTTGAAATGTCATGTAAACTCGGGTCACAAGCAAAGAAATGGACAGAAAAGTATACCACAACCAGTAAACTTTTTTCAGGAATCCTCTTTGAAAAACAGCCACTTTTTAGTGCCAAAGCTACCTTCGTGAATTCAGATATGCCGCCGCACCTTGAACTTGTACAGCATCCAGACAGCTGGCGTGTTAGTTTCGTATTCCATTTCATAAAAGTTCAGATACTCAGCAAATAACCTCACATTGGCAAAAAATATCCACATATCACAATTTATATGAGCAGCCATGCCATTATTGACCCTCCTACTATAATATTTTGAAAAACTTCCTCCTCAAATGCGAAACTGTCCCCTGATGCCTAAATCAAATATGTTCTAGAAAGGGTTATCCTTTGGCAGCAAGGAATACACCACAGAACTGGAAAATATGGAGTGTACATGTATTCTGGGCCAGACTAGCTAGTTTCGGCCATTTAGGCCTCATCAGTGACCCTCAAATATTTTCAAAATTCCACAATGGAATCATTGAACCCAAAGGACAAGAAAATATAAATTACGCCATGATGTTAGGCAGGGAGACTTTTTACGGCCTCCACACATTCTCAGACAACAGCTGTAGCGACGTCAAATATGTTCTAGAAAGGGTTATCCTTTGGAAGCAAGGAATACACCACAGAACTGGAAAATATTGAGTGTACATATTTCCTGGGCCAAACTAGTTTCGGCCATTAGGCCTCATTATTGACCCTCAAATGTCATTAATACTACGCTACAAACTGAAAAACAATTATAGGCATGCACGTGGGAATCGGTGTTGGCGTATATTCCAACATTAAAGTGTTGTAATTTGCTGAAGCAAAGTAGTTTCTGCAAGCCCAGGCAACGCATTATATTGTAAATACCCAATGTAGTTTGTCGTCTTGTCACACTAGACTGTCATACGACTTGCAGATGTCTTCTTGTCTAGTTGGGTACTTTAACCAAATATTTATGGCCTGTATGGTAGGCGTGTTTTTTTTCGTCTTTCGTCTCCTCTATCGGATTTCTTTCTTTTTCTTTTAAGATTGTTCATTATACAACACCCCCGCCCATAGGGGCTTGAAGAAATATATGGGCTGCATGATGCTTCCACGCAGAGCTGAATCCGGCCCGCACACTAGTACTGGTAAACCGCTTAGAGAATCTAAGCCTGTCAAGGAACCGCGGTGCGAGGCGGACCGTCCATGCTAATTAAACCTACGGGTTTCATTGGGCGACAGGGCTTGAGATGTCATTTCATGTCAATGTCGGGTAAAAGTCCAACAAAATTGGAAGCAGCGTCTCCAAAATGACCTTTACAGTGTTGACGTTAAACCTCAAACAAAACAAACAAATCACCCGTCTTTGGTAGGGCCCTTCGGAGTCTAACTGTTGGTTTTCTTTTGCTCCAACAGTTCTGTTGTTGTATGCTGTCGAGTCCTCAACTTTGTTTCATCTCTGTAGTTTTTTTAATGTTCTCGGAGATGTTACACTGATGAGTAAGGAAGCCTTCATGCAGACCTAACAAAATTAGTGTATACCGCGAGGATTATGGCCATGAAAAATCGATTTAAGCCCCCGAGTGGAATTCTTTCCACAGACCGTCCCAAGGCAGTGCTTCTGTGGCGGTTTATTAATGTTGTTGTTTGTTACAGTAACTTACTGTGTGTATCACTTGTGTCTTTTTATTTTGGATGGCCATTTTGTGGGAAAGTAACTGTCCTTATGGCCTTCCTTTGTTTAGGTTTCCATTATGGTCTGGTCGCGTCATGTTTGTGTGGCATCAAACGGAAAGAAAGTTAATTGTATCGATTCCTGATCTTTGTTTTACTTCTACTTATCATGATAATGACACTGTTTTAGGGTTACTGTGTGTATCACTTGTGTCTTTTTATTTTGGATGGCCATTTTGTGGGAAAGTAACTGTCCTTATGCCCTTCCTTTGTTTAGGTTTCCATTATGGTCTGGTCGCGTCATGTTTGTGTTTCTTCCCCTTTGGTGCCTTTGATGGGTGGAGTAAGTTAATTGTATCGATTCCTGATCTTTGTTTTACTTCTACTTATCATGATAATGACACTTTTTTAGGGAAAAGTAGGATTTTATATAGTAAAATGTATGTATTGACAAAAAGGTATGTTTTTTGGTGCATTGTTCCCATTATTTCTTTATCAAACTAAAAAATATGTTCACAACCTTTCTACAACATTTATTCTTTTTCTACCCCAAAGGTACAATTGGTCTACTGTTGTTATGAATTTTGCAATAATTGCTATTTATTGGGGTGTGCGTTATCTCCCTTAATTTCAACAACTTTTCTTAACTTTAAGATGCGACAACACCCTGAATCTAAACAGGTAAACATTATTCTTTGATATAGAGGTAGTTTTATCCTTTCGAATCGATGGCAGTATTTCTAGAGGTTTTCTGAGATAAATGTCCCCGGCTATGTGATGTGTGTGTTTCAAGTTACATGTTTTCAGCTTACTCATCGACTAAAGTGTTAACTTTAGAAAATAGACAGTTACACAGAATGACCTTATTTAGTGGATATGTTGGAGAGACATGTCCTGGTCACATTTAGAAAAGCTGTTGATCTTAATGTGAATTTATATACCAAGTTTCAGTGTACATAATCCTGGTCACACGTGTATCGTTAAATGATTATTTTGTTGTTGAAGTGTGACATATGTGAAGCAAATACCTAATTTGTTTTACTAACGTGATCGACTGGACATATCTTATACGAGATATGATGTTTTATGATTATCTTATACGAGATATGTTTTATGATTATAAATTGATTTTCCTGTGTAAGAAAATTAATTTATTATACAAGAGGACCATGATGGTCCTATATCGCTCACCTGAGCTAAGAGATTTATATTTAGGTGTCGGGGCAGGGCACTTTTTGGCCTCAGATCCATAATTTGAACAATTTTGGTAGAAGTCCACTAAATGAAACTTAATTACAAATATCAAGTCCTGGGCCTTCTGGTTTCAGACAAGAAGATTTCTAAAAGTTTCTCCTTATAAAAGTTTCTCTATATAAGTCCAGTGGGGTAAACAATCATGGTAGAGAGCCACTTGATGAAGCTTCATACCAAATATCAAAGACAATGAGCCTTCAGACAAGAAGTGTTTCAAAGGTTTCCTTATAATGCCTTTGTAAAACCAGGGGACCCTGGTGCGGGGATATTTTTTTTGGCTCCAGGGCTCATAATTTGAACAATCTAGGTAGAGGTCCACTAGATGAAGCTTCATACCAAACATCAAATGCATGGGCCTTCTGGTTTCAAACAAAAAGTTTTTAAAGGTTTTTTTCCTATATATGCCTTTGTAAAACCAGGGGGCCCTGGTGTGTGTGTGGGGGGGGGGGGGGCATTTTTTGCCCAGGGTTATAATTTGAACAATCTTGGTAGAGGTCCACTAGAAGAAGCTTCATACGAAATATCAAAGACCTTGGCCAAGACATTGTGGAAATGTCAGTTGGTTTCAGACAAGAAGATTTTTAAAGGTTTTCCTTATATAAGCTTATGTGAAACTAGTGGGCCCCGGAGCCATTTTTGGCTCCAGGGCAATAATTTGAACAATCTTGGTAGAGGTCCAATAGATGAAGCCTTATACCAAATATCAAAGACCTGGGCCTTCTGGTTTCAGACAGGAAGATTTTTTTAAGGTTTTCCCTATATAAGCCTATGTAAAACCAGTGGGCCCCGGGGCGGGGCCATTTTTGGCCCCAGGGCAATAATTTGAACAATCTTGGTAGAAGTCCACTAGATGAAGCCTCATACCAAATATCAAAGACCTGGGCCTTCTGGTTCCATAAAAGAAGATTTTTAAAGGTTTTCCCTATATAAGTCTATGTAAACAATTGGGACCCCCGGGGCGGGGCCATTTTTTAGGCCCAGGGCAATAATTTGAACAATCTTGGTAGCGGTCCACTAGATGAAGCTTCATACCAAATATCAAAGACCTGGGCCTTCTGGTTTCAGACAAGAAGATTTTAAAGTTTTTTTTCTTATTTTCCACTTTTGTTGCCATGGCAACAAGAGTTCTGCATGGAATTGAATTCTTTGAACAACTTTGAGAGAGGACCACCCAAGGTTGGTTCGAATCCATCCAGTTCTTTAGATGTTGTTTAAAGGAAAATGTGAACGGACATACAGACGACGACGGACGGTGAGTGATCACAATAGCTCCGCCGGAGCCTTCGGCTCCGGTGAGCTAATAAAGGGGAAGTATATAACAGTCGTTCTCTGAGCATAAAACATATAACATAATGTTGAAAGGCCGTAAGAAACTAGCCTTGTATGATCTAAAGTGTTGGTGGGTCGTAAAGGCATATCATTTTAACAGTTATTTTACTTTCTAAACTCTTAAAACTTAATTAAGAATCTTTCTATCGATAAAATATTGGTTTTGTTAACATGCTATAAAATGATACATTGTACTTTCTAAACTCGATTTACATGTCTTGTTTATGTTGGAACGGATTCAAGTAAATTGGACCAAATTCAAATCGTCATTTGACTTTTATGTGATTACGCAGTAACCATCTGGTGTTTATCAGTTTCTAAGAGATATGGAGGTGCAGGAAACAAAGCTTACATAATTCTAAAATGTTTACGGATATGCCACTCAAAAAGGGGTATTTGTATAAACATATGCCTACGAGTACATATTATGGTTTATGTAAGTTGTAAGGGTGTGGGTTTTAATGTTATGTCAATTAAACAGGTGCAGATAGCTTTTAAGGGAATTTAGAAAACACTAACCTTTAAATAATTGCGTGGTAGCGTCCTGAAACTATGCAGTATTACTGACATTTCCACAAATAATAAGCGTGTAGACGTGAATTCTAAAATGTTAGAAATGCTCAGAGAACATATATAAGTTCCACCTTTGAACACGTTTGTCGGAGATCTGAATTTGGGTTTAAGATGTAGGGAGGTCCGAGCTGGCTATAATAAGATCTCATTTTTGAAAGTATCAGATAGAAATTAACCTGATGCACATTTTGGGGTTGTCGCGGAAATGAAATGAAATTGAAATTAAAACTTAGAAACTTCTAAAAGACTTTATTCATTGTGTTATAAAAGCGAAGTACTAAACAGAACATTATAGGACATAGGTCTACGGTACCCCACCACGTAACAAGATTCGTCACAAGTATCTCTACAGTTTATCAAGTAATATCAAAATGGCACCAGTGTCATTATGCTTCAAAGAAGTTCTTTATATACTAATGAGAATCCACATAACACATTTTGTTGAGGATAACAGCTTTAGCAAACTGTGAAAAACTGCCTGAGCGGAGACAACCCAAGTGTGACCCACGACTGCTGGCGCATCAGAACAAGGGTCGTTAAATTCGAAAGACACCACCTTTTATTTTATTATGCCCGGGCACGTGACTCTCAACTAAATTTAATACTTTATTAACCATTTATTACACATCCATTAGTAGTCATGGACATAACGACGCAGAAATACACCAGCACGTTTTCAATGAAAGAATTGTGAATGCAGCTTTATCATATGACGTCGCGTCTGAGAGTGTAATAACGCCATGTAATAAATTCGATAATCCACTAGTGGATTAAATATGCAAATAAGTTAGATACGCCCCATAACGTTACATGTACGGCGTCTTTAAAGACGTCGCGTTTACTAACGGCGAACTATTGGCATTTTTGTAAACAATCGTGAATAAAATGCGTTTTAAATGTCATATGATAAATAGAATTATGCATTCGTGCTCATGTATTATTGAATTTATTAAACTCGTTGAAGAAAAGGGATAAAATGCTCGGCACAGCCTCGCATTTTATCCCTTTTCCTCAACTCGTTTAATAAATTCAATAATACATGAATACTCATGTAAGATCCTCTATGTATCGAACGAGGCTGCTGTTGTGATATTTTAACAGTGAAACGATGCCTGAGAGGAGACAAACCAAGTGAGACCCACGACTGTTGGGGCATCAGAAGCAGGGTCGTTAAAATTCGAAAGACACCACCTTTTATTTTATTATGCCCGGGCACGTGACTGTCAACTAAATTTAATACTTTATTAACCATTTCTTCGGGACTTAAACTTAATTTATTACACATCCATTTGTAGTCATGGACATAACGACGCTGAAATACACCAGCACGTTTTCAATGAAAGAATTGTGAACGCAGCTGTATCGAACGAAGCTGCTGTTGTGATTTTTAACAGTTTATGGAGAACATTTCCAGAGCTTATCACAGTAAATATCACAACATCAGGTAGAGACGGTCAGAATCCTTCCTCGACCAATGAAATGGATGATCAGCAGCAACCTTTATCGAGTCTGACCAAGACTCATCTACAAGTTCAGATAACCCTCCCCCGACTCCTCAACTATAGACCTAACAACAGATGATCAGTACATGTAGGTAGGTGACTTTTCTTATTCTTTTAAAACATTTTTAGACTGCACATAAGCAGCTGGAAGATTTTTAGGTAATTCATCTACTTTAAAGTATAAATAACACCACTGACATGCAGTAAAATCACTTTTAACAATGAGACATTTTAAAATGTTGAGTCGTTTTCACACGGAAAAAATTATTCTACCTGCCACTCAAACAGTGCATACAAGAAGTGTAGTCACCATGGACTTCGACAACGTAGTGGCACAAAGTAGAGTTGACAAGTAGATGTAAAACAAAGATCAGGAATTGATACAATTAACTTACTCCACCCATAAAAGACACCAAAGGGAAAGAAATACAAACATTAAGCGACCAGACCATAATGGAAAACCTAAACAAAGGAAGGCCATAAGGACAGTTACTTTCCCACAAAATGGCTATATGGTCATCCAAAACCAAAAGGCACAAGTGATACACACAGTAAGTAACAAACAACAACATAAATAAATCGCCACAGAAGAGCCTGGGAAGGAAAATGTCCAGTCCTATTTCAGATTTTGGAAGTGACGTTTTGGAAAATTCTAGAATTTGCATTCTCAAATATATAATTTTTTCACTCATACAGTATTTAAACACTGAAAAGGTCAAACGAGGTAAACTTAAGACTAACTACGGTAGTTTACATTGCAAGATTACAACATAATAAATTTCAATCAATCAAACACACCTGTGCTTCACCTAGGAGCAACCAAAGTTCATCAGAATGCAGTTTTAACATGATTTTGGATATTAGGTCTAAAAATGGAATAGATTACGTAGAACAACAGCTGCCGCATGACAGCATAGCTCGCCTGTTTCGCGCCTTCAAGATATAAGGTAAAACTATTGAACCATGAAATACAGATCACACTCACCTACATATATTTTGAGGTCAATCATCAGGTCACATGGAGCATATATTCCAGATATAACAATTCAGAATCAAATTGTGTCTGAAGTATAAGGCTAATCATTGAACCATTAAAATAGGTGACACTGACCTAGATATATTTATATGCCAATCATCTGGTCACATGGAATTGAATATTCAGATATGAAGTTTCTCCATCTATGAACTGATAAAACCTAAAGCTAGGTCTATTGCTTTGGCTTCAGCTGTAAAAATTGATGAACCATCTGGAAGGCGCAAGATTTTGTGCGTATCTTTAGAAACATACGCACAACCAACTTTTTCTCCTTTGGAACCATCAGTATAGACTTGCTGGTAATCATTGTAACGTGACTGCAGAACCTAAAAATTTTGTTTGAGCAGTATTGGATTTGATTCGGATTTTTTGCCATCATGCTAGTCCAACAGAATATTAGGTTTTTTAATACACCAAGATGGAACTTCCGCGTTTTCCTGTTTTTAAGGTCGATACCTGAATTTTCTAGCAGTGGTAAAATACGTAATCCAAAAGGTTTGATTGCTGTGGGTTTAGTTTCATACTTATCTACAAATTCAGGTGGAAATAAAATTTGGAATGCCGGGTAAGGATAAGCAGCAAGTCTGATAGCATACTGAAGAGAAATTTTCTCTCTGCACGAAGTTAAAGATGGTTCACCTGCTTCTACATAAAGGCTTAATACTGGAGAAGTACGGACGGTCCCCATAGCCAGACGAAGGCCTTTGGTGATAGATAGTATCGAAAGATTTTAAATAGAACTTTCTGGCAGAACCATAAACAATAGACCCATAATCTAATTTAGAGTGAGTGATGATGTTGATTTCGTGTTTAACGACGCGTCAACCCTCTTTGTGGGTCATAAGCGTCAAACGGTTAATGGTGAACGGCATTGAGAATTATGAGGATATTAAAAGTAAAAAAGTTAGTTTTATATGTATAAAAATCTTAAACAGTTAAATCTTATGAAAAAGTCCAATTTCTTTTAAGAATAAAATAATATTTTCAAAAGGTACATCTTGAAACAATTGTTGCAAAGTGTCAGCTTTGAAGTATAAGTACGGGACTGTGAAAAGTCTACACATTCAATTAAAATATGTTTCACAGTGAATGGCTGATCACAACCTACATAGGAAGGCTGTTCATCACCATTTAAAATATAAGAATGTGTAACTCTAGTATGGCCAATGCGCAGTCGTTTTAATACTACATCCTCTTTCCTGGAAAACTGTGGAGGAGAGCATTTAGTTCCAACGACAGGTTTAATGGCATGGAGTTTGTTATTTATTGCACGGTCCCATTCGCCCTGCCATTCCGACAAGATGTATCTGTTGCTAATTTGTTTGATTTGAGGTTTAACGTCCCCGTCAACACTGTAAAGGTCATTTTGGAGACGTTGCTTCCAATTTTGTGGGACTTTAACCCGACATTGAGATGAAATGACATCTCAAGCACTGTCGCCCAATGAAACCAATAGTGTTTATTAGCATGGATAGTCCGCCTCGCACCGCGGTTCCTGGACAGGCTTAGATCCTCTAAGCGGTTTACCAGTACTAGTGTGCGGGCCGGATTCAGCTCTGCGTGGAAGCATCATGCAGCCCATATATTTCTTCAAGCCCCTATGGGCGGAGGCCGATATCTGTTGATAAATGGTTTAAAAATATTAAAAGGAATTTTAAAAACTGACGGATCAAGATTGAGCGATTCCTTTGCTTTCTTGTCAGCAAACTCATTGCCGACAATGCCAATATGGCTCGGAAGCCAACAAAACAAGATTTGGTGTGTTTTAGAAATTTCATGATGCTTTTCAATCAGTTTTTGTATTTGAGGATTTTTAGATGATGAATGGTCTAAAGTAGAAGTAAAACAAAGATCAGGAATTGATACAATTAACTTACTCCACCCATAAAAGACACCAAAGGGAAAGAAACACAAACATCAAGCGACCAGACCATAATGGAAACCTAAACAAAGGAAGGCCATAAGGACAGTTACTTTCCCACAAAATGGCCATATGGCCATCCAAAATTAAAAGACACAAGTGATACACACAGTGAGTAACAAACAACAACATAAATAAATCGCCACAGAAGAGCCGCCTTGGAACGGTCAGTGGAAGATTTCCACTGGGGGGCTTAAATCGATTTTACGTGGCCACAATCCTCGCCCTTACTTCCGTCGCGATTTAGACAAATAATTTGTTCAGTCCGCATGAAGGCCTCCTAAAGCCTTAAGCACAGAAAGTGAATCAGAAAATATAATTGCTTTTTATACGAGATGCTTATATTAACAAAGAACACGTAGTAGCTGTCTTTTTCGACTTGGAGGAAGCATATGATACAACAGCCCCCCAGTGGAAATCTTCCACTGACCGTTCCAAGGAGGCTCTTCCGTGGCGATTTATTTGTTGTTGTTTGTTACTTACTGTGTGTATCACTTGTGTCTTTTAATTTTGGATGGCCATATGGCCACTTTGTGGGAAAGTAACTGTCCTTATGGCCTTCCTTTGTTTAGGTTTCCATTATGGTCTGGTCGCTTAATGTTTGTATTTCTTTCCCTTTGGTGTCATTTATGGGTGGAGTAAGTTAATTGTATCAATTCCTGATCTTTGTTTTACTTCTACTTTGAAATGATGAAGAACTGATTAGGTCTATTGCTTTGGCTTCAGCTGTAAAAATAGATGAACCATCTGGAAGGCGCAAGGTTTGGTGCGTATCTTGAGAAACATACGCACAACCAACTTTTTCTCCTTCTTTTGAACCATCAATATAGACTTGCTGGTAATCATCATAATGTGACTGCAGTACCTGAAAGTTTTGTTTGAGTAGCATTGGATTTGATTCGGATTTTTTACCATCATGTAAGTCAAACAGAATAGAAGGGTTTTTTTAATACACCAAGATGGAACTTCCGCCGTTTCATGTTTTTGAATATTTTTAAGGTCGATACCTGAATTTTCTAGCAGTGGTAAAATACGTAATCCAAAAGGTTTGATTGCTGTGGTTTAGTTTCATACTTATCCACAAATCGAGGTGGAAACGAAATTTTGGACGCCGGGCTAGATGGATCAGCAGTTAGAGTGAGTGAGTTTTAGTTTAACGTCCCACCAACAGCTAAGGTCATACGGAGACTGAACCTCGGTTTAAAGACTCATCCGAAAGTCTGGAGAAGCCCGGGATCGATCCTGCGATCCCTGGTTTACAAGGCCAGTAGCGTAACCACTGCACCACGGAGGCTTTTTATCTAATTTAGATCTTATCAAAGACCGGTAAAGATGTAATTAAGTGTACCGATCTGCTCTCCAACTTGTATGAGCTAAAACTTTCAAAAGATTCAAAGCATTTCGCTTTAACATATTTAATATGGGGAATAAAAGGTAAATTTGGCTTCTTCAACAACAGGAATTTGTGATCCGTATAAAAACAGGGAAGGATGTTCGTGTTTCTTCCGTAGTTTACAAAAATGAACACACTGCGTTTTCGACTTGGAGAACTTGAAACCATTTTTGTCTGTCCATTCTTCTATTCTATTTAAATTTTGTTGTAACTTTCGTTCAATTGTTTTCATATTTTTTGAACGGTAACATATACAAAAACATACAATGAACAATCAGTTTTGTCGTCCAAACATTGTACAATATTGTTTATTTTGGTACTAAATAGCGTAGTTGAAAGAATACTACCCTGTGGGACACCCTGTACTTGATCATAGAGATCTGACATGGTAGACCCCACACGCACCTGAAACATGCGCTACTCTAAAAAGCTTTCAATAAAACTGGGAAGTTTTCCTCTTAAGCCAATGTTATGGAGATCTTTCAATATTCCATAAAGCCATGTTGTATCATATGCTTTCTCAAAGTCGAAAAAGACAGCTACTACGTGTTCTTTGTTAATATAAGCATCTCGTATAAATGTTTCTAGTCTTATTAAATTATTGTTGGTACTACGTCTTGAACGAAAACCCGACTGATATTCTGAAATGAGGTTGTTGAACGAAAACCCGACTGATATTCTGAACCGGACTGATATTCTGAAATGAGGTTGTTGGACTCTAAGTACCAGACTAATCTTTTGTTTGTCATTCTCTCCAAGGTTTTACACAAACAACTTGTCAAAGCTATCGGACGATAATTTGTAGGTTCTGCATGATTTTTCCCTGGTTTCGTAATTGGTACAACTGTAGCTAAACGCCAGCTCTCAGCTAAAAGTGTTGAAAGAGAACTTTTTGGCAGATGCTTAAGCATCTGATAATGAATTTCATCGGGGCCGGTTGCCGTATCATGTGATTTTTCAGTAGCTTCAAAGAGTTCGGATAAGTTAAAAGGTTTGTTGAATTCTTCGTGATTAAGGGATTTAAAGTTTAGATTTCTTTTCTCTTGATCCTTTTTGAAATTCCTAAGTGTCAGAATAATTACGCGATGATGAATTTCTCAAGAATGTGCTCCAAAGAGTATCTGAAATATCTTTTTTTGTTGAAGCTATTGTGTCAAATTCAGTATTTAAATGTGTAAAACTAGAGGACTTTGTTTTTCCTGAAATTTTTCGTACCATATCCCAAACCTTTTTAATGGGGGTTTTGTAGTTCAATTTGGAGATATATTCCCTCCATGACTTCCGTTTGGAAGCTCGAGCTCTAAAAACTTTTCTGAAGTGGGACTTTTGCAGAACTTATTTAGAGCCTGTTTACGCTTTGAATAGCTTCTTTACAGTCATTATTAAACCAAGGCTTGCTTTTCTTAGTATTTGTGGAGGTCTTTGGAATGCATTGTTCTGATATATTAATAAGTGTATCTGTAAAAACAGATACAATGTTAGATGATTCATTTAAGTGATCAATTGATAACTCTTCTTCACATAAATTATGGAATAATTCCCAGTCGGCTTTATTGATTTTCCATTTCTAGTTACAGTCCTCATCTGGTTCGTTTACGCTCTCAATTATAACAGGGAAGTGATCACTTCCGCACTGATCATCATGAACAGTCCACTCATTGTCCAAGAAGACAGATGGGTGACACAAAGAGAGATCTAAAGAAGACAAATGACCTGTCGCAGGGTGAAGGTAAGTATAAGATTTATCATTCATCAAGCAAAGATCGCTCTTTGCAATAAAATCTTCAAATAGTGCTCCTCTGTTATTGATATCTTTACAGCCCCATAGAATATTGTGACCATTGAAATCGCCAACTAAAAGATATGGCGATGGAAATTGACTCAGCAATGTGTCAAGATGTTCGGGCTTTAAAGAAAATGTGGGTTGGAAATATAGAGAGCAAATTGTAGTTTCTTTATCAATAGAAACCGATACTGCTACAGCTTGTAGGTCTGTTTTTACTTGGATCTCTCTTTGTGGTAAACTAGATTTAACAAAAATTGAACTGCCACCAGATTGTTTGTTACCATCAGAATAGATATAGTTGTATGTATTGAAACCCCTGACATCAATGTTGTCATCAGTTTTTAAAGAAGTTTCTTAAAAACAAAAAACCGATGGGCTTAATAACGAAATAAGTAATAAGAGTTCATTATAATTTGATTTAAGACCTCGACAATTCCATTGTATTATTTTGTGTTTTAAATCCATTTTATGAAAAGATTAAGACTAGAAACTATTTTGGAGATGCAATTGGTGTTATAGATCTGCTACCACCACCTCGTGGTATTGCTGACCTCGATCTGTTATTGCCACTTGGTGATGATGGGAGTTTCAGTGAACTCCATATGACTGTCACTCAAAGATACGAATCTGTTCTGAAATTTAATATTGTCTCTTTCCATTTTACGTTGTCTGTCTGTCTTTGAGACAATTGATGTTTTTTGATCGGTTCTTCCGATCCCTTATTAGTTCGACCTGAGTCGGGTTTCTGTTTTTCATTCGGCGCTGGCTTCGGTACGGTCGCTGTCGACCGATCCAGAGCAACATGGATTGCGCCATTTGATAAATTGTTTGAACTTTGTGGTGCTGGAGTGGGTTTACTCCATGCACCAGATTTTTTCAGTTCAGCTATGTATGATTCAGCAGTCTTCGTTGCGGAGCTGGTACATTTTACATCAGCACCCTTTGTGATGCTGGCGAAACTGGTGGTTGGTGTTATGTATCGCTCTTCGACAACTTTTTCGCGCTTCTGGGAATGTTATCCCCCTTTGGTATTTGACGGTGAGTATTTATTTTCTTTTTTTCCACGCCGGACAGTCTCGGGTGAAAACAGCATGTTTGCCATCACAATTTACGCATTTGGGTTCATTTTTGCAGTTGAGGTGATTATCAACATGCTTTTCTTCACCACAATTAGGACAGAGTATTTTTCTCTGACATCTGCTTTCGTGATGGCCAAAAGCCTTACAAGAGGCCAAAAGCCTGACAAGATTAACATCTAGGAGGGTTTGGGATGTATACCTCTACGTTAATGGAGAGAAATGCTACTTTAATTTTCTTGGGTTGAATTGGTGTATTAAACGTCAACACATAAGTTGCTGTTGGTTTTAGTACACCAATTCTACGGACTTTTATGTTACGAACACCAACAACTCCCTGGTCCTTCAAGTTATCGACTATCTCTTCAGCTGAACAAGGACGCAGTTTTGGGCTGCGAATCACTCCCTTAGATGAATTGAGCGTGTTATGTAACGAGACTAACTTTATCAAGAAGTTTGTTGGTGTTTAGCAGGCTTACAACTTGCTGTTTTCTCTCGACTTCCAAGAGAAGATCACCCGATTTGAGTTGTTTTATACTCTTAGGGTGTCCGGCAATGCACAGAATACTTTTCTCGATGATAAAGGGGGAAAGGCTAGATACAGTCCATGTATCGTCAAGCGACGTGACGACCAAGAAAGGTAGAACATTGTCAAAATTTGGTTCAGCAGACTGCTGACTGGATTGTTGACTGTTCATCCTATTTGGATGAACCCTCGTTTTTAGCTCACCTGTCACGTAGTGACGAGGTGAGCTTTTGGGATCACTTTTTGTCCGTCGTCCGTCGTGCGTGCGTCTGTAAACTTTTTCTTCAAACGACATCTCCTCCTAAACCACTGATTGGATTTTGACCAAACTTCACAGGAGTGATCCTTAGGTGGTCCCCTTCCAAAGTTGTTCAAATGGTTCCGGTCTATTGCACAACTAGGTCACAGGAGCGAAAAATAGATTTTTAAAATGAAAACTTTAAAAATCTTCTTCTCTGAAACAGAAAGGCCCAGGTCTTCTATATTTGGTTTGAAGCTTCATCTAGTGGACCTCTACCAAGATTGTTCAAATTATGGCCCTTGGGCCAGAAATGCCCCCGCCCAGAGGGCCTTTGGGTTTACATAGGCTTATATAGGGAAAATCTTAAAAAATCTTCTTCTCTGAAACCACAAGGCCCAGGTCTTTGATATTTGGTGTGAAGCTTCACCTAGTGGACCTCTACCAAGATTGTTCAAATTATAGCCCTAGGGCCAAAAATGCCCCCGCCCCGGGGGCCTTTGGTTTTTCATAGGCTTATACAGGGAAAATCTTTAAAAATCTTCTTCTCTGAAACCGAAAGGCCCAGGTCTTCGATATTTGGTATGAAGCTTCATCTAGTGGACCTCTACCAAGATTGTTCAAATTATGGCCCTAGGGCCAATAATGCCCCCAACCCCGGGGGCCTTTGGATTTACATAGGCTTATATAGGGAAAATCTTTAAAAATCTTCTTCTCTGACACCAGCAGGCCCAGGTCTTTGATATTCAGTGTGAAGCTTCACCTAGTGGACCTCTACCAAGATTGTTCAAATTATTGCCCTTGGGCCAAAAATGCCCCCGCCCCGGGGGCCTTTGGTTTTACATAGGCTTATACAGGGAAAATCTTTAAAAATATTCTCTGAAACAGAAAGGCCCAGGTCTTCGATATTTGGTATGAAGCTTCATCTAGTGGACCTCTACCAAGATTGTTCAAATTATGGCCCTTGGGCCAGAAATGCCCCTGCCCCGGGGGCCTTTGGGTTTACATAGGCTTATATAGGGAAATGTTCAAAAATCTTCTTCTCTGAAACCACAAGGCTCAGGTCTTTGATATTTGGTATGAAGCTTCACCTAGGTTGCCCTGGGGCCAAGAATGAACTAGAGACACTGATTCTCAGGTGAGCGATTCAGGGCCCTCTGGACCCTCTTGTTTACGTTTAGGTGCATTATGGTTAGGTGCTTTGCGGTTATTTTTTTTTCCATTCGCCATAAGGAAAAAATCCTAGTTTCGTCCCAAGTGCTCTCTGCCATCCGTGGAGCCCTACAAGGGAACACCATAATGGAGTGGTTATCCAACTCGCAGGTGTTAGAGATACACGTGAGATATACTCGTATAAACAAAATGCCTACACGATTGATCCATTTAGCCACCGCCTTCTAGAGATAAAAAGACAGAAAAGGGTAAGGTAAACGGGCATATGGTTGGTATCAGGAAAGATACAAAGAGTTGAAGAGAAAGCAAAGCGGTATCTCTAGGGCTCGGCGTGACAACCCGATCGACCGGCACGGCCACCCGTCTACACCGAAAAGCCAGGCCAAAGAGGCGTGTTGGGTACCTGAAGCGCCGCCACCTCAGGTAACCCTCAACCTCCAGGATCCCTTCTTCCGGCTTACAGGACGCCACCCACAGAAACGGATGGTAGTTCCTTTAGCTCTTCCCAGTGGGCACAGAGTTTGTTTGATTTGAGGTTTTTTGCAGACGTTGCTTCCTATTTTGTGGGACTTTTACCCGACATTGAGATGAAATGACATCTCAAGCCCTGTCGCCCAATGAAACCAATAGGGTTTATTAGCAGAGACCACAGCGGCAATGTGCCCAGTGGGAATTGAGCCCCCAGGGCCACGGCAAGGCAGGAATTCTTATACCTTGGGGCTCGAGACTTTGAAAACTTTCCTTATATCTTATAGCCTTTAAGTACCAATTTAATGTGTTTTTTTATGATTATCTCCATTGTTTTGCATAAACAACTGTAACTGTCGATAGTGCGTTGGTTCTGCATGATCTTTCCCTGGTTTGGGAATTGGTAGTTTTACTACTGACCGTCCTAACTAGTACGGCCACAATCTAAGAACGCAGCTGTCTCAAGTCACCTATAGAAAGTGACACGTAGGCACACACTAAAAGAAACGAAACATAAGACACTGCAAAAGAACGACCGCCTTATGGTTTGTCTTTGAGTGTGTGTATCGCATATATTTTTGGTGGGTAAGTAACTGTCCTCTTGGATTTCCGCTTTTGACGTTTCCGGTTGGGTCTAGTTATTACATGTTGGTGTTTCTTTCCCTTTGTTGTCACTGACGGGAGCGAGCTGTGGGTTAATTTTATCGATTCTTGATCATTGCTTGTACTTTTATTTTGCTTAGAATTAAATTCTATTTTGTTGATTTTCATTTGCTAAAGCATCTAAGTTATTATTTGCTGTCGAGTCCTCACCGTTGTTTCATCTCTTGTGGATGTGGGCGTTCTCGGAGATGTTGCACTGACGAGTTAGGAAGCGTTCCTCTAAATCGCGACGGAAATAAGGGGGAGGATTGCGACTGCGTAAAATCGATTTAAGCCCAAAGTGAAATACTTTTAATTGGCCGTTCCAAAGCGGTTATTCTTTGTTATAGTTCGTCTTTAAATGTGTGTATCGCTTAAATTTTTTTTATTTGGATAGCCAACTGGCCATTTTGTAGGAAAGTAGCTCCTTTTGACTTTCCGATATTGGGTGGAGCAGTTGTTGTTTTTTTGCCTTTGGTGTCTCTGAGAGTTGTGAGTGAATTGCACTGATGCAGTTGTAAGTTTTGAAAATATTTGAGGAATACTGATGAAGTTTTAATGATTATTTTTCTACTCTTTTTATTCCAGCCGCTGTCCCCGTACCTCGAGGTATGCCACGTCAACACAAGGCGTTATCACTAAGATGTACGAGATTCTGGAAGATCTTGGGAATGTCTGTCGAGACGCGACAAATGAAAATAGACACATGTACTAAATTTGAAATATTGAGGAGGCTAGAGTTTCAGCCAGCTATGAGCTGTAATATTTTCGGGAGTACTATTGAAGTCATGACGACAATATGCATGGGCTCTGGTATGGATAAGGTGGATACTGTCAACGACCTTCACGTAGTGACTGATCCTGCTGATCATCCTGTCGGGACATGTTTACTGCTGGTTCGGGATGTGTTTCTCATGAACGTTCTTGCAAAATTATCTAAAATGTCTTAAGTGGCCTTTCCTGGTTGACCTTTTCTTAGGCGAAGTTTTCATGTCATCACCTGGATTTAAATGTGACAAAAAGAAGGCAAAAGCCCCCCAGTGAAATACTTTTCATTGGTCGTTCCAAGGAGTTTATTCTTTGTTATAGTTCGTCTTTAAATGTATCGCTTAATTTTTTTTGTTTGGATAGCCAACTGGCCATTTTGTGGGAAAGTAATTCCTTTTGACTTTCCGCTATTGAATCTAGTTATTTCATGCAGTTGTTTCTTTCTCTTTCAGGCTTTGGGGTCTCTGAGAGTTGTGAGTGAATTGCACTGATTCAATTTTAAGTTTAGAAAATATTTGAGGGATACTGATGAAGTTTTAATGATTATTTTTCTACTATTTTTGTTCCAGCCGCTGTCCCCGTACCTCGAGCTATGCCACGTCAACACAAGGAGTTATCACTAAGATGTACGAGATTCTGGAAGATCTTTGGAATGTCTGTAGAGACACGACAAATGAAAATGGACACACGTACTAGATATGAAATATTGAGGAGGCTAGAGTTTCAGCCAGCTATGAGCTGTAATATTTTGGGAGCACTATTGAAGGCATGACGACAATATACATGGGCTCTAGTATGAATAAGGTGGATACTGTCAACGACCTTCACGTAGTGACTGATCCTGCTGATCATCCTGTCGCGATGTGTTTCTCATAAACGTTCTTGCAAAATTATCTAAAATGTCTTGAAAGAGGACTTTCCTGGGTGACCTTTTCTTACTAGTTTTCTTAGGCGAAGTTTTCATGTCAAAACCTGGATTTAAATGTGACAAATTGAAGGGAAAAGCCCCCAGTGATATATTTTTCATTGGCCGTCCCAAGGAGTTTATTCTTTGTTAAAGTTCGTCTTTAAATGTGTGTATCGCTTAAAAGTTTTTGTTTGGATAGCCAACCGGCCATTTTGTGGGAAAGAAGTTCCTTTTGACTTTCCGCTTTTGGGTCTAGTTATTTCATGCAGTTGTTTCTTTCCCTTTGGTGTCTCTGTGAGTTAAATATTTGAGGGATACTGATGAAGTTTTAATGGTTATTTTTCTACTCTTTTTGCTCCAGCCGCTGTCCCCGTACCTCGAGGTCTTCCACGTCAACACAAGGAGTTATCACTAAGATGTACGAGATTCTGGAAGATCTTGGGAATGTCTGTCGAGACGCGACAAATGAAAATAGACACATGTACTAAATATGAAATATTGAGGAGGCTAGAGTTTCAGCCAGCTATGAGCTGTAATATATTCGAGAGTACTATTGAAGTCATGACGACAATAAGCATGAGCTCTGGTATGGATAAGGTTGATACTGCCAACGACCTTCACGTAGTAACTGATCCTGCTGATCATCCTATCGGGACATGTGTACTGCTGGTTCGGGATGTGTTTCTCATGAACGTTCTTGCAAAATTATTTAAAATGTCTTGAAAGTGGCCTTTCCTGGTTGACCTTTTCTTACTAGTTTTCTTAGGCGAAGTTTTCATGTCAAAACCTGGATTTAAATGTGATAAATAGAAGGCAAAAGCCCCCAGTGAAATATTTTTCATTGGCCGTTCCAAGGAGTTTATTCTTTGTTATAGTTCGTCTTTAAATGTATCGCTTATTTTTTTTGTTTGGATAGCAATCTGGCCATTTTGTGGGAAAGTAATTCCTTTTGACTTTCCGCTATTGAATCTAGTTATTTCATGCAGTTGTTTCTTTCCCTTTGGGGTCTCTGAGAGTTAGTTGTGAGTGAATTGCACTGATTCAATTTTAAGTTTAGAAAATATTTGAGGGATACTGATGAAGTTTTAATGATTATTTTTCTACTCTTTTTGTTCCAGCCGCTGTCCCCGTACCTCGAGCTATGCCACGTCAACACAAGGAGTTATCACTAAGATGTACGAGATTCTGGAAGATCTTGGGAATGTCTGTAGAGACACGACAAATGAAAATGGGCACACGTACTAGATATGAAATATTAAGGAGGCTAGAGTTTCAGCCAGCTATGAGCTGTAATATTTTTGGGAGCACTATTGAAGGCATGACGACAATATACATGGGCTCTAGTATGAATAAGGTGGATACTGTCAACGACCTTCACGTAGTGACTGATCCTGCTGATCATCCTGTCGGGATGTGTTTCTCATGAACGTTCTTGCAAAATTATCTAAAATGTCTTGAAAGTGGCCTTTCCTGGTTGACGTTTTCTAACTAGTTTTCTTAGGCGAAGTTTTCATGTCAAAACCTGGATTTAAATGTGACAAATTGAAGGGAAAAGCCCCCAGTGATATATTTTTCATTGGCCGTCCCAAGGAGTTTATTCTTTGTTATAGTTCGTCTTTAAATGTGTGTATCGCTTAAAAGTTTTTGTTTGGATAGCCAACTGGCCATTTTGTGGGGAAGAAGTTCCTTTTGACTTTCCGCTTTTGGGTATAGTTATTTCATGCAGTTATTTCTTTCCCTTTGGTGTCTCTGCGAGTTAAATATTTGAGGGATACTGATGAAGTTTTAATGGTTATTTCGTACATCTTAGTGACAACTCCTTGTGTTGACGTGGAAGACCTCGAGGTACGGGGACAGCGGCTGTTGTTTCTTTCTCTTTGGTGTCTCTGAGAGTTGTGAGCGAATTGCGCTGATTCAATTTATCACTAAGATGTACGAGATTCTGGAAGATCTTGGGAATGTCTGTTGAGACGCGACAAATGAAAATAGACACCTGTATTAGATATGAAATATTGTGGAGGCTAGAGTTTCAACCAGCTATGAGCTGTAATATTTTCGGGAGCACTATTTAAGGCATGGTGACAATATGCATTGACTCTGGTATGGATAAGGTGGATACTGTCCCTGCTGATCATCCTGTCGGGACATGTTAACTGCTGGTTCGGGATGTTTCTCATGAACGTTCTTGCAAAATTAACTAAAATGTCTTGAAGGAGGCCTTTCCTGGGTGACCTTTTCTTACTCGAAGTTTTTATGTCAAAACCTGCATTTAAGTGTGACAAATAGAAGGGGAAAGGCCCAAGTGAAATAGTGAAATACCTTTCATTGGCCGTTCCAAGGCGGTTATTTCTTGTTATAGTCTTAAAATGTATATCGCTTAAATGTTTTTGTTGGGATAGTCAATTGGCCATTTTGTGGGAAAGAAGCTCCTTTTGATTGTTTCTTTCCCTTTGGTGTCTCTGAGAGTTGTGAGTGAATTTCACTGATTCAATTTTAAGTTTAGAAAATATTTCAGGGATACTGATGAATTGTTTGATTTGAGGTTTAACGTCACCGTCAACACTGTAAAGGTCATTTTGGAGACGCTGCTTCCAATTTTGTCGGACTTTTACCCGACATTGAGATGTCATCTGTTGCCCAATGAAACCAATACGGTTTGTAAGCATGGACAGGGCGACTCGCACCGCATTGCCTGGGCAGGCTTAGATCCTCTAAGCTGTTTACCAGTACTTGTGTGCGGGTCGGTTTCAGCTCTGCGTGGAATCATCATGCAGCTCATATTTCTTCAAGCCCAGATGGGCGGGGGCCGGGATACTGATGAAGTTTTAATGGTTATTTTTCTATTCTTTTTGTTCCAGCCGCTGTCCCCGTACCTCGAGGTCTTCCACGTCAACACAAGGAGTTGTCACTAAGATGTACGAAATTCTGGAAGATCTTTGGAATGTCTGTAGAGACACGACAAATGAAAATAGACACATCGAGTACATAAGAAATATTGAGGAGGCTAGAGTTTTAGCCAGCTATGAGCTGTAATATTTTCGGGAGCACTATTGAAGTCATGGGCTCTGGTATGGATAAGGTCGATACTGTCAACGACCTTTACGTGGTGACTGATCCTGCTGATCATCCTGTTGGGACATGTTTACTGCTGGTTCGGGATTTGTTTCTCATGAACGTTCTTGCAAGATTATCTCAAATGTCTTGAAGGTGGCCTTTCCTGGGTGACCCTTTTCTTAATAGTTTTCTTAGTCAAAGTTTTCATGTCAAAACCAGTATTTAAATATGTGACAAATAGAAGTGAAGGAAACGATAAAGAATCAAAATGGCCAACTGGCTATCCAGAACAAAAAGATGTAATTCATACATCAGAGACACCAAAGGGAAAGGACAGTTACTTTCCAACAAAATTGCCAGCTGGTTATCCAAAACATAATGATATAAGTGATAGAAACACTCAAAGACAAACCATAACAAAAATAAACCGCGACAGAAGAACAGCATTCGAACGGTCAGTGAAACAAATTCCACTGGGGCTGGTAGCTTAAATGGATTTCACATGGCCACAATCCTCGCCCCTTTAACACATGTACTAGATATGAAATCAGCAGGAAGGGACATCATGAAGTCTCTCTCATAACAAAGTAGAAGTAAAACAAAGATCAGGAATCAATACAATTAACTAACTCCACCCATCAAAGACACCAAAGGGAAAGAAACACAAACATTAAGCGACCAGACCATAATGGAAACCTAAACAAAGGAAGGCAATAAGGACAGTTACTTTCCCACAAAATTGCCATATTGCCATCCAAAATACAAAGACACAAGTGATACACACAGTAAGTAACAAACAACAACATAAATAAACCGCCACAGAAGAACCGCCTTGGAACGGTCAGTGGAAAGATTTCCACTGGGGGGCTTAAATCGATTTTACGTGGCCACAATCCTCGCCCTTACTTCCGTCGCGATTTAGACAAATCAAAAACAGATAAGCCACAAGTGGTACGCAATTAGTACCCATCGGAATACCCACAACTTGTCTAAGTAACTAAGTACCAAATCTTACGTAAATTTTGTCAAGTAGAAAGGTGAGAGCTTCACACACTTTGTGACATGACCATAAAGTATACTTTTTTATGCTCTTCAGAAGTGAAAAAAGCATTTCTTACATTATATGCAAGACAGAGGGAGTCCAATCAAATGAAGTTTTTCTTTTACAAAAATTATGAGGAAGTGTAGTGTAAAGGGTGGAAAAATCATAAGTAGACAGATTTGAAGCACGAAAACGCCTGTTTGCGTTTTTCGATAGCTTCTTTAGTCATTTTTAAACCAATGTTTGCTTTTCTCAGGATTTGTGGAGGTCTTTTGATGCATTGTTCTGATATTTTAATAAGCGAATCTGTGAAATCAGAAACAATGTCAGATGATTCATTAAAGTGATCATTTGATAACTCTTCTTCACAAAACTTATGGAATAATTCCCAGTCGGCCCTATTCATTTTCCATTTCTGGTTGCAGTCCTCATCTGGTTCATTTTCACTCTCAATTATAACAGGGAAGTGATCACTTCCGTACTGATCAGCATAGACAGATCAGTCATAGTCTAAGAAGAGAGATGGGTGACACAAAGAGAGATCTAACTAAAGAAGACAAATGACCCGTCGCAGGGTGAAGTATAAGATTTATCATTCATCAAGCAAATATCGTTCTTTGTTATAAAATCTTCAATAAGTGCTCCTCTGTTGTTATCTTTTCAGCCGCATAGAATGTTGTGACCATTGAAGTCGCAAACTAAAAGATATGGCCATGGAAGTTGACCCAGCAATGATTCAAGATGTTCGGGCCCTAAAGAAAATGAAGGTGGTATATATAGAGAGCAAACCGTAGTTTCTTTATCCAGAGAAATCGATACTAATACAGCTTGCAGGTCTGTTCTTAATTTGATCTCTCTTTGTGGTAAACATGACTTAACAAAAATTGAACTGCCACCAGATGGTCTGTTACCGTCAGAATAGATATAGTTAATGTATTGAAACCTTTGATATGAATGTCATCAGTTTTTTAAAGAAGATTCTTGCAAACAAAAAACCGATGTGTTTCATAAAAGAAAGAATAATTTGATTGAAGACCTTGACAATTCCATTGTATTATGTCTACAAAACTAGAAACTAATGCGTCGTTATCGACGAAATTACCTACTTCGAAAAATAGAGGGGGAGGCAATGATCGGGAATCGATACAATCAACCCACAGCTCCCACCAGAGACACCAAAGGGAAAGAAACACAAATATGAAACAACAGACCTAATGGAAACATCAATAGCGGATAGCCAAATGGACAGTTAAAGTACGTATCCTAAAAATTTTGTTACCCTTGCGAGGACTGTTTGGAGCATCTTGAATATCCATCAGATTGTCATCGTCGTTGTCAAGATGTACTTGAGAACAGCTTAACAGGATCTTCCGATCCCTTCTTTGTTCGCCCTGTGTCGGATTTCTCCTTTACATGTGGCTCCGCTCCGCTTCAGCTTCAGTCTCTGTCGACCGATCGGGAGCAATCTGGATTGCGCCATTTGACAAATTGGTTGAACTTTGTGGTGCTGGGGTGGATTTACTCCGTGCACCAGATTTTTTCAGTTCAGCTATGTATGATTCAGCAGTATGTATGAATAAATTATAGTGACGTCGCGAGGTCGAGTCATGACCTTGGGAATTTTCTACGCCGCCATATTTATTTCTGTCTTTATGTACTGGAAGCACTCGAAAAACAACGAATCTGATGATTAAATCGGGCAATCTACACGTAAGTGATCTTCAGGCTCAGGTGTGTGATTTTTTTCTTTATATTGACCTAGAGAACTCGGCCCATGCAACAACTTGGGAAGTTCAAGCTCATTGTAGGACATCTCGACCCCTTGTCCTTGACAAACAACAACAACAATAATTCTTGGTCTTTTCGTCAAGCCCATCAGTGAGCGCGGTGCTGCCATCAGGCGGAACTCAGAATCAGAATTGTGACTGGTGACACGTCAAATAACGTTCATACACCAGAACTGAAACCGAGTGAACTTGAATACTGCCATAAGTGGAGACCACTCCCAGGAAAAATGATTGGTAGGGCTTGAGATGCCATTTCATCTTTAGTTGCAACCCCGTTCAGAGGACTATCGTGCAGGTAAATTTTGTTTTTTTGATATGAGGTTTAACGTCCCGTCAACACTGTAAAGGTCATTTTGGAGACGTTGCTTCCAATTTTGTGGGACTTTTACCAGACATTGGGATGAAATGACGTCTTAAGCCCTGTCGCCCATTGAAACCAATAGGGTTTATTAGCATGGACGGTCCGCCTCACACCTCTTGTTCCTGGACAGGCTTAGATCCTCTAAGCGGTTTACCAGTACTAGTGTGTGGGCGGATTCAGCTCTTCGTGGAAGCATCATGCAGCCCATATATTTCTTCAAGCCCCTTTTGTTTGCAATGGAGTTTAACGACCAAGTCAACACATTTTGTACCGAATGGAATCGAGTCTATTTCAAAGTTTAGGGGTATCAGGTGTTTTCTTCAAAATATATTTGGAACTGCCTGAATGTTTTGCAAACAATGTAGGCCCTGACAGGTTTTTTTGTTTGTTTGATTTGAGGTTTAAAGTCCCCATAAACACTATAAAGGTCATTTTGGAGACATTGCTTCCAATTTTGTGGGACTTTTACCCGACATTGAGATGATTATGATATCTGCAGCCCAATGAAAACCAATAGGGTTTATAAGCATGGACTCTCACCACTTTGCCTGGGCAGACTTAGATCCTCTAAGCGGTTTACCAGTACTTGTGTTCGGGTCGGTTTCAGCTCTGCGTGGAATCATCATACAGCCCATCTACTTCAAGCCCCGATGGATGGGGCCCTGATGAGACGCTGTGTTCTGCGGCATCTGAACTGGGCCTGGCAGGCTGTACTGTTCGGCAACTTATTACTATTATTGGTAAACCATGGTTGCTGTTTCGCCTGGGTGTTATGGTTTGTTGGGCACACGCACTGTTCCTAAAATTACCATATGACAAGCTCTGGGTTATCCAATGTGGGATTGGGTAGCAGTGCTTATTTGCATAGTCATTTAACAGGTCTGTCACTCTTCAATCATAATGCTTGAGCCAGAATGCACCTCTGCTATGCAGATTACAACTTTCTTTCAACAATACTTTAGGTGGTTGTCAACATATCCTGCTTAATGAATCGTATCATTTGACGTGTCACCAGTAACAATTCTGATTCTGATAGAACTTACCCAACCCCAGAATGCTACCAGAACCTGACAGGATACCCTGGGGATTGTATATCTGCAGCTGTTCATAACATACACTCCAGATTTGCAGCAATGTGGATGATGCCTATAGAGTGATCATGTATACATTTTAAGCTTTTGATATGAGACGGGTCTTGCTTTGTTTAGTTTACTCTGAGCGACGTGACGTTATCCCCTTGAACGTAGCATTTTAAGAGTTCTATGATGACGTCAGCGGGTTATTGCGTAACAATGTCATCTGAACTAGCGCCATGTTGGTTTGCCGGTTGCAGTTGAATAGTTTATATAGAATTTATATCGAGTTCTGGGGCGTTTTCGTCACCATTTGGCATTGGAATCCTAAGCTATGCAAGAACACCAAACATCCATGGTTACTTCATTGCTTTTACATTTGCCGGTTCCAGCGGAAGTTATTCGAACAGTCGGCCTGGCGGCCTCCTGTTCAAAGAACCCTGCAAATGTTAATGCATGATAAAAACATGATTGATATGTCAGAAAGAGCGAGTGTTGGATTCGTGTAAACCTATTCATTTTTGTGATCATTCGTGTCTTTACATAAACCAAGTGTGGGCCTTTTATAGCTTTCCATCTACGAATTTATCTTGTTCTCTCTCTTTATACTGAATACTATTGTTTTTGCGGCTAAACTTATTTTCAAAAAGTCAGGAAAACAAACAGTTGGAAAAAATTAATAGGTTTACAGTACTGTTATAACTGACTGGAAGACTATATATGGATAACATGTGAGACGCCAAATTCTGCAACAGAAAGCCTTGTGTTTTTGGGTAGTCCGGTTTTCGGCCACCTCTGATTAACGATCGGCTCGATATAAGTGAAATAATCTTGAAAGGGCCGTAGAACCGTAAAAACAAAAATAAATAAAACTGCAAGGCCTTGATCGTTCAGAATTTAAACATAATAACACTTTTTAAATGGAGCTTAATTTCAAACTTTTTTTGCTACAGCCTCTGTTTCTTTTCCATTTTAATGCAAACAGTGAAGGCTTTCATTAAACTGGACAGTCATAAAGTACTGCAATATAAGTACAGATACTGTTTATGATCCTTATAAAAATGAAAAAAAAAAACCCGTAATGATCCTAAGTATTGGGACACAGGCTTAGCAGACCAAGATCAGACTGCTCCTTAGAGATCAATATAAGTACAGATACTGTTTTTGATCATTATAAAAATTAAAAAAAAATACCGTAATGATCCTAAGTATTGGGACACAGGCTTACCAAACAGTGCAGACCAAGATCAGACTGCTCCTTAGAGATCTACACTGTTTGCCATTCCATCTGCACATTTTCGACTCGATGCTGGATCGTAAAACAAATTTGTTAAAGTTTTAGGCGAATTAAAAGTCCTCAAGGTGTCCAAATTTCTAGGAGTTTTACGGTAGTTTGAAGTATAACTTAAACAACAAAATATCTCTTCAGCTCAATTTTTGCAAGCCCGTACACTACAACTATTTAAATGTAGGCTGATCATAATACTTTAACCAGAAAACCAGAAAAGTTGAATCACTTACGATTTTTTTTCAGATTTAAGAGTTTAAATTTGAAAAATAATAACACAAGTTACTTGATAAATGATAAGAACTTAACACTGATCTAACTTTCAAGATCCTTTCTTGAAAGAACGTCTTCTGAACATTTCGAACACATGTAAATTTAGTCTTGAAAAAGTCAACCCCTGAACATTTCACACATGTACATTTTGCAACCTGGGTCCAAGGTTATAAAACCTCTTGCATGCCCAACTCACTTGAGCATGAATTTTGTCATGCTCATAAATTTTAAAATGCCAACAAATGTTGGCATTTTAAAATTTATAAGCACGACAAAACACTATTCTTTGCTGATCTGAGTAGTCAAATTGCTCCATTCGTTTGTATTTTAATAATTATGAGCATACCAAATTTCATGCTCATCTGAGTTGAGCATGAAAAAAGTTTTATAACCTCGGGTCCTGTTCTCAGTTCTTAAAGATTGAAGTATGTATATTCGCCTGATATGTTGAAACTCGAGTCATCACTTGAGCTACTTTGTGGAGCTGGCGGAGAGAATGGTATAGAATTGTGATACGATGATACCGGAGCTGACTGATGATGTTGAGGAGCAGCAGGACGTGGCCCGGTAATAGCACCCATGATCATTTTCATCATATTAAACTGGTGTTGACGTTCCTCGCGCTTTTGGCGTTCGTTAGAGTCCAGCTTTGCCTTTTCAAGCTCTATTTTCTTTCTTTCTACATCCAGTTTCTGATGCTCTAGATCTATGAACTTATCTTCGGCTTTCTCATTTGAACTGTTGAACCCCTCCATGATGGATCCAATGGCAAGTTCCAGCTTGCCCTTCTTAGGTTTTTTTTGCGTTTCCACTTGACTTCTCAGCAACTTTCCCATCTTTCTTTTTCTCAGCTTCATTCCTATCTTGGGTGATTTCTTCAGCCCGTTCCTTACCATGATTATCCTTTTGCTTTTCATTCAACGCCTGTGTTTCGACTTGTTGATTTTCACCTACAGCCTGTTCATTTGCTGAAGCATCAGCAAAATCACGTTCTCTGACCTGCTCACCAGTATCATCACCTACACTTGTATCCGATTCCTCATCATCACTTTCCTGTGTAACTAGACGCCGTTTACATGATTCTATCAGTTTCAATGGAGAAGAAGCTGGCCTAGATCCCAATATCTCATCTAATTCTTGAAAGAATTTGCAGGTTTTTCTCCCTTTGCCACTTTTCTTAAGATTTCCTTTGCAATCCCTATAGCCCGTTTCAATGTATGGATCCTTATTTTGCACTGGTCTGTTTTCTCAAACCCCTTCTCGGACATCGCCAATGATACTGATTTGTACACATTTTTCACTTGTGGGCTGTCCAATTGTTCTTCAATACATCTCTCTGCCCATATGCTAAGCAACGCCCTAGTTTCATCGTCCGTCCTAGAATTTCCCCGTTTTCTCGCAGCCATGATCTTCAAACAAACTGAACGAAGTAACTGCCCACAAGTGATCAGATGTGTTGATTATCAGTTTATGGGTCATAAAATGTGTGAAAATGGAGCTGATGTAATGTTTGATTTATTGTTGATTCAAATACTCCGGTAAGCAAATTTTACTGAGCGTATACATGGTCAAAATTACTCATGTGCAAATTTTGCAAAACAGAGATTTGCACTTGGTCTCCTCCAAGTGCAAATGCAAAAGTATTTTTTTTTTTTTTTTTTGCTTATAGAGTAAACTTTACTCACGTGAGTAAAAGCGTACACATGCGCTAATTTGCATACCATACGTAAGCAAGTTTGCGTATATGCAAATGAATACTCACGTCAGCAAATCGGTCCATGTGTACAAGGCTATAGAAAGTTACAGATTCCAAAACATCGCAGCACATTTTAGTCAGGTAGTGCAAGCGGACAAGAAACCAAAAAGGGGGAAAAGAACTATATGTCAACTCACTGTCTGAAATATATTTCAGTGTCTCCTCGGTCATGAAAAAAAATAATTGTTAGTTATGGTCATGGGAAAGCAGTTGTTATCGCACTGACTTCAGCTGTTAAATATTTCATGTCCTCAATCTCGACGAAAATTTCAAGCACAGTTCTTTTTGCCCACGCTCTAAAGTGTCTCCAAAGTATGCTGCAAATGGTAAATACCGTTTGCAGCCAGTGGTACCCGTGGAAAGCGATGCACTCTGAGCAACTTTGCTAGTCCAATGGTGGTCCTGGCACTCAAGGTAAAGCATTTGGTTATTAGACATATACTACTTTAAGTTGCATCACTTGTAAAAGACAAGGCAATGTGCAAATAATTTTCCAGTCAGAACTAAGTATTCGGCAGTTGACTTGATTATTGCAAATTCTAGCTCTTGCACTACCACCTACCACTGAACTTTCGAAATTATTAACTTCCTGTCTTACTGCTATTAAAACGCATGTAATTAAATATTGTGATAAAGTCTTTATGACGTTTATATTTCGCAATTAATTCGATTTGCTAGAGTGTGTAGTCATGCAACTGACTTCAACACTCGTAATAAATTATTAACGGCTAAACTCCTTAATCAGGGTTATCGGTACCATAAACTACGCAAAGCCTTTTCAAAATTTTATAGACGCCATTCTGATTTAATTTCAAAATTCAATATTGGACTTAAATCTCTTCTGCAACAAGGTCTATCGGAACCCGAATTTTATGGTACTTAGTATATAAATTCAGAAAAATATATAACCGCAATGACTTCAGCACCCAATTTCGTAAAATCATTCTTCGATATTAAAGATTGGGTACAACATGGATATTATACGACAGACTGCATGCATGGTAGTTAACCCAATCACGGTTGGCAACTTTGCTTCCCTCTTTAATTGCACGCCGGTGGGTCAGGCCTCAGATTCTATGACGGCTCCAACGTAAGGGCTTATTGAAAATTAGAGAGATAATGTTGGTTGGTGCCTGATGCTCTGTCTCTGGTCGGGCTCATCGGAGTCTAACTGTTGGTTTTCTTTTGCTCCAGCATTTCAGTGGTTTCTTGCTGTCGAGTCCTCACCGTTGTCTCACCTCTGTGGTTCTTTGATTTTTGTGTTCACGGAGATGTTGCACTGATGTAACTTCAAGCGGACTGAACAAATTATTTGTCTGAATCGCGACGGAAGTAAGGGCGAGGATTGTGGCCACGTAAAATCGATTTAAGCCCCCCAGTGGAAATCTTCCACTGACCGTTCCAAGGCGGCTCTTCTGTGGCGATTTATTTATGTTGTTGTTTGTTACTTACTGTGTGTATCACTTGTGTCTTTTGGTTTTGGATGGCCATATGGCCATTTTGTGGGAAAGTAACTGTCCTTATAGCCTTCCTTTGTTTAGGTTTCCATTATGGTCTGGTCGCTTAATGTTTGTATTTCTTTCCCTTTGGTGTCTTTTATGGTGGAGTAAGTTAATTGTATCGATTCCTGATCTTTGATTTACTTCTACTTTGTCTAAATCGCGACGGAAGTGAGGGCGAGGATTGTGACCACGTAAAATCGATTTAAGCCCCCCAGTGGAAATCTTCCACTGACCGTTCCAAGGTGGCTCTTCTGTGGCGATTTATTTATGTTGTTGTTTGTTACTTACTGTGTGTATCACTTGTGTCTTTTAATTTTGGATGGCCATATGGCCATTTTGTGGGAAAGTAACTGTCCTTATGGCCTTCCTTTGTTTAGGTTTCCATTATGGTCTGGTCGCTTAATGTTTGTATTTCTTTCCCTTTGGTGTCTTTTATGGGTGGAGTAAATTAATTGTATCAATTCCTGATCTTTGTTTTACTTCTACTTTCCAACTTTTGCATATCAATAATATACAGACATTTTGGTTTAGATATCCATTAGCTTCCTTATGTAGTTTGCTATGCTCGTTTATAGGTAACACCTATTTTTTTCATATTAGAAATATATGCTACTTTGATTTTCTTGGCCAGAACTGATGTATGAAAAGTCAACACGTAAGTACTCATTGGTTTAAATACACCATTTCTACAAACTTGGATGATACGTACACCAATTACGCGGTCTTGTGGTAAGTTCTCGATGATCTCTTCATCACTGCAAGGACGCACTTCTGGACTTCAAATGACACCTTTACACAAATTGAATGTGTTGTGCAATGAGACAGCTCTTCTGTGGCGATTTATTTATGTTGTTGTTTGTTACTTACTGTGTGTATCACTTTTGTCTTTTTATTTTGGATGGCCATTTTGTGGGAAAGTAACTGTCCTTATGGCCTTCCTTTGTTTAGGTTTCCATTATGGTCTTGTCGCTTAATAATTGTATTTCTTTCCCTTTTGTGTCTTTTATGGGTGGAGTAGGTTATTTGTATCAATTCCTGATCTATGTTTCACTTCTACTTAACACGCAAATCAAATAGTTTTTTTTGGTTTTGAGTAGTGTTTCCTCTCCACTTCTATGAGTAGTTCACCCGACTTGAGCTTTTTTATGCTCTTTGGGTGTCCGGCTATGGACAAAATACTCTTTTCGATGAAGAGCTTTTTATGCTCTTTGGGTGTCCGGCTTTGGACACTATACTCTTTTCGATGAAGAAAGGCGATAAACTGGATACAGTGACTGTATCATAAACAGATGTCATTACCAAGAATCGCGAACAAATTGAGTTTTGCTGCTGTAGACTGCTGTTGCTGACTGGGTTCATCGGACTCTTTTTTTTTTTTTTACGTTTGGTTGTATTATGGTTACTAGAATTTGGCATTCCCTTGAAGAAAGCTTTTGGGTTCGTCTCAAGTACTCTCCGCCCTTCACCGTTGTAATATTTAACTTAAGTATTTTGTTTGTTTTATTTAAGGTTTAACATCCCTGTCAACACTGTAAAGGTCATTTTGGAGATTTTGTGGGACTTTTACCCGACATTGAGATGAAATGACATCTCGCCCTGCCACCCAATGAAACCAATAGGGTTTATAATCACAGGCGGGCCGACTCGCACGGCATTGCCTGGGCAGGCTTAGATCCTCTATGCGGTTTACCAGTACTTGTGTGCGGGTCAGTTTCAGATCTGCGTGGAAGGATCATGCGGCCCATCTATTTCTTCAAGCCCGAATGGGCAGGGCTATTAACTTAAGTATAGAGCTGAGGCAGTTTGGGACCAGAAATTCAGAAATGTTTAAATTAAAATAAAGAAATATCCGAATTTACAATTTGTTATTACATTACATACTACACTTGTCTATACGACAATATCTCCGGTACCGTTCATCTTAAAGTACCTGGACCGGTCAGTACCGGGAATTAGTATCAGAGGGATTGTTCTTATCAAGCAGTGTCACTTCCGCCATAATACGGATTGAGCTGTGGAAATCGTAAGTCCCTGTCCCGCCAACCCTCCTACTAATACACGGACATCTGTATATTTTATGCGGGGGTTAAAACAAGTTATTTTGATATAAGTATATTGTGGCATAATGTAAAAAATTATATGCCTCAACTTGCCACAGAAAGTAATACCATTATAAAACACAACGCTACGAATCCAACACATACTGTAACAAGTATGGGCTTTATTTTCAAAATTGTTCGGTCTACGCACATCCCTGTAAATGTTGCCAATGGAGTGTGTTCGGGCATCCAAATTTTATCGCCGCTGCAGGGAATTGAACCCGTTCCCTCTAGCATCAGAGAAGCAAGTGCACTTACCATAGTCATGTAACTGACTTCAACACTCGTAATAAATTATTAACGGCTAAACTCCTTAATCAGGGTTATCTGTACCATAAACTACGCAAAGCATTTTCAAAATTTTATAGACGCCATTCCGATTTAATTTCAAAATTCAGTATTGGACTTAAATCTCTTCTGCAACAAGGTCTATCGGAACCCGAATTTTATGGTGACTTCCCTGGTGAAAAAGTCACTAAAATTTCATCGAAATTTCACCGATATTTCGCTGAAAAAATACTGATAAATTTGGTCAATATTCTAGCAGATTACCAAATTTTCAGTGGCATTTCAGTGATATATTAGTGAAATTTCGGAAAATTATTGACCAAATTTATCACAGTAATTTCAACTAAATATCAGTGATATTTTCACTGATATTTAACTGAATATCAGTGATATTTTCACTGATATTTCATTGCAATTTCACCGATATTTCGCTGAAAAAATACTGATAAATTTGGTCAATATTCTAGCAGAATTTCATAGAAATATTACCAAATTTTCAGTGGCATTTCAGTGATATATTAGTGATTTTTCGGAAAATTATTTACCAAATTTATCACAGTAATTTCAACTAAATATCAGTGATATTTTCACTGATATTTAACTGAATATCGGTGATATTTTCACTTATATTTCATTGCAATTTCTGAAAAATATTAACCAAATTTATCACTGTAATTTCAACGCAATATCGGTGAAAGTTCACTGATATTTTAAGTAATATTACAGTGAAATTTTGGAAAAATAATGACATTTTATCATCGTAAATTTCGTCGAAATTATCAGTGGAATTTCTCTGATAATTAAATATTAATGAAATTTCTGGTGACTTGAGCTGTTTCCTGGGATGTTAATACCTGACCTTAGCTGTTGCTTGGCCGGAACAAAAAAAATAAACAATACAAACAATCAGTTATTAAAATCTGTCTTTGCTTTTCTTATATTTTACTGAGCTGTCAAGTGAGAAAACCAACAATACTGTCTGTGCACCTAGCAAAGACTTAGATCAGCCTGGGTATCTAACAATTCTGAACAGTCTTCAATGTAGATTTGATGATATCTAGGATCCTTAGCTACCCACTATGTGCACAATGAAGACTGATCAGACTTATCGGCTACTCAGGCTGACCAGAGTCTGCCCACATGAGCAGTCGCCCCTGAACCGTCACTGTTCGCATATGTATCAAATGCATGTCCTGGCTCAAATCATAGCAATATCAAATGAACATCTTTCATCCATCACTGTGTACTTCCCATTTCGAATGTTTCTAATTTTTGAATTAAGGTTTACACATAGGTCTTTCCACTGAAGTTCTTTTTCAGCGTCGGTTCCCATGAATGGGAAAAAGGAGAAGACTTCACCTGAATTAAGAAACAAGAAAATACATTACGATAACACATCCGTGCGACATAGTGCATTTTTCATATCTCCAAAATGACTATTTTTCTGATGAAAATCCGTGATATTTCTCTCACAAATACTGCAAACATAGGTTGCGGGTGCTCGTTAGAACCGCCTCAATGAGGCGGTTCTAACGAGTACCCACAACCTATGTCTTGGAGCAGAAATGAGAAAAATAGTATATACCCCCATAAACCCCAGTTTTCTCTATACAAAGTGGGGTGTAAGGGGGTGTTCATTTCACGGACTTGTTCACGTGATGATATTTCATATGAAATCAAATGGACCATGCCAAGCGAATGTGTCTTAGAGCATATGCGAAGAGTAAAGGCGCAGACTAGCCTGCTCATATGTACCCAGAACCTTAACTGTTGGCTCACAACCAACATGGGACCTAAGTGCATCTTCAGTCAAAGAGCCAGAACCCTAGCTCATTTGAGAGGCTGAAGATGGGCATTTGAATTTCAATATTACTGAAGGCTCAAAGACACTTTTTCGCTTGACGGGGCTCAAATAGCATTTTCACTTTGTTTGTAGGAAAACAGATCAGCAGACATAACTTGATTTGCTATAGTTTAATTGAACATTGTTATGTGACATTCCAAAAGATTATTTCCTAAAAACTCTTTTATGACTGTTTGATGTGTACAGAAAAATCTGTCCGGAGTGATTTGTTGCAGATTACAAGACAATTGTTTCCCATTGCCTATTCAGGCTGGTTTTGTAAGATTTGAAGTTTGTCATGATTTTTTAAAAAACTTACTTCTCAAAGCCCTCCTTTTTTCCCTGGGCATGGCTTGCCCCTCCCCATAGACCGTCATATTGGCACAGTCCTCCTTGCTCACAAGCAGCTCAAGGACATTTAGAGCATACTTGTTTCGGGTTTTTGCAGTTCTCGCCCTATCAAGGCGTTCTTTTGTTGCTCTTATGCCAAATTTGGCCTCTCCTAAGTAAACCATATCTGCAAAGGTAATAATAAAAGGTGTTTCTGTAACCCGGCTCTGTAAGTAACAAACTATATTTCCCACTGACATGTATAATTTCCATTCCAAACTTTTCCAGGACATGCCAGTAAAAAAAAATTCCTTTTACCCCTTTGTAGCTTGTAGCTGAATAATGTTTTACAGAAAGTCTCTATATATATATATAGTAAAAAATAGAAGTGAAGGCAATGATCATGAATCGATACAATTAACCAACAGCTCCTATCAGTGACACCAAAGGGAAAGAAACACAAACATGAAATAACTAGACTCTAATGGAAACATCAATAGCAGAAAGCCAAAAGGACAGTTACTTTCCCACAAAATGGCCAATTGGCTAACCAAAATAAAACAATGCAAGCGATACACACACACAAAAGACACACCATACAAAAATAAATCGCGTCAGAAGAACCGCCTTGGAACGGTCAGTGAAACGAATTCCACTGGGGGGCTTAAATTGATTTTACGCAGCTGCAATCCTCGCCCTTACTTCCGTCGCGATTTAGACAAATAATTTTTTCAGTCCGCATGAAGGCCTCCTAACTCATCAGTGCATCATCTCCGAGAACACAAAAATCACACAACCACTGAGATGAAACAACGTTGAGGACTCAACAGCAAGAAACCACTGAAATGCTGGAGTAGAAGAAAACCAACAGTTAGACTCCGATGGGCCCGACCAGAGACAGAGCATCAGGTACCAACCAACAAACATAAAATTAAATTCCTTTAATTCTGAGTAAGCTTTTACGTTGGGACCGTCATAGAATCTGAGGCCCGACCAACCGGCGTGCAATCAAAGAGGGAAGCAAAGTTGTCAACTGTGATTGGGTTAACCACCATGCATGCAGTCTGTCGTATAACATTTATGTTGTACCCAATCTTTTTATATCGAAGAATGATTTTACGAAATTGGGTGCTGAAGTCCTTGCAATTATATATTTTTCTGAATTTATATAAAAGCCTAAAATGCTTACAACCAGTGTTTCTTTATATTCTATTCTGATACCCAAGTCACCAGCTATTTGAGCAACAAATGTTTAGTTACATTCTGATGCCTAACACACATCCTTTTTGGAGCCGGGCTGCTTAGGCAGTCAAATTCACTTTTGACTGGAGATCAGGACGCAGGTTTGAACTTCAGGTTCGGAACATCTTTCCTTGTAAACATTTTCTCATCTCATATCAGTTGGAGGCTGGTGGAAAGATGGGCGCTTAGTACTAGTTAACGGCTTGGAAGGTCTAAGCTTACCGAGAAAAGTGTGGCTAGGAGCACCAACAATTATCAAGTGATCTATCAGTTTCAGCTGGTGCAGAAGCACCATGCCGACTCATCTATTTCTCAAAGCCCCGATGGGCAAGGGCCTTCCAAACTGACCTAAAATATGTGTTGACGGAGATTTGAAACCTCAATACAACCAACCAACCAATTTTTTGGGAAAGAGTTTCTGACTGTTAATCATAGCTTATTTGTTTATTGGTGTTTTTTTTATTATTATTATTTGATATCTTCCTTTTTTGGTGTAATGGGGAGGGCTTGGGACACTAGTTGATTGTTGCTTATCTGAATTCTGCTAATTCTGTACAAGATAAGAACAGTACAGACACCTATATTACCGGCAGACTTCACGGGTGCTAGTGTTACATGGGCGGAAAATGTAATTTCATGTCCCACTGATTTTAGAAAAAAAAATTCTCATTTTCTGGATTTTTTCTGATGGAACATTGAAACTGAACATGAAATTCAGTAGAAATTTCATTTTTGATATAAATTTCTACTTAAATGTCATAAAATTGATCAATAAAAACTGAACATTCAAAGTGTGCCATTTTTCATGGACATTTTTTTTATTTTTTTTATTTTTTTACTTTTGACATTTGAATAAGTGCTGCCAATAATGTTAATTGCTTGATTAATCGTTATTTAACTTTTATTTACTTTACTGTTATAGATATCTAAAACATTTTTTTGAAAAAATGCATCTTTTTGATGACACCTCAATTTGTCTAGATATGGGTCGCTTTTTTGTTTCTACAGTCTTAAAAACATGCAATATCTTTGTCTGCATAAAGAAAAAATATGAGTATATATGTATTAATTGTAAAACACACACTTTTTATAGTAAATAAATATCTAATCAACTTTTCTAAATCTTTTTTCTGAAATTCTCTGCTAATGTTACAAATGGACAGATGCTAATGTTACACGGACAGAAAAAATTGTGCTAATGTTACGAATTGGACACAAAAAATATTGATTGTGTTACTACATGGACGGAACGTAAAATTTTCTAATGCTACTAGGACTGAAAGTAGAAATGCTAATGTTATTACAGACAATAATTTCTTTGCTAGTGTTAACAAATGGACGGACCATAATATTTGCCCTAAAAATGCTAATGTTATGAAGGACATTTTTTGTTTTGCTAGCGTTTCCAAATGGACAGACCATTAAAATTGCTAAAAATGCAAATGTTACGAAAGACAGATTTTTTTTAGCTCACCTGGGCCGAAGGCTCCAGGGGAGCTTTTAGTATAACTGGTCATCCGCCGTCCGTCGTCCGTCGTCTGTCCGTCACCACCTTTGACCAGTTATATCTCTGCAGCCTGCATGCCGATCTCAATCATTTCTTATCTGTAGCATGCCTTGGGTGGGGCAACGAAGAATTTAGCTTTTTATCAAAATTGATTGAAAACTTTGGTTGCTATGGCAATTCCAATTTCCCATAGACTTACAATGGAAAATGCTTGTCATCACCGTAGCACCTTCAGTTTTGACCGGATCTTTCTGAAACTTATATGTAAGGTGGCTGAGGATAAAAGCTCGGATGAGTTCGAAAACCGGCCAAGTCGGCCCATTAATGATAGAGTTACGTCCCTTTGATTGCTGAAAATGCCGATTTTTGACCTTGTCATCACAATAGCCCCTTCAGTTTTGATTTGATCTTTCTGAAACTTATATGAAAGGTTACTTGGGATAAAAGCTCGGATGAGTTCGAAACGCGGCCAATTCGGCCTATTGATTATAGAGTTACGTCCCTTTGATTGCTGAAAATGCAGATATTTGACCTTGTCATCACCGTAGCCCCTTCAGTTTTGTTCGGATCTTTCCGAAACTTATATGTAAGGTGGCTAGGGATAAAAACTTGGATGAGTTCGAAAACCGGCCTAGTTGGTCCATTTATCACAGAGTAACGTCCCTTTGATTGCTATAAAATGACGATTTTTGACCTTGTCATCACCGTAGCCCTTTCAGTTTTGATCGGATCTTTCTGAAACTTATATGTAAGATGGCTGGGGATAAAACCTTGGATGAGTTTGAATACCGGCCAAGTTGGCCCATTTATCATAGATTTACGTCCCTTTGATTGCTGAAAATGCCGATTTTTTACTTTGTCATCACCATAGCCTCTTCAGTTTTGATCGGATCTTTCTGAAACTCATATGTAAGGTTGCTTGGGGTAAAAACTTGGATGAGTTCGAAAACAGACCAAGTCGGCCCATTTATCTTAGAGTAACGTCCCTTTGATTGCTGAAAATGCTGATTTTTTACCTTGTCATCACTGTAGCCCCTTTAGTTTTGATCGGATCTTTCTGAAACTTATATGTAAGGTGGCTGGGTATAAAACCTCGGATGAGTTAGAAAACCAGCCAAGTCGCCCCATTTACTATATAGTTATGTCCCTTTGATGGCTGAAAATGTCGATTTTTGACCTTGTCATCACCGTAGCCCCTTCAGTTTTGATCGGATCTTTCTGAAACTTATATGTAAGGTGACTGGGGATAAAACCTAGGATGAGTTCGAATACCGGCCAAGTTGGCCCATTTATCATCGATTTACGTCCCTTTGATTGCTGAAAATGCCGATTTTTGAACTTGTCATCACCATAGCCCCTTCAGTTTTGATCGGATCTTTCTGAAACTTATATGTAAGGTGGCTGGGGATAAAAACTTGGATGAGTTCGAAAACCGGCCAAGTTGGTCCATTTATCACAGAGAAACGTCCCTTTGATTGCTGAAAATCGCCCCATTTATCATAGATTTACGTCCCTTTGATTGCTGAAAATGCCGATTTTTGAACTTGTCATCACCATAGCCCCTTCAGTTTTGATCGGATCTTTCTGAAACTTATATGTAAGGTGGCTGGGGATAAAAACTTGGATGAGTTCGAAAACCGGCCAAGTTGGTCCATTTATCACAGAGTAACGTCCCTTTGATTGCTGAAAATGACGATTTTTGACCTTGTCATCACCGTAGCCCTTTCAGTTTTGATCGGATCTTTCTGAAACTTATATGTAAGGTGGCTGGGAATAAAAATTTGGATGAGTTCGAAAACCGGCCAAGTTGGTCCATTTATCACAGAGTAACGTCCCTTTGATTGCTGAAAATGACAATTTTTTACCTTGTCATCACCGTAGCCCTTTCAGTTTTGATCGGATCTTTCTGAAACTTATATGTAAGGTGGCTGGGGATAAAACCTTGGATGAGTTCGAATACCGGCCAAGGTGGCCTATTGATCATAGATTTACGTCCCTTTGATTGCTGAAAATGCCGATTTTTGACCTGGTCATCACCATAGCCCCTTCAGTTTTGATCGGATCTTTCTGAAACTTATATGTAAGGTGGCTGGGGATAAAATCTCGGATGAGTTAGAAAACAAGCCAAGTCAGCCCATTTATCATAGAGTTATGTCCCTTTGATGGCTGAAAATGTTGATTTTTGACATTGTCATCACCGTAGCCCCTTCAGTTTTGATCGGATTTTTCTGAAACTTATATATAAGGTGGCTTGGGATAAAACCTCGGATGAGTTCGAAAACTGACCAAGTCGGCCCATTTATTTTAGAGTAACATCCCTTTGATTGCTAAAAATGCCAAATTTTGACCTTGTCATCACCGTAGCCCCTTCAGTTTTGATCGGATCGTTCTTAAACTTATATGTAAGGTGGCTGGAAATTAAACCTGGGATGAGTTTTAATACTGGTCAAGTCGGCACATTTATCATAGAGTTACATGCCTTTGATTGCTTCAAATGCCTATTTTAGACCTTGTTAGCACTGCTGCCCCCTTCAGTTTTGATCAGATCTTTGTGAAACTTACAAACAAATAAGTCAGGCAGAAAAGCTCGGAGGAGTTTCAACACTCGTGAGGTTTGCCTATTTGTCACAGAGTAACATGCGTTTGATTGCAGCAGTTAATTGCTTATTTTTTAACTTGTCATCACCATAACCCCATCAGTTTATATCGGATCTTCTTAGCAAGTCAGGAATAAAAGCTTGAATGAGTTTGAAAACTGGTGAGGTCAGCCTATTTATCATAGAGTTACATTCTACTTGGCACTTCCTGAAACTTTGAATCTGTTAGCTCAGGTGAGCGATACAGGACCAGCTTGGTCCTCTTGTTTGCTAGTGTTACCAAATGGACATACCATAAAATTTGCTAATGTTACGACAAATTAAAAGGGGAAATGCTAGTGTTTTTAAGGACAGAAAAAAAGTTCTGCTAATTAAAACCATATTTCATAAAACAAGGAGGTGTAAACATTTAAGTTTAATCACACGTCCTGTATGAAATACTTTTCTTAGTAATATATCCTCAAGATCTGATTCCTGTTTCGCATTTATTGTACATAATTGTATGTGCCTTTAACCCATTAACTACTCCCTGCTGTATGCTATGGTGCAAAGTAACATAACAGTAAAGTAGGCGGATGTTGTGGCTTTTCATGTACAAACTTGCATGTTCCTGTAGCCTGCATGCATTAGTTCTGGGCTCCTAATAACGAACAAATATAATCTATTGATTAAAACAAATTCTCCATTGAATCATATATCTATCTGTTGAACAATCATTTGAATCTTCTCTAAGAGACAAATGTAGTAAGCGGTAATCACATAGATGTTTTGGTGGAGAAATAACAAATTTACAAGCATCGTTATCCGGACCACAGGTAGTTTGTGTGTTAGAAAAGACCACACCTTGCACGTGTGTGCCCTGTCACAAGAAAAAAAGGCTTAGTGACGTACTGAAAATGGCATATCATTATGGAATTGAGGAAAAGCAAGTAAATTGTTAACATTTAACCTGCTGAATATTCAATTAAGGCATACCCTTTACTGACTCTGCACCAATCAGATTACTTGATGCAGTTTATTTCTACATATTCATAAAATGAATGTCAAACAGTGTAGATCCTGATCAGATGGCTTCTTCAGAAGCCATATGATCTCGATCTACACTGTTTGCAAAGATAGGGCTTTTGGCCTACAGCAGGATAAAGGTCAAACAAAAAGCAGTTTGAACTCGTTTTATTTTTTTCAAAGAGATAACACTGAAAATGGTGGCCAAACATTGTTGACCAAGATCAGTCGTCAAAACAGACCTGTATCAGTTTGAAATGTCACTTAGCCTTACTCTCGTGGCAGGACACATAGTTCGTATTGGGTTGGGGTATTTCCAGCACTGAATTTACCTCATTGCTTTTTCACTTCATATACATATATATCAGTATTCCACTTTTATATATCTGTATTCCTCACTGTTCACTCTAACATCAATAATTTAACGCAATGAAGATGTTCTGTCTTTTAAACAACAATCTTTAGATGTTAATATAGTTGAAAGTGCTGGAAATGCCCCCCCCCCCAGTCTTACAGCTGACTGGTTGGCCAGGCAACCACAGTGCAGCTGGACCTGGGGGCTCACCATAGCAACTAAATAAAATTGTACTTTAAAGTGTTGTAAACGTAGATGATCTTACATGAGTGGTCAGTTCATTTGAAATGATCACGAGTGTAAGATTTTGTTTATCATATACCGGTATGAACATTTTAAATGGAATTATATCATCTTTAATTATGACAATGATTTAATAGAAAATGCATGTTGACATGGACATCATCATCATGACATTTCTAATTCCTGTTCATGCGATATTTGTGAAATGATGTAATCCACTGCATATCAGTTTATGGTACAATTTCACATTACTCAATCATTGTGTAAATGTCAAATCCTTGAACAAATATTTTGTTGACAGTAAGGTAAGTATGATCTACTCATCGAATGCATTGTTTGATATTTACACTAGCCACTGTCTGTATATATTTCTGAGCAAATGGCTTTATCATCTGATGAAAGCCAATTGCACATAAGGTGTTGTCTGAAAGTGACATCGTGAACAGACAGGCGTCTTGATTGTTATATCAATGTTCGCGTGATGGCTGTAAATTACTTAAAAACGCTCCGTAACGTTACATGTACAATATCCTTAACGACGTTGCGTTTACTAATGTCGGAATCCTGACATTTTTGCATACAAATTGTTAATACATGTTAAATTCCTTTTTATGTCATATGATAAATAGAATCTTGCATTCGTGTTCATGTATTATTAAATTTATTTAACTCGTTGAGGAAAAGGCATAAAATGCTCGGCCAAGCCTCGCATTTTATACCTTTTCCTCAACTCGTTTAATAAATTCAATAATACATGAGCACTCATGTAAGATCCTCTATATAATAGTTTAAATTTGATTGTTTGACGTTCCTTGGGTGATGAAGTTAGTGGTAGTCTTTAAAATTCCACACAAAGTGCATCATGGAATTTTAGCTGACCATTAGCTTCATCACCCCTTGAAAGTCAAAAAACAAATTTCTATTAAATAAATTGTGATCATAGGAGTTAATTAAACTTCACTTAGAGATACTTCCTTTATTTTGAACCTCTTTTCACAACAGTTACAAGTCAAAAGTACTGGTATCATATCTCTAGTAAGCTTCAATTAATTTTGATAAAAAAAAAGACAGCCAAATACTGATTGACAACTAGAAAAAGTGTCCATAGGCCACGGATGCCCCCGCCAAATGTCATTCATAAAAATATTACAAATGTACTTCAAATCAATCATAACATATATGCATCAAGGGTAGATAATCCAAAATGCAAGAGTTATCTTCCTTGTTCATGACACATCGTCTCAGTGTGATGAATGCACCTGTGAAGTTTCATGAATATATTCCATATGGTTTAGGAGTTATGGCCCGGACACGGTTAACTATATGGTACCGAGTCAAGGGCAGATAATTCAAAAACCAAAAATGCAAAGTAGAAGTAAAACAAAGATCAGGAATTGATACAATTAACTTACTCCATCCATAAAAGACACCAAAGGGAAAGAAATACAAACCAGACCATAATGGAAACCTAAACAAAGGAAGGCCATATGGACAGTTACTTTCCCACAAAATGGCCATATGGCCATCCAAAATTAAAAGACACAAGTGATACACACAGTAACTAACAAACAACAACAAAAATAAATCGCCACGGAAGAGCCGCCTTGGAACGGTCAGTGGAAGATTTCCACTGGGGGGCTTAAATCGATTTTACTTGGCCACAATCCTCGCCCTTACTTCTGTCGCGATTTAGACAAATAATTTTCGCCCCCGCCCATAGGGGCTTGAAGAAATATATGGGCTGCATGATGCTTCCACGCAGAGCTGAATCTGGCCCGCACACTAGTACTGGTAAACCGCTTAGAGGATCTAAGCCTGTCCAGGAACCGCGGTGCGAGGCGGACCGTCCATGCTAATAAACCCTATTGGTTTCATTGGGCGACAGGACTTGAGATGTCATTTCATCTCAATGTCGGGTAAAAGTCCCACAAAATTGGAAGCAACGTCTCCAAAATGACCTTTACAGTGTTGACGGGGACGTTAAACCTCAAATCAAACAAACAAAAGACAAATAATTTGTTCAGTCCGCATGAAGGCCTCCTAACTCATCAGTGCAACATCTCCGTGAACACAGAAATCAAAGAACCACAGAGGTGAGACAACGGTGAGGACTCGACAGCAAGAAACCACTGAAATGCTGGAGCAAAAGAAAACCAACAGTTAGACTACGATGAGCCCGACCAGAGACAGAGCATCAGGCACCAACCGACATTATCTCTTTAATTTTCAATAAGCCTTTACGTTGGAGCCGTCATAGAATCTAAGGCCTGACCCACCGGCGTGCAATTAAAGAGGGAAGCAAAGTTGCCAACCGTGATTGGGTTAACTACCATGCATGCAGTCTGTCGTATAATATCCATGTTGTACCCAATCTTTTTATATCGAAGAATGATTTTACGAAATTGGGTGCTGAAGTCATTGCGGTTATATATTTTTCTGAATTTATATACTAAGTCACCATAAAATTCGGGTTCCGATAGACCTTGTTGCAGAAGAGATTTAAGTCCAATATTGAATTTTGAAATTAAATCAGAATGGCGTCTATAAAATTTTGAAAAGGCTTTGCGTAGTTTATGGTACCGATAACCCTGATTAAGGAGTTTAGCCGATAATAATTTATTGCGAGTGTTGAAGTCAGTTACATGACTACACACTCTAGCAAATCGAATTAATTGCGAAATATAAACGCCATAGGATGGCGCACGAGGAACATCACCATCCAAAAAAGGAAAATTTACAATCTCAAAATCAAAGTCATCGCGTTTATCATAAATTTTGCACGAAACAAATCCATCTACAATAGATAGATGTAAATCCAAAAACGGGGCCTCGGTATCAGAAGAACTTGCTTTATTTAACTGAAGTTCTTGGGGGTAAATCTGACTGATCAAACCATCAAAATAGGTATTATTAATATTTAATAAATCATCTAAATATAAAGTCATATAAAGTCGTCTTCCTTGTTCATGACACATCGTCTAAGTGTGATGAATGCACCTGTGAAGTTTCATGAATATATTCCATACGGTTTAGGAGTTATGGCCCGGACACGACATACCATTTGACTATTTATGGATGTAAGTCAAGGGCAGATAATTCAAAAACTAAACAAGCAGGTGTTGTCTTCCTTGTTCATGGCACATCGTCTCAGTGTGATGAATGCACCCGTGAAGTTTCATGAATATATTCCATACGGTTTAGGAGTTATGGCGCGGACACGGTTTACTATATGGTACTAAGTCAAGGGCAGATAATTCAAAAACCAAAAATGCAAGAGCTGTCTTCCTTGTTCATGACACATCGTGTAAGTGTGATGAATGCACCTGTGAAGTTTCATGAATATATTCCATACGGTTTAGGAGTTATGGCCCGGACACGACATACAATTTGACTATATATGGATGTAAGTCAAGGGCAGATAATTCAAAAACTAAACAAGCAGGAGTTGTCTTCCTTGTTCATGACACATCGTCTCAGTGTGATAAATGCACCTGTGTAGTTTCATGAATATATTCCATACGGTTTAGGAGTTATGGCCCGGACACGGTTTACTATATGGTACTAAGTCAAGGGCAGATAATTCAAAAACCCAAAAAGCAAGAGTTGTCTTCCTTCTTCATGACACATCGTCTCAGTGTGATGAATGCAACTGTGAAGTTTCATGAATATATTCCATACGGTTTAGGAGGTGTGGCCCGGACACGACATACCATTTGACTATTTATGGATGTAAGTCAAGGGCAGATAATTCAAAAACTAAACAAGCAGGTGTTGTCTTCCTTGTTCATGGCACATCGTCTCAGTGTGATGAATGCACCCGTGAAGTTTCATGAATATATTCCATACGGTTTAGGAGTTATGGCGCGGACACGGTTTACTATATGGTACTAAGTCAAGGGCAGATAATTGAAAAACCAAAAATGCAAGAGCTGTCTTCCTTGTTCATGACACATCGTCTAAGTGTGATGAATGCACCTGTGAAGTTTCATGAATATATCCCATACGGTTTAGGAGTTATGGCCCGGACACGACATACAATTTGACTATATATGGATGTAAGTCAAGGGCAGATAATTCAAAAACTAAACAAGCAGGAGTTGTCTTCCTTGTTCATGACACATCGTCTCAGTGTGATGAATGCACCTGTGTAGTTTCATGAATATATTCCATACGGTTCAGGAGTTATGGCCCGGACACGGTTTACTATATGGTACTAAGTCAAGGGCAGATAATTCAAAAAGCAAGAGTTGTCTTCCTTCTTCATGACACATCGTCTCAGTGTGATGAATGCAACTGTGAAGTTTCATGAATATATTCCATACGGTTTAGGAGTTATGGCCCGGACACCGGACGAACGAACCCACGGATGAACGGACAGGGGTAACACTTAATGCCCTTCCGGTATTCTCCGAATACGCGGGGGCATAAAAAACCATTCCACACGGTAATGAACACTAAAGTTTCAATTTATAGTAAATCCTTGTCCCTGCTGCAGTCAGAGATGGAGGCTCCAGGGATTTGCAGATTTTTGTATACTCCAGGAAGAATGGCTTTTCCTCAAGTGTCCAAAGAGAGGCTCGAGCTTCTTAAGGTACTGCACCCAGATGCAAGCATGTGGAAGATTTTCCATGCCATCAGGAGTCTGCACAACCTGTAAATAAATAAAGCATGTGTGAATTATTTCTGCCCATATGTTCACCGTATTTGAGAAGCTAGAAGAGCTTTTAAAAAGTTCAAACATGCCTCTTTTATGAAGTATACGTAAGGACTAGAGTGTATACAATCATAAAAAAGGGTTTCAACTGAGATAATGGCAAACAGTTAGTATAATACCATACGTTCATACCATACTTCATTCCAACCTATTGTCATTTTATCCGATCTATTGTGATATTTTTTTCTAGACATTAAATTTCATCTCAGCATCCTGTAGTTTTTATCTACCAGTTTAATGGATTGATAGAGGAATCAAGTTAAACATGCAAATTTCATAAACACAACGAAATTAACAACGTAACAAGAGAAACAAAATTATGTTTACCCTTTCCCTTTATAGTATTTCTTCAAAATTTCATTAAACTGTTAGTATTTTCATAGAAAGAAATTTGTAAATAATTTCTCTTACATGGGGAACTCCGATTTTAACATAGAGACAACAAACAAGCCTCAAGGAGACAAGGAACTCCATAGACAAATTGTGCAAAACCAATTTTGACAATTAGTGTCGAAATATGGTCAACTCAATTTGAAAAAGAGAGAAAAAATCGAAACACATTTCTCGAAGGGAAACGATAAATATTGAAACAAAACACTGAATGTTCAATAAAAACACTGGACTCACGAGGCATGGACAAGCTTTGGTTCCACAGTTAGACAGTAGAAAGTCACCAACTTTATACCTAAACAATTCAGATTTAATTTCAGGAGTAGCAAAAATAATTGTCCCTATAGAGTGAAACTGTAGACTTGTGAAATTTATTCTAGATGATAAGGCTTGAGTCGGGTACAGTTATTCCTACAATTTAACTGTGTGCACAGGTAAGACTCGGGTCAGCAAGGGCATCCGCAGTGTTTGATCAGATACTTCGATGTGGGATCTATGGATAGCTAAGGACCAAATGCTTTTATGTAGCCTGTAAATTTGAATCTGACTTTGCAAATGTGCATGCTGAACACTGAAGTCTAAGCTGTGCACACATATATGTAAATTGTAGAAATAGGTGCGGCCCGGATTTTACCGTTTTGTTTTCAGTTGTGTAGCCTAAAATAAAAAGCGACCAATTAACTTGACCAAGTTTAATGCATATTTAACAGGACTGTTCACACCTTATAAATAATTTCTTGCCGTACACAAAACAGCTTGGCGTCTCATTTGTATGAAAGATGTATGACACTCGGTCAACACTTAAATAAACCAGAGACCTAATGTTGTGGTTTAGTCTTCATGCAGAGTTCTAACATGATGTTTGACAAAACTTTTCCAACTGAACCTACTGAAGGTTTGATAACAAAAAGAAGGAGAGCAATAAACTTTTATGTAAGTCTCCGAATCAAGATTTTGGAAAATAACAATTAAATGTTACCTATCAATGATTGTATTTCGACTTACTTTGTACTATCTCCTGCCAAATACAGTATATCTACTGATCTCTCTTGGTCTGGCTGCTTGGGGGATAGTCTCTCATGGTCCGCCTGCTTGGCAGATGGTCTCTTCGGGTCTGGCTGCTTGGGGTATGGTTTCTCCTGGTCGGACTGCTGGGGAAAGATTTCTTCCGGGTCTTGCTGCTGGAGGAAAAGATTGACATTTTTACATGTACTTGTAAGTTGAAAAGTGAAAAGGGAATGCAATGATCACAAATTAGCAAAGTTTTCATCTTCCCTGGAATACATCAAATGGGAAAAACACGGAAAAGAAATTGTATTGAAAGTAAAATGTAACCACTGTCTTTTCCCACACAAAATAATCAACAGAAAATATATGTGTATGCGAAGACGTACAATAATAAACCATATAGAATGACCTTGGATGGTCAGTAATCTTTTTACTGGTAGCAGCTCTTTCACAAACAGGTAAAAAGTGTCAATATTCTTTATCATCTGACGTCGCGTCTGAGAGTGTAATAACATCATGCATTAAATTCGGTAATCCACTAGTGGATTAAATATGCAAATTAGTTAGATACGCTCCGTAACGTTACATGCACAACGTCCTTTACGACGTCGCGTTTACTTACGGCGGAATTTTAAACTGTTTTGCATACAAATTGTCAATTTTTATGTCATATGATAAATAGAAGCTTACATGAGTGTTCATGTATTTTTGAATTTATTTAACTCGTTGAGGAAAAGGAATAAAATGCTCGGCAAAGCCTCGTATTTTATCCCTTTCCCTCAACTCGTTTAATAAATTCAATAATACATGACCACTCATGTAAGATCCTCTATGTATCTTATAATACTGACCTCGTCATAATGTACCAGATCATGCTCCTCCATGTTTGGCCTCTTGGTGGACAGCTTCTCCAGGTCGGGCCGCTGGTGGGATGGTTTCTCCTGGTCTAACCGCTGGGGGATGGTTTCTCCTGGTCTGACTACTGGGGGATACTTTCTCCAGGTCTAGCCACTGGGGAGCCGGTTTATCATGGTCTGACTGCTTGGGTGACAGTTTCTCCATGTCTGGCTGCTGTGTGGACAGGTTCTCCAGGTCTGCCCTCTGGTGGGACTGTTTCTCCAGGACGGGCTGCTGGGCGCATATATGCTCCTGGTCCGACGGCTGGGGGGACAGTTTATCGACATCGTGCCACTAAGAGGATGGTTTCTGCAAATCTAGCTGCTGGAGGGGCAGTTTCTCCAGGTATGGCTGCAGGAGGGACGGTTTCTCCAGGTCTGGCCGCTGGGGGGAGGGTTTCTCCATGTCTGGCTGCTGGGTGGGCGATTTCTACAGGTCTGGCCGCTGATAGGGTGGTTTCTCCAGGTCTGGCTGCTGGGTGGACAATTTCTGCAGGTCTGGTAGCTGTGGGGGTGGCTTCTCCAGGTCTGCTTGCAGGAAAGAGGGTTTCTACAGGTCTGCTTGCTGGGGGAACGGTATCTCCAGGACAGGCTGCTGTGGGGGTAACTTCACCAAGTCTGGCTGCTGGGGGACTGGATTGTCCTTGGCTTGTGGCAATGGGGCTTGTTCCATTGAAGGCATCTGTGAATATATGTATTTCTTACATGCTTTTCAATGAATGATAGAGATTTATCAGTGAAATATAAATCGATATTTTCACTGTTTCAAACTGTGAAAATACGATTTTTTTATTTTTCACTGTTTGGGACTACTTTTTTTCTTCAAATATAATTCTGTTTTCAGTTTCATCACTGTCAGATGACTAAAAAGTATTGAACTGTGTTCTAATTGACGCTTAGCCCATTCTTGCGGTACGAGGACGTTAATGACGTCATTTGGACGCTGAGGTCACTTATTTTGTCGCGCGACGTTAGACCAGTCCGCAACTCCTTTGAGAAACTACTATCTCCATTATTTCAATAATCATTCATTATAATACTATCCCAGGCTACTTCTCAGGTGCAAACTTTCAGTTTATACCCAATATTATAGCCACTTAACACGTTGGGCGCCACTAAATTGACGCGAAATGACCAGAAACAAAGATAATTTTCTCCGAGTGTGAGCAACGCCATAATAAATGCTAAATTTCGCCTTTATGAAGCATGTAAGAAACAGAAAATTTGATTTTTTTTTTTCAGTGAAGATCAAATTTTATTTCACTCATGAACACCAAAACTGATATTTTCACTCGTGGTTATGCCACTCGTGAAAATACCAGTTTTGGTGTTCATTCAATGAAATAAAATTCGATCTTACACTGAAAAAATCAAATATCCTCTTTAACTGAATTAAAACACGGTGTCAAACTGAGCACTTCATGAAGATTCTTACTGAATGTATGCACGGTTACTGAATGTATGCAATGTGCAGTTTATATTCAAATATTTTCATTTTAACACCTCCACTTGCACATTTAGAAGTACTGAATACCACTCTAAACTTATCTTGCAAACGAACAATAACAGCCCAGGCCTCAACTTTGTCATACCAGTTGCCAAAAAATGAGAAAAATGCTATTGCATTATATGCTTTATTTTGACGAACACAACTTGGTCTAACGAGAAAAAAAGCCACCCTGGGCGCCTGACAATCTATCTGAAATCTTACCTCCACATTTTTTGTACATAAGTAAGGTTATCCAGGTCTGGTTGCTGGGGGGGGGGGGGTGGTTTCTCAAGGTCTGTATCATAGGCTGACAGTCTCTCTTGGTAAGACTGCGTGTAGATCTGTGGCTCTAGGTCAGGTTGCTCTTGAGATGACGCAACTGGATGACAGTCAGGGAAAATCGCCTGTAATATACACATATTTATCAGTTTCCTCTAATATTAATTTTGGATTGAGAGTGTTAACCTGATGAAGACATGCTTTCTCAGGACAAGTGAGCTTTATCAAGTGAACGAGACGTCACTTTTATGAATGAACCGGGCAACTGGAAAAATGGCAAAGATTATATTGCTTGAAAAAAAGGCAAATTACACAAAAATCCTCGTCTTTTAACGCAGCAATGTAGGGAGGCAGTTCCAACAATCAATACCTGTTCATTAGTTGTCCCGCCCCCGCCCATAGGGGCTTGAAGAAATATATGGGCTGCACGATGCTTCCACGCAGAGTTGATACCTACCGCACATTAGTACTGGTAATCTGCTTGTTAGGTCTAAGCTTGCCCAGGAAAACTGCTGCGAGTCGGCCCGTCCATGCATATAAACCCTATTGGTTTTATTGGGCGGCAGGGATCGTTTCATCTCAATGTCGGGTAAAAGTACCACGAAATTGGAAGCAACGTCTCCAAAATAACCTAAATAGTGTTGACGGGGACATTAAACCACAAATCAAACAAAAAAAATCATTAGTTGCATATTTATAGTGATAAACTGATAAAAAGAGTACTAGATTCATGTCAATTGAAATCAAGTTTATCAGGTTGGATTTAAAAACACATGTAGAATAGCTCGGCTAGCCTCATGATTCTACAAGCGTTCTCAAAGCCTTGCCTGACAAACTTGAAATCAAAAGACACAAACCTGGTATTTTCTATATTTATTATTGCCAGAATTAAAACCTTTATGCTGATTCAGTTACGAAAATGCAACATTATCAAAACATGAAAAATTATCTTTTGTATGAATTCATCGACGGTTGATTGAAGGTTAACATTTAGCTACAAAGGAACAATAATACTGTTTATCATATGACGTTGCGTCTGAGAGTGTAATAACGTCATGTAATAAATTCCGTAATCCACTAGTGGATTAAATATGCAAATTACTTAGATACGCTCCATAACGTTACATGTACAACGTCGTTGAGGACGACGCGTTTACTTATTGCGGAACATGGACTCCTTTGCTTACAAATCGTGAATAAAATTTGTTTTATATGTCATATGATAAACATAATCTTGCATTCGTGTTCATATATAATTGCATTTATTAAACTCGTTGAGGGAAAGGAATAAAATGCTCGGCAAAGCCTCGCATTTTATCCCTTTTCCTCAACTCGGTAAATAAATTCAATAATACATGGGCACTCATGTAAGATCCCCTATTTAAATGTGTTAAATGTTCTCGGCCGGGTACTCTTTGTAAATGTGCCAGCTGTAAGAATCCAGAAATCATCCACTTCCCGAAATGTTGGAGTCCGACAAACGGGAGTATACATGTTTACACGTGCTCTCTGCAAAAATGTAGCGCAACTCAAACTGTCATTTTTAGCTCACCTGTCACGTAGTGACAAGGTGAGCTTTTGGGATCACTTTTTGTCCGTCGTGCGTCCGTGCGTGCGTGAGTGCGTCCGTAAACTTTTTCTTCAAACGACATCTCCTCCTAAACCACTGAACGGATTTTGACCAAACTTCACAGGAATGATCCTTAGGTGGTCCCCTTTCAAAGTTGTTTAAATGGTTCCGGTCCGTTGCACATATAGGTCACAGTAGCCAAAAATAGATTTTTTTCACCGAAAACTTATAAAATCTTCTTCTCTGAAACCGCAAGGCCCAGGTCTTTGATATTTGGTATGAAGCTTCATCTAGTGGACCCCTACCAAGATTGTTCAAATTATAGTGTGGGGCCAAAAATGCCCCCGCACCAGGGCCCTTTTGTTTTACATAGGGTTATATAGGGAAAATCTTTAAAAATCTTCTTCTCTGAAACCGCAAGGCCCAGGTCTTTGATATTTGGTATGAAGCTTCATCTAGTGGACCCCTACCAAGATTGTTCAAATTATAGTGCTGGAGCTAAAAATGCCCCCCGCACAGGGGCCCTTTGGGCTTATATAGGGAAAATCTTTAAAAATCTTCTTCTCTGAAACCGCAAGGCCCAGGTCTTTGATATTTGGTATGAAGCTTTATCTAATGGACCCCTACCAAGATTGTTCAAATTATAGTGCTGGAGCTCAAAATGCCCCCGCACGGGGGCCCTTTGGTTTTTACGTGTGCTTATATAGGGAAAATCTTTTAAAATCTTCTTCTCTGAAACCGCAAGGCCCAGGTCTTTGATATGTGGTATGAAGCTTCATCTAGTGGACCCCTACCAAGATTGTTCAAATTATAGTGCTGGGGCCAAAAATGCCCCCGCACAGGGGCCCTTTGGTTTTACATGGGCTTATATAGGGAAAATCTTTAAAAATCTTCGTCTCTGAAACCGCAAGGCCCAGGTCTTTGATATTTGGTATGAAGCTTTATCTAGTGGACCGCTACCAAGATTGTTCAAATTATAGTGCTGGAGCTAAAAATGCCCCCGCACGGGGGCCCTTTGGTTTTACTTTGGCTTATATAGGGAAAATCTTGAAAAATCTTCTTCTCTGAAACCGCAAGGCCCAGGTCTTTGATATTTGGTATGAAGCTTCATCTAGTGGACCCCTACCAAGATTGTTCAAATTATAGTGCTGGGGCCAAAAATGCCCCCGCACCAGGGCCCTTTTGTTTTACATAGGCTTATATAGGGAAAATCTTTAAAAATCTTCTTCTCTGAAACCGCAAGGCCCAGGTCTTTGATATTTGGTATGAAGCTTCATCTAGTGGACCCCTACCTAGATTGTTCAAATTATAGTGCTGGAGCTCAAAATGCCCCCGCGCGGGGGCCCTTTGGTTTTACATGTGCTTATATGGGGAAAATCTTGAAAAATCTTCTTCTCTGAAACCGCAAGGCCCAGGTCTTTGATGTGGTATGAAGCTTCATCTAGTGAACCCCTACCAAGATTGTTCAAATTAAAGTGCTGGGGCCACAAATGCCCCCACACGGGGGCCCTTTGGTTTTACATGGGCTTATATAGGGAAAATCTTGAAAAATCTTCTTCTCTGAAACGGCAAGGCCCAGGTCTTTGATATTTGGTATGAAGCTTTATCTAGTGGACCCCTACCAAGATTGTTCAAATTATAGTGCAGGAGCTAAAAATGCCCCCGCACAGGGGCCCTTTGGTTTTACATGGGCTTATATTGGGAAAATCTTGAAAAATCTTCTTCTCTGAAACCGCAAGGCCCAGGTCTTTGATATTTGGTATGAAGCTTTATCTAGTGGACCCCTACCAAGATTGTTCAAATTATAGTGTTTGGGCCAAAAATGCCCCCGCACCAGGGCCCTTTTGTTTTACATAGGCTTATATAGGGAAAATCTTTAAAAATCTTCTTCTCTGAAACCGCAAGGCCCAGGTCTTTGATATTTGGTATGAAGCTTCATCTAGTAGTCCCCTACCAAGACTGTTCAAATTATAGTGCTGGAGCTAAAAATGCCCCCCGCACAGGGGCCCTTTGGTTTTACATGGGCTTATATAGGGAAAATCTTGAAAAATCTTCTTCTCTGAAACCGCAAGGTCCAGGTCTTTGATATTTGGTATGAAGCTTCATCTAGTTGACCCCTACCAAGATTGTTCAAATTATAGTGCTGGGGCCAAATATGCCCCCGCACCAGGGCCCTTTTGTTTTACATAGGCTTATATAGGGAAAATCTTGAAAAATCTTCTTCTCTGAAACCGCAAGGCCCAGGTCTTTGATATTTGGTATGAAGCTTCATCTTGTGGACCTCTACCAAGATTGTTCAAATTATAGCCCTGGGGCCAAAAATGCACCCGCTCCGGGGCCCTTTGGTTTTAGATAAACTTATATAGGGAAAATCTTGTTTTACATAGTCTATATGCAGGCTAAACCTTTAAAATGATCTTCTCTGAAACCAGAAAGCCCAGGTCTTTCATATTCGATATGAAGCTTCATCTTGTGGACCTCTACCAAGATTGTTCAAATTATAGCCCTGGGGCCAAAATTGACCCTGCCCGGGTCCCACTTGTTATACATTGGATCAGGTGAGCGAACCAGGGCCCTCTGGGCCCTCTTGTTTTTTGGAAAGTAGTGCCTTCGATGTTAAAAATATTTATGGTAGATTTAACAAGTTTTCAAACATGCTAGTGTTACATGAACAAAAAGCATTAAAATGCATTTTCTCTCCATGTAACACGAGCTGTTAACTTCACAGTGCTTGAATACATACATGTCTACAATATTTACTTTACAAGATATTCTTCCACTGGTCGTCTATATACCAAATAAATAAATCTGGTAATAAACTGAGTGATTAATCAATGGTCAAAAGAGCATGACGCGAAAAGCCGCCTTATTATACGTTTCATGACATCAACAATGACGGACAGTAGGGAGAATGTGATGGAATCAATAGCATTTTCGTCGACTTTTAGAGTGTTATAATCGAAATAGATCAGCTATAGTAAATGATCGAGTGATATATCACTATTTGTTGGTTAGTGGTAAGCAGACAAATCACTCGCGCTACACGCTCGTGATTATATCTATTTTAAAACTGACCTAACATTGATATATCACTCAATAACAGTGATATATACCTCATTATATCACTACTCGAGCCGACCTATTTCTTAAAGAGACAGCCTCACCTCTGCATTTAATCCATCAATGATGTCATTATGTCTCCCCCGAAAAATTTTTTTTCGGAGAGACATATTGTTTTTCCCCCGGGCGTCTGTCTGTCTGTCTGTCCGTCTGTCACACATTCGTGTCCGCTCTGTAACTTGAAAACCGTTAGAGCTATCTTCACGAAACTTCGTATTAATATTAATCAGCATTAGACGACGTGCAGTGCGCAAGAACTATAACTCTCGCATTTATACTTTTTGAATTATCTCCCTTAGAAGAGTTTGTTGGTATGTATATATGTATGGGCAAATCGTGTCCGGTCAATAACTTTCTTATTTTTTGATGGATTATAAAATTACTTGGCAGAAATATTTACAACCATAAGACGATGTGTGGTGCGCATGAGGCAGGTCTGTACCTCAAAGGTCAAGGTCATACTTAGAGGTCAAAGGTCAAAAAAGGGGCCTTTTTTCGTATTTGGTCAATAACTTTCTTATTTTGAGATGGATTTTAAAATTACTTGTCATAATTATTAACAACCATAAGACGATGTGTGGTGCGTATGAGGCAGGTCGGTACCTCAAAGGTCAAGGTCATACTTAGAGGTCAAAGGTAAAAAAGGGGCCTTTTTTCGTATTTGGTCAATAACTTTCTAATTTTGAGATGGATTTTAAAATTACTTGGCATAATTATTAACAACCATGAGACAATGTGTGGTGCACATGAGGCAGGTCGGTACCTCAAAGGTCAAGGTCATACTTAGAGGTCAAAGATCAAAAAAGGGGCCTTTTTTTCGTATTTGGTCAATAACTTTCTAATTTTGAGATGGATTTTGAAATCACTCGGCAGAAATGTTAACCAATATAAGGCGATGTGTTGCGTGCATGACCCAGGTTGGTACCTCAAAGGTCAAGGTTACACTTAGAGGTCAAAGGTAAAAAAGGGGCCTTTTTTCGGGTTTTGTCAATAACTTGCTTATTTTTAAATAGAATTTGAAGTTACTTGGCAAACATGTTAACTATCATGGGACGATGTGTTGCATGCATGATTCAGTTTGGTACCTAATATATCAAGGTCATACATAGAGGTCAAAGGTAAAAAAGCGGCCTTTTTTCGTGTTTGGTCAATAACTTTCTTATTTTCAGATGGATTTTGAAATTGCTAGGCAGAAATGTTAACCACCATGAGATGATGTGTTGCACGCATGACCCAGTTTGGTACCTGAAAGGTCAAGGTCATACATAGAGGTTAAAGGTAAAAAAGAGCCTTTTTTTGTGTTCTGTCAATAACTTTCTTATTATGCCCCCAACTTTGAAAAAGTTGGAGGGGCATATTAGTTTTGGTTCGATCGCCCGTCCGTTACGCTTTTGATGCATAGCATAACTAAAGAACCGTGTATGCTAGGGTTTTGAAATTTCATATATGGATTCCTCATGGAAAATTAGCTGACGCGTATTTTTTTTCTCGTCCGGATTATGCCCCCTTCAAGAGTTATTGCCCTTTGAATTTTTTTAATAAAATCTTGTCAGCAAGATATCTCAAAAACTGTTGGAGCTAGAGCCTTGAAAGTTGGTGAATATATTGGTGTTGATGAGTAGATGAACTGATTAACTTTTGACAAAATTCCGAAAAATACTTTGCGAGTTATGGCCCTTTGTCATTTTGGTAATTTGTGCCCATTGTAATGTATGCTAAAAGTGATGCATAGCATAACTTTAGAACCGTGTATGCTAGGGTTTTGAAATTTCATATATGGATTCCTCATGGAAAATTAGCTGACGTGTTTTTTTTTTCTCGTCCGGATTATGCCCCTTTCAAGAGTTATTGCCCTTTGAATTTTTTTTAATAAAATCTTGTCAGCAAGATATCTAAAAAACTATTGGAGCTAGAGCCTTGAAAGTTTGTGAATAGATTGGTTGTGATGAGTAGATGAACTGATTAACTTATGACAAAATTCCGAAAAATACTTTGTGGGTTATGGCCCTTTGTCATTTTGGTAATTTGTGCTCACTGTAATGCATGCTAAAAGTGATGCATAGCATAACTTTAGAACCGTGTATGCTAGGGTTTTGAGATTTCATATATGGATTCCTCATGGAAAATTAGCTGACGGGTATTTTTTTTCTCGTCCGGATTATGCCCCTTTCAAGAGTTATTGCCCTTTGAAATTTTTTTAATGAAATCTTGTCAGCATAATATCTCAAACACTATTGGAGCTAGAGCCTTGAAAGTTGTTGAGTATATTGTTGGTGATGAGTACATGAACTGATTAACTTTTGACAAAATTTCGAAAAATACTTTGTGAGTTATGGCCCTTTGAAATTTTGGTAATTTGTGCCCATTGTAATGTATGCTAAAAGTGATGCATAGCATAACTTTAGAACCGTGTATGCTAGGGTTATTAAATTTCATATATGGATTCCTCATGGAAAATTAGCTGAGACGATGAGACGATGTGTTGTACCTCAAAGGTCAAGGCCATACTTAGAGGTCAAAGGTAAAAAAGTGCTTTTTTTGTTTACGGCCAATAACTTTTTTTATTTTTCTATGAACATTTTTAAAGTTACTATGCAGAAATGTTCATCTTCATTAGATGATGTGTGTGTGTGAATTCCGGTTTAACGTTGCTTTCAACAATTTTTCAGTCATATCACGACGGTGTCTGGTTGCGACAGGGAGCTCTATGCTCACTTTTATAGTGCTGCCTCACTGAAGTATCATGTCCCAGACACATTACATGATACCACACCCAGTCACATTATCCTGACACTGGATCGACCAGTCCTAGCTCTACCCCGTAAATCTGAGTGCCAAGCAAGGAGCAGCTGGTACCATTTTTAACGACTTTGGTATGTCGCGGCCCGGGATCGAACCCGAGACCTCCCGTTCCCCGGAGCGGACACTCTACCAACTGAGCAGAAGCCTCCGTGGTGCAGTGGTTACGCTACTCGCCTTGTAAACCAGGGATCGCAGGATCGATCCCGGGCTTCACCAGACTTTCGGATGAGTCTTTAAACCGAGGTCCCGTCTCCGTATGACCTTAGCTGTTGGTGGGACGTAAAACTAAAACTCACTCACTCACTACCAACTGAGCTATCGGGGCCGGTCATTAGATGATGTGTTGCATACAAGACCCAGCTCAATACCGCCAATGTCAAGGTTATACTTAGCAGTCAAAAACGGGGGACACATCTGTGTTTTTGTAGAAAAACAAATTCTAGTTAATGAGACCAGTGTCGTTGAAGGAGCCATCATCACTATCTTCCAAAAAAGCAATCGGAGACTGCTCTTCAATTTCGTCTAGGACATATGTTGGATCTTCTTTTTCCTCTGGAGACATTTTGAGGAGTGCAACGAAGTGGTTCACTCGCCATTCTTTCTCAGATGCTTTGTTCCCCTGAATATTACTCCACATGATGTAGACTTTGTTTGTGTTCTGTTCCACTTTGTGAAATGGTACGAATGTTCTGTTTAGGTCCTTCCTCATTGTTTTACCAGCATACACAGACACAAGATCAGTTTTCATGATGTTTGACAGTGCCGACATTTGCGAAACACTCATGAACGAGCCACTTCGACAAAGACTAAGCACCTCAGCCTGAAATATTCTCTGTATCGCAATATATGTGAGTTTTTCTCCTGAGAAATGTTCCGAAATCATAGCAAATGTTTTGGCAAAATTCATTCTCCCTAGGCTGCAATCACTGCCTTCTTTTAGGTATTTTTCATCCAGATATTTCGCTTCATTTGACACTAACTCATGAATTATTCTCCCTCTTATGTCTATATGTTTTTCTTCTTGGCCATAAACAAGTAGGCTACCACAGCGTGGTAGACAGTTACCATCGCCGTATATGGTTGTGGGTAACAAGCCCAGGCCTTTGACTTCATCAGGTAGAAGTTCCAGAGCAGCACTATCTACTGTCCTTTTATGTGTAACAAAAGTAATCTCTGGTAAAGTTACAGGTAGAGGAGTAAGTACTGCGTCATGTGTAACTTCTTGGACGTCTGCGTATGTCTTACATTTTGTGAGCTTTTCCCAATACATTTCCGACTCCTGGGTTGAATACGTTGCTGGCGGGTTGTCGTTAGACTTAATGGGCGTTCGTGTCTGACGCACCTGAGCTGGCTTGGTTGGCAAAGGAGTGGACGCCAAACTAAAACTAGATCGTGTTCTGGGTTTGTTGGTAATTGATTTTATTGCTCGTAGACTTTTTTCTTCATAGCTTCCGGTGTATTCGGCATTTACACAACCTGGCAGGTTATTTCTGCATAATGTGCAGTAACATGTTAGGTTTTTTTTAACTAAGAGTTTGCATGGGACTCCCGGGACATTTAGTACCTGTGTAGTTTTCTACTTCCTTGCAAAGTTTGAACTTCTGCAAGGTTGTCTCTTTTTATGTCTCCTTTCTTAACATGATAGAATTTTCTTTTTGATCCAGGTTCATCCAAGCACAGATTGCTTTCAGAACACCATGTAAACATATCTTCCGCATTGGAGATTACCACCGTTCTATCGAGTAAGGCCATGTCCACAGCTCTATTAATACATCCTAATTCGACTTCCCATGATCACTACCAAAGTAGTTCCATTCAACATGTACATCTTTGAGGCTTAATGTGCAAATGTACCCTTCCCCTTGTATTGAGAGGCACAACCATCTGAGAAAACAACAACGCTATTGAATAATATCCCTGATTCTTTCAAGTAGCCCATTGTCTGTTCAAAAAAATGATTTACAGCGTAGTGGTCATGTGAGTGATCATCACTCAGAAAAACAAGCGATTCCCTAACGGTTAACTCGGGGAAGTCGAGAGAGTGGTAAAACTCAACGACAGGGTGTATAGTTACCTGCTGTATTGTATAGTATACAGACCGTGGTTCGTCTTGGAAACGAATTTGTCTGTTTTTTCCAAAGTCCATCACAAGAACTACACAGTCATTCGGCAAATTTGTCTTCATTTCATCAAACTGTCTCTGCTGCCACTGTCCGATGAAAAGGTGCTCTAGAAAAGTTGTCCCTTGTACTGGGCTGACAACATCAATGATAAGTTCTTCCAACATTGTTTTATAATTTCCTTTATGGGTTTTAAGGACTTTCCGTGTTTTCCCATCCTCTATAACTCTTTCCCAGTGGTTCCAAGTCACTTCTTTGTCATTTTTATTTATTTCTGCAGCATTTCCACCAAGGTAACTTAATAGTCTTTCTTTTGTGTCACTACATTTTTCACATTCCTTGAATATGCACTTCGAATAGTGATAACGCTGTGCTTGAGTTTTCATACAAAGTACAATGTCCAGCAATTGGTTGAAATCTTTGATATTGCTGACTGCTGTTAGGGCTTTTAGTTTATAACTTATGTTTTGGCACACCATGCACACACAAAAGTTCCAATGCTTACTTGTCAGTAATCGTACATTTTTGGGCCTTAACATTGTAAACTTTGTGAACCCTATCTTTGATTCCTTATGGTCCTTCCTGAACAATGAGAAAGCAACAGCTAAAGTACATTGCATTACATATCCTGGACCATGTTTATTGGCATATCGCTTTTGTGGCAAAGGTGTTGATTTTGTTTGTTTGATTTGAGGTTTAACGTCCCCGTCAACACTGTAAAGGTCATTTGGAGACGTTGCGTCCAATTTTGTTGGACTTTTACCCGACATTGAGATGAAATGACATCTCAAGCCCTGTCGCCCAATGAAACCAATAAGGTTTATTAGCATGGACGTTCCGCCTCGCACCGCGGTTCCTGGACAGGCTTAGATCACAAAGGTGTTGATATGTCTGAACGAAAGTAGAAGTTCCTAGCTAAATGTTCTGTCCTAGGTGAAAGTCTTGTATACCACTTGGGATACTTTATTCCACTCCAGGGTTTACATTTCTCTCTTGTACTTTTGCTACCCTTTTTCTTGCTGAATTCGAATTTAGCAGCTTTTGTATCCTTAATGTTTTGGATATATTTTCCAACTTTTGGTTTTGGACTTTTCTCCACCAAATCTTCTGTGGCTTGTCTTTTTCTTTCAGTATTGTCAAATTCACCATCAAATTTCCTAACCTGTGATTTTGCACCAATTTCCATCAACTCTTCTGTGGCTTGTCTTTTTCTCGGTGTTGAATTCTAAACGTGGTTGTTCATGACACGCGCGAATTTATCAGCACTTTGTGGCAGTACCTTTCTAGCTTTTGATGTCACATTGTATAGCGTTTTCTTTGACCCGAACCCACTTTCAGACTGCTGTGGTGATGATCTCTGTTTGCTTTTTTCCTGTGCTTTTTCCTGCTTTCTTACTCTGTCCTTCTTCCTTACCCAGGTCTTTTTGATGGCTGACATTTTTTGCCTGTACTTTTGTTTTGATTCTCGCCATTGCTTTCTAAGGCTTTCTGATGTTGCCCTTGTCCTTGGTTTAGATTTCTCTGCCATACCTGATGAAGCCATTGGTTCCAGGGTCTTGGCTGCTTCTTTCTGTCTTTCTCTATACCTCTGTTGCCTTAATTTATTTTTTTCTCTAAGTGACACCAATTTGTCTGGGTCATTCTTGATGCGCTGTCTGTAATCCTTACTTCTTTCCTTCTGCCTCTCTAAATACTGGTCATACTTTTTTCTGTTGCTTGCTTTCAGGTTTTGTCTGTATAGAGTAGAGGGATCCTGTCTGGCCAGTGATGTTGGGCTAAGGTCATTGGGATCCTGACTGTCCATTTAAGTGGGCGGCTCCTGTTTACAAATAAACACAACAAATCGGTCGGATGGCAATGTCGCGCCTGCAAGGCCTTGTCCCGAAATTAGGTTAAGGTGGTGCAACTTTACAAAGTCAGTGGACCATGAAATACTGGTCAAAGTCATGAGGTAATACTCTGCTGATGGAATACATGCCATGCATAAAGTTACATGCAAGGGTCCTACAGTTCTCAAATTATGGACTTGGACTCTCAGGCTGACGCCAGGATTAATGCAAACAGACATCACTGAACCGTGAAATATAGGTCAAGGTCATGAAGTAATACTATGACAGTGTAGGACACATCAATGATGAAGTGTATGCAAGGTTTAATAAATACAATTATTCATGGTAAACACCAGCTAATTTTCCACATGGAATTCATATATGGAAATTCCACCATCAATCTATTCAACAACTCTCAAGTCTAGCTCCAACAATTTTTGAGATATCTTGCTGATATCTTGGGGTGGGATGGGGTGGGGCAGGGCGAGGTTGGGTGGGGTGGAGGTTGGGTAGGGAGGGTGGGAGTATGGGTGGGGTGGGTTAGGTGAGTGGGGTGGGGTGGGGTGATGTGTTTTGAGCATGTGTGTGCGTGGGGTGTTTTGGGGTGGGTTTGATCGGGAGGCGGGATAGGGTAGGGTGGGGTGGAGGTGTGGGTGGGGTAGGGTAGGGTGGAGGTGTGGGTGGGGTAAGGTAGGATGGGTGGGTATTGTGGGGTGGGGTGGGGTAGGGTGGAGGTGTGTGTTGGGTGAAGTGGGTTTTTGATTGATTTGAGGTTTAACGTCCCCGTCAACACTATTTTGGTCATTTTGGAGACGCTGCTTCCAATTTCGTGGGACTTTTACCCGACATTGAGATGAAGCGACATCTCAATCCCTGCCGCCCAATAGAACCAATAGGGTTTATATGCATGGGCGGGCCGACTCGCATAAGTTTTCCTGGGCAAGCTTAGACCTTCCAAGCAGATAACCAGTACTAATGTGTGGTCGGTATCAACTCTGCGTGGAAGCATCGTGCAGCCCATATATTTCTTCAAGCCCCTATGGGCGGGGGCGTTAGGGGGGTAAAGTGTGGGTGGGTAGGGTAGCGTAGGGTAGGGGTGGGTGTTGTGGGGTGGGTAGGGTAGCGTAGGGTAGGGGTGGGTGTTGTGGGGTGGGGTAGGGTGGAGGTGTGGGTTGGGTAGGGTGGGTTGGGGTGGGTATGGTGAGTGGGGTGGGGTGTTTTGAGCATGTGTGTGCATGGTGTTTTGGGGTTCGGTGGGTAGGGAGGTGGGGTAGGGTAGGGTGGGGTGGTGTAAGGTAGGTAAGTATGATTGATGCACCTGTCAATTTTCATGAATATATTCCATACGGTTTAGGAGTTATGGCTCGGACACAATGTCGGGACGGACGAACGGACGGACAGGGGTAAAACTTAATGCTATTTTCTCTTGGTCCTTTTGGAAATTTCTAATGATGATGATGATTTCGTGTTTAACGACGCGTCAACCCTCTTTGTGGGTCATAAGCGTCAAACGGTTAATGGTTAAACGGCATGAATAATTATGATGATATTAAAAGTAAAAAGTCAGGATGATAATGTATAAAAATCTGAAACAGTTAAATCTTATGAAAAAGTCCAATTTCTTTTAAGAATAAAATAATGTTATCAACAGGTACATCTCGAAACAGTTGTTGCAAAGTGTCAGCTTTGAAATATAAAATACGTGAGGGTGAAAAGTCAACACAGTCAATTAAGATATGTTTCACAGTGAACGGCTGATCACAACCTACACAAGAAGGCTGATCATCACCATTAAAAATATAAGAATGAGTAACTCTAGTATGGCCGATGCGCAGTCGTGTTAATACTACGTCCTCTTTTCTTGAAAACTGTGGAGGAGAGCATTTTGTACTAACGACAGGTTTAATGGCATGAAGTTTGTTATTGATTGCACGGTCCCATTCGCCTTGCCATTCCGACAAGATGTATCTGTTGATATATGGTTTAAAATTATTAAAAGGAATTTTAAAAATAGATGGATCAAGATTGAGCGATTCCTTTGCTTTCTTGTCAGCATATTCGTTTCCGACAATGCCAATATGGCTCGGAAGCCAACAAAATAAGATTTGGTGTGTTTTAGAAATTTCATGATGTTTTTCGATCAATTTTTGAATTTGAGGATTTTTAGATGATGAATGGTCTAAAGCCTTAAGCACAGAAAGTGAATCAGAAAATAGAATTGCTTTTGAATTGTTGAGGAACTGATAAATTCTAAAGCTAAGTCTATTGCTTTGGCTTCAGCTGTAAAAATAGATGAACCATCTGGAAGGCGCATGGTTTTGTGCGTATCTTTAGAAACATACGCACAACCAACTTTATCTCCTTCTTTGGAACCATCAGTATAGACTTGCTGGTAATCATTGTAACGTGACTGCAGTACCTTAAAGTTTTGTTTGAGAAGTATCGGATTTGATTCGGATTTTTTGCCATCATGTAAGTCGAACAGAATAGAAGGCTTTTTAATACACCAAGATGGAACTTCGGCCGTTTCATGTTTTTGAATATTTTTAAGGTCAATACCTGAATTTTCTAGCAGTGGTAAAATTCGTAATCCAAAAGGTTTAATTGCTGTGGGTTTAGTTTCATACTTATCTATAAATTCAGGTGGAAATGAAATTTGGAATGCCGGGTTAGATGGATTAGCAGCAAGTCTGATAGCATACTGAAGAGAAAGTTTCTCTCTGCGCGAGGTTAAAGATGGTTCACCTGCTTCTACATAAAGGCTTAATACGGGAGAAGTACGGAAGGCTCCCATAGCCAAACGAAGGCCTTGATGATGAATAGTATCCAATGATTTTAAATAAGACTTTCTGGCAGAACCATAAACAACAGACCCATAATCTAATTTAGATCTTATCAGAGACCGGTAAAGATGTAATAAAGTGTACCGATCTGCTCCCCAACTTGTATGGGCTAAAACTTTCAAAAGATTCAAAGCTTTTAAGCATTTCGCTTTAAGATATTTAATATGGGGAATAAAAGATAACTTTTGATCAAATATGACCCCAAGAAATTTGGCTTCTTCAACAACAGGAATTTGTGATCCGTATAAAAACAAGGAAGGATGTTCCTGTTTCTTCCGTAGCTTACAAAAATGAACACACTGCGTTTTCGACTTGGAGAACTTGAAACCATTTTTATCAGTCCATTCTTCTATTCTTTTTAAATTTTGTTGTAACTTTCGTTCAATTGTTTTCATGTTTTTTGAACGGTAACATATACAAAAATCGTCAACATACAAGGAACAATCAGTTTTGTCGTCTAAACATTGTACAATATTGTTTATTTTGATGTTAAATAGCGTAGTTGAAAGAATACTACCCTGTGGGACACCCTGTTCTTGATCGTAGAAATCTGACAGAGTAGACCCCACACGCACCTGAAACATACGCTCCCCTAAAAAGCTTTCAATAAAATTGGGAAGTTTTCCTCTTAAGCCAATGTTATGGAGATCTTTTAATATTCCATATCGCCATGTTGTATCATATGCTTTCTCCAAGTCGAAAAAGACAGCTACTACGTGTTCTTTGTTAATAAAAGCATTTCGTATAAATGTTTCTAGTCTTATTAAATTGTCGTTGGTACTACGTTCCGAACGAAAACCCGATTGATATTCTGAAATGAGGTTGTTGGATTCTAAGTACCAGACTAATCTCTTGTTTATCATTCTCTCCAATGTTTTACACAAACAACTTGTCAAAGCTATCGGACGATAATTTGTAGGTTCTGCATGATCTTTCCCTGGTTTCGGAATTGGTACAACTGTAGCTACACGCCAGCTCTCAGGACAGACCCCCGTTTTCCAAATATTATTAAAGATATCTAAAAGTGTTGAAAGAGAACTTTTTGGCAGATGCTTAAGCATCTGGTAATGAATTTCATCGGGGCCGGTTGCCGTATCATGTGATTTTTCAATGGCTTCAACGAGTTCGGATAAGTTAAAAGGTTTGTTGTATTCTTCGTGATTAAGGGATTTAAAGTTTAGATTTCTTTTCTCTTGGTCTTTTTTGAAATTTCTAAAAGTGTCAGAATAATAACGCGATGATGAATTTCTCAAGAATGTGTGCCCAAGGGTATCTGAAATATCTTTTTTGTTGAAGCTATTGTGTCAAATTCAGTATTTAAATGTGTAAAACTAGGGGACTTTGTTTTTCCTGAAATTTTTCGTACCATATCCCAAACCTTTTTAATGGGGGTTTTGTAGTTCAATTTGGAGACATATTCTCTCCATGACTTTCGTTTGGAAGCTCGGATTGTTCGCCGAGCTTTAGCTCTAAAAACTTTTACGTCGTTTAGTTTTTCTGAAGTGGGACTTTTGCAGAACTTATTTAGAGCCTGTTTACGCTTTTTAATAGCTTCTTTACAGTCATTATTAAACCAGGGCTTGCTTTTCTTAGTATTTGTGGAGGTCTTTGGAATGCATTGTTCTGATATATTAATAAGTGTATCTGTGAAATCAGAAACAATGTCGGATGATTCATTAAATTGATCAAATGATAACTCTTCTTCACATAAATTATGGAATAATTCCCAGTCGGCTTTATTCATTTTCCACTTCTGGTTACAGTATTCATCTGGTTCGTTTACGCTCTCAATTATAACAGGGAAGTGATCACTTCCGCACTGGTCATCATGAACAGACCAGTCATAGTCTAAGAAGAGAGATGGATGACACAAAGAGAGATCTAAAGAAGACAAATGACCTGTCGCAGGGTGAAGATAAGTGTAAGATTTATCATTCATCAAACAGATATTGTTCTGTGCAATAAAATCTTCAATAAGTGCTCCTCTGTTGTTGTTATCTTTACAACCCCACAGAATGTTGTGACCATTGAAGTCACCAACTAAAAGATAAGGCGATGGAAGCTGACCCAGCAACGACTCAAGATGTTCGGGCTTTAAAGTAAATGAGGGTGGAACATATAGAGAGCAAATTGTAGTTTCTTTATCCAGAGAAACCGACACTGCCACGGCCTGTAATTCTGTTTTCAATTTGATCTCTCTTTGTGGTAAACAAGATTTAACAATAATTGAACTGCCACCAGATGGTCTGTTACCATCAGAGTAGATATAGTTGTATGAATTGAGACCTTTAATATCGATGTTGTCATCCGTTTTCAAAAAAGTTTCCTGCAAACAAAAAACCGATGGGTTTAATAAAGTAAGAAGCAATAAGAGTTCGTTATAATTTGACTTTAGACCTCGACAATTCCATTGTATTATTTTGTGTTTTAAATCCATTTTCAGGAGAGATTTTTAAGACTAGAAACTATCATGGGGGTATTACAGGTGACCTCGATCTGTTATTACTTTGTGGTGTTGGAGTTACAAGAAACTCCATGTCGCTGCTATCACTCAACGATCCGAATCGATTTCGATTTTTCAAATGGTCTCTTGAGTTTTTGTGTTGTTTATCTGAATGTTTTTGAGATGCTTGTTTTTGTTGTTTATCTAATTGTTTTTGAGATGCTTGTTTTTGAGATGCTTGTTTTTGTTGTTTTTTTTTTAATCTTTCTTTATCATCTCAAGTGTGGCGTTTTTCAATACCTTCTCGGGGTTATTGGTTTCCTTGGAAGGTTGAGCTGTTGTTTGATTTTTTGTGATGTTTGTTTCTTGAGCGGTTTGTGTTTTAGGGGTTTCTGTTTGTTCTTTAGCGGTTTGTGTTTTAGGGGTTTCTGTTTTACTTTTTGGTTTTAATTTTTGTAGAGGTTCCAGGCCAGGAATCGGATCTGTTTGAGTGACAGCATCGGTGCCAGGCATCTTCTTAGGTGATGACTGGGTGACGCTGGCATAGCTGACTCCATGAGTTGGGTGTTGAGACTCAACGATTTTCCGCGCTTCTATAAATGATATATTTCTGGTGAACTTTATTGTTAAGATTTCTTTTTCTTGGTGCCAAACTTTGCAGTCTTTTGAGTTTGCGTTGTGTTTCCCTCCGCAGTTTACACATTTTGGTTCTTTATCGCAAACTCTTTCGCTATGACCCGTTATTTCACCACATTTGGGACAGACGGGATCTTTTGTGCATCTGTCCTCGTGATGGCCGTACTTTTGGCATTGATGGCAACGTAACGGGTTCGGGATGTAAATTTCTACGTTAACTCGGAAATAAGCGACTTTGACGGTTTTCGGTAGCACTGGTGTATTGAATGTAAAAACAAAAGTGTTTGTGTCCTTTAATTGACCGTTTCGCCGTACCTTAAACCGTTTGACTGCAGTGACTCCTTGTGATTTTGTACCATCCAGGATCTCTTCCTCACTGCATTCCCTCAATTCCGGGCAACGAATGACTCCTTTGGAGGTATTCAGTGAGGTATGAGGGCACACACGAACTTTCAAATTGTGGAAAGTTGTGGTCCTCAGGAGATTCTCTGCATGGGATTTGCGGTTGACTTCGACAAGGAGTTGATTGGACCTTTTTAACTTTTTGATACTTTGAGGTTCACCAGCTATGCCGTTTATAACTTTTTGAATAATAAACGGAGACAACGATGTGATAGTTTTTTCTTCTGTGCTTTCGATGATGATAAAACGTGGAAAATGTTGAGACGTGTCGTTGGATGTCGTGGTCGAATGTTGAATATTGTTTTCATTGTCTGAATCATCAGACTCTGAAAGATACTGGTCAGTTTTTTTCCTTTTATTTATAGTAGCCATGATGAAAAGATGGCATGATTCGTCCTCCGTGCTCTCCGCCCACCGTGGAGCCCTACAAGGGAACACTTTCAGCGAGTGGATTTCCTACCTCAAGTGTTAGAGATACACGGAAGATATACTCGCACGAGCAAAAAGCTGCACGATTGGTCCGTTAAGCCGCCGCCTTCTAGAAATGGAAAGGTTTTGAAAAGACTTTATGAGCAAACGGTGTGTATTCAGGATGATACTAAAGACAAGGAAGAGAAAGGAAAAGGTTATTCCTAGGGCATGGCGCGACCAGCCGATTGACCGTGCCGGACCGCACGGCCACCCGTCTCACCGAAATCCAGGCCAGAGGCGTGTTGAGTACCTGAAGCACTGAACTCCAGATAACCCTCAACCTCCAGGACCCCTTCATCCGGCTTACAGGACGCCACCCACGGCAAACGGGTGGTACTTCCTTTAGCTCTTCCCAGTGGGCACGGAGACCACAGCAGCAACGTGCCCAGTGGGAATTGAGCCCCCAGGGCCACGGCAAGGCAGGAAGTCTAAAACCTGGGGGTTGGAAATTTCTAAAAGTGTCAGAATAATTACGCGGTGATGAATTGCTCAAAAATGTGCTACCAAGAGTATCTGAAATATCTTTTTTAGTTGAAGCTTTTGTGTCAAAACCAGTATTTAAATGTGTAAAACTAGAGGACTTTGTTTTTCCTGAAATTTTTCGTACCATATCCCAAACCTTTTTAATGGGGGTTTTGTAGTTCAATTTGGAGACATATTCTCTCCATGACTTTCGTTTGGAAGCTCGGATTGTTCGCCGAGCTTTAGCTCTAAAAACTTTAACGTCGTTTAGCTTTTCTGAAGTGGGACTTTTGCAGAACTTATTTAGAGCCTGTTTGCGCTTTTGAATAGCTTCTTTACAGTCATTATTAAACCAAGGCTTGCTTTTCTTGGTATTTGTGGAGGTCTTTGGAATGCATTGTTCTGATATATTAATAAGTGTATCTGTGAAATCAGAAACAATGTCAGATGATTCATTAAAATGATCAACTGAAAACTCTTCTTCACATACATTCTGGAATAATTCCCAGTCGGCTTTATTCAATTTCCATTTCTGGTTACAGTATTCATCTGGTTCGTTTACGCTCTCAATTATAACAGTAAAGTGATCACTTCCGCACTGATCATCATGAACAGACCAGTCATAGTCCAAAAAGAGAGATGGGTGACACAAAGAGAGATCTAAGGAAGACAAATGACCTGTTGCAGGGTGAAGGTAAGTATAAGATTTATCATTGATCAGGCAAAGATCGTTGTTTGCTATAAAATCTTCAATAAGAGCTCCTCTGCTGTTGTTATCTTGACAACCCCATAAAATGTTGTGACCATTTAAGTCACCAACAAAAATATATGGCGACGGAAGTTGATCAAGCATTGATTCCAGATGTTCGGGCTTTAAAGAAAATGAAGGTGGTATATACAAAGAACAAATTGTACTTTATCTAGAGAAATCGATACTGCTTCAGCTTGTAGGTCTGTTTTTAATTTGATCTCTCTTTGTGGTAAACATGATTTAACAAAAATTGAACTGCCACCAGATGGTCTGCAACCATCAGAATAAATATGGTTATATGTACTGAAACCCCTAATATCGATGTTGTCGTCGGTTTTTAAAAATGTTTCTTGTAAACAAAAAACAGATGGGTTCAACAAGGTAAGAAGTAATAAGAGCTCATTATAATTTGATTTAAGACCTCGACAATTCCATTGAATTATTTTGTGTTTTAAATCCATTTTATGGAGAGATTGTTTTTACAAGAGTAGAAACTATTATGGAGGCATTACTGGTGATCTCGATCTACCATTACTACTTCCTGGCGTTGGAGAATCGAGACACTCCATATCACTACTATCACTCAAAGATCCAAAACGATTACGATTTTTTACATTTTCTCTTGAGCCTTTGCGTTGTCTGTCTGATTTAATTTTTGTTTGTTGTTTCTGAGAGGATTGTTTTTGCTGCTTTTTCAAATCATTTTTAATCATCTCAAGAGTAGCGTTTTTCAGTATTTTCTCGGATTTATTAATTTCTGTGGAAGGTGGTGGTTGTGTTTTCTTTTTGGTTGTGTTTGGTTCTTGGGTGTTTTCCTTTTTTTCATCTTCTGTTTGAGTCTTCGATTTTAATTTTTGGAGGGGTTCAAGACCAGGAATTGGATCTGTTTGGGTGATAGCATCAATGCCGGGCACCTTTTTAACGGCTGACTGGGCAATGCTGGCGTAGCTGACTCAAGGAACTGGTGTTGGCCGTTCAACTATATTCCGTGCTTCAGTAAATGAAATGTTTCTTGTGAATTTTATTCTCAGGATTTCTTTCTCTTTATGCCAAACTTGGCAATCTTTCGAGTTCGCATTATGTTTTCCACCGCAGTTGACACATTTTGGTTCTCTGTCGCAAGATCGTTCGCTGTGGCCCGTTACTTCGCCGCATCTGGGACAGACAGGATCCTTGGTACATCTGTCCTCATGATGGCCATACTTCTGGCAATTATGGCAGCGTAACGGGTTGGGTACATAAATTTCAACACTTACTCTGAAGTACGCTACTTTCACATGTTTGGGCAAAACAGGATTGTTGAATGTAAAGACAAAGGTGTTTGTATCTTTAAGTTGACCGTCTCGTCGTATTTTGAATCTTTTAACTGCGGTTACACCTTGAGTCTTAGTACCCCCCAGAATCTCCTCCTCGCTACAGCCTCGTAATTCTGGGCATCTTATTACTCCCTTGGAAGTATTTAGCGAGGTGTGCGGATATACACGAACTTTCAAATTACGGAAAGTCGTGGTTCGTAGAAGATTCTCAGCGTGTGATTTACGATTCACTTCAATCAAGAGTTGATTCGATCTCTGCAACTTTTTGATGTTTTCTGGTTCACCTGAGATGCTGTTGATTACTTTTTTAATTACAAATGGTGACAGAGACGTAATGCTTTTACTTTCTTCAGTACATTCTACTATGATGAAGCGCGGGAAGTTTTTATTTTCTGTAGAAGCTTTTGGAATTTCAGGTGCGTTTAGTTCGTTGTCTGATTCATCAGACTCGGAAATATCTTGGTCAGTTGTTTTTTTCCGTTTATTAAGGGTAGCCATGATGAAAAGCTGGCATGATTCGTCTTCCGTGCTCTCCGCCCACCGTGGAGCCCTACAAGGGAACACTTTCAGTGAGTGGCTTTCCTACCGCAAGTGTTAGAGATACACAGAAGATATACTCGTACGAGCAAGAAGCTGCACGATTGGTCCGTTAAGCCGCCGCCTTCTAGAAATGGAAAGGTTGTGAAAAGACTTTATGAGCAAACGGTGTGTATTCAGGGTGATACAAAAGACAAGGAAGAGAACGTAAAAGGTTATTCCTAGGGCTTGGCGCAACCAGCCGATTGACCGTGCCGGACCGTCTAACCGAAATCCAGGCCAAAGAGGCGTGTTGGGTACCTGAAGCACAGAACTCCCGATAACCCTCAACCTCCAGGACCCCTTCATCCGGCTTACGGGACGCCACCCACGGCAAACGGGTGGTAATTCCTATAGCTCTTCCCAGTGGGCACAAAGACCACAGCAGCAATGTGCCCAGTGGGAATTGAGCCCCCAGGGCCACGGCAAGGCAGGAAGTCTAATAACTGGGGGACGAAGCATGTGAAAATGGCTCTTTATAGACATGACTAACAATATGTATTTTGTTTAGTGAACCAACAGCGCAAAGTACGCATTATAAATAGTGATGGGAATGATGATGATGATGATGATTTCGTATTTAACGACGCGTCAGTCGGTTAATGGTTAAACGGCATGAATAATATTGACGATATTAAAAGTAACAAGTCAGAATGATAATGTATAAAAATCTGAAACAGTTAAATCTTATGAAAAAGACCAATTTCTTTTAAGAATAAAATAATGTTATCAACAGGTACATCTCGAAACAGTTGTTGCAAAGTGTTAGCTTTGAAAAATAAAATACGTGAGGGTGAAAAGTCAACACAGTCAATTAAGATATGTTTCACAGTGAATGGCTGATCACAACCTACACAAGAAGGCTGATCATCACCATTAAAAATATAAGAATGAGTAACTCTAGTATGGCCGATGCGCAGTCGTGTAAATACTACGTCCTCTTTTCTGGAAAACTGTGGAGGAGAGCATTTTGTACTAACGACAGGTTTAATGGCATGGAGTTTGTTATTTATTGCACGGTCCCATTCGCCTTGCCATTCCGACAAGATGTATCTATTGATAAATGGTTTAAAATTATTAAAAGGAATTTTAAAAACAGATGGATCAAGATTGAGCGATTCCTTTGCTTTCTTGTCAGCATATTCATTGCCGACAATGCCAATATGGCTCGGAAGCCAACAAAACAAGATTTGGTGTGTTTTAGAAATTTCATGATGTTTTTCGATCAATTTTTGAATTTGAGGATTTTTAGATGATGAATGGTCTAAAGCCTTAAGCACAGAAAGTGAATCAGAAAATATAATTGCTTTTTGAATTGTTGAAGAACTGATAAAATCTAAAGCTAGGTCTATTGCTTTGGCTTCAGCTGTAAAAAGAGATGAACCATATCTTTAAAAACATACGCACAACCAACTTTATCTCCTTCTTTGGAACCATCAGTATAGACTTGCTGGTAATCATTGTAACGTGACTGCAGTACCTGAAAGTTTTGTTTGAGAAGTATTGGATTTGATTCGGATTTTTTGCCATCATGTAAGTCGAACAGAATAGAAGGTTTTTTAATACACCAAGATGGAACTTCGGCCGTTTCATGTTTTTGAATATTTTTGAGGTCGATACCTGAATTTTCTAGCAGTGGTAAAATACGTAATCCAAAAGGTTTGATTGCTGTGGGTTTTGTTTCATACTTATCTACAAATGTAGGTGGAAATGGAATTTTGGATGCCGGGTTAGATGGATTTGCAGCAAGTCTAATAGCATACTGAAGAGAAAGTTTCTCTCTACGCGAAGTTAAAGATGGTTCACCTGCTTCTACATAAAGGCTTAATACGGGAGAAGTACGGAAGGCTCCCACAGCCAGACGAAGGCCTTGGTGATGGATAGTATCCAAGGATTTTAAATAGGACTTTCTGGCAGAACCATAAACAACAGACCCATAATCTAATTTAGATCTTATTAAAGACCGGTAAAGATGTAATAAAGTATACCGATCTGCTCCCCAACTTGTATGAGCTAAATCTTTCAAAAGATTCAAAGCTTTTAAGCATTTCGCTTTAAGATATTTAATATGGGGAATAAAAGATAACTTTTGATCAAATATGACCCCAAGAAATTTGGCTTCTTCAACAACAGGAATTTGTGATCCGTATAAAAACAGGGAAGGATGTTCGTGTTTCTTCCGTAGTTTACAAAAATGAACACACTGCGTTTTCGACTTGGAGAACTTGAAACCATTTTTATCAATCCATTCTTCTATTCGTTTTAAATTTTGTTGTAACTTTCGTTCAATTGTTTTCATATTTTTTGAACGGTAACATATACAAAAATCATCAACATACAATGAACAATCAGTTTTGTTGTCCAAACATTGTACAATATTGTTTATTTTGATGTTAAATAGCGTAGTTGAAAGAATACTACCCTGTGGGACACCCTGTTCTTGATCATAGAAATCTGACACGGTAGACCCCACACGCACCTGAAACATGCGCGCACCTGAAACATGCGCTCCCCTAAAAAGCTTTCAATAAAACTGGGAAGTTTTCCTCTAAAGCCAATGTTATGTAGATCTTTCAATATTCCATAACGCCATGTTGTATCATATGCTTTCTCCAAGTCGAAAAAGACAGCTACTACGTGTTCTTTGTTAATAAAAGCATCTCGTATAAATGTTTCTAGTCTTATTAAATTGTCATTGGTACTACGTTCCGAACGAAAGCCCGATTGATATTCTGAAATGAGGTTGTTGGACTCTAAGTACCAGACTAATCTCTTGTTTATCATTCTCTCCAATGTTTTACACAAACAACTTGTCAAAGCTATCGGACGATAATTTGTAGGTTCTGCATGATATTTCCCTGGTTTCGGAATTGGTACAACTGTAGCTACACGCCAGCTCTCAGGACAGACCCCCGTTTCCCAAATATTATTAAAGATATCTAAAAGTGTTGTAAGAGAACTTTTAGGCAGATGTTTAAGCATCTGATAATGAACTTCATCGGGGCCGGTTGCCGTATCATGTGATTTTTCAATGGCTTCAACGAGTTCGGATAAGTTAAAAGGTTTGTTGTATTCTTCGTGATTAAGTGATTTAAAGTTTAGATTTCTTTTCTCTTGGTCCTTTTTGAAATTTCTAAAAGTGTCAGAATAATTACGCGATGATGAATTTCTCAAGAATGTGTGCCCAAGAGTATCTGAAATATCTTTTTTTGTTGAAGCTATTGTGTCAAATTCAGTATTTAAATGTGTAAAACTAGAAGACTTTGTTTTTCCTGAAATTTTTCGTACCATATCCCAAACCTTTTTAATGGGGGTTTTATAGTTCAATTTGGAGACATATTCTCTCCATGACTTTCGTTTGGAAGCTCGGATTGTTCGCCGAGCTTTAGCTCTAAAAACTTTTACGTCGTTGAGCTTTTCTGAAGTGGGATTTTTGCAGAACTTATTTAGAGCCTGTTTACGCTTTTTAATAGCTTCTTTACAGTCATTATTAAACCAAGGCTTGCTTTTCTTAGTATTTGTGGAGGTCTTTGGAATGCATTGTTCTGATATGTTAATAAGTGTATCTGTGAAATCAGAAACAATGTCGGATGATTCATTAAAATGATCAATTGATAACTCTTCTTCACATAAATTATGGAATAATTCCCAGTCGGCTTTATTCATTTTCCATTTCTGGTTAGAGTCCCCATCTGGTTCGTTTACACTCTCAATTATAACAGGGAAGTGATCACTTCCGCACTGATCATCATGAACAGACCAGTCATAGTCTAAGAAGAGAGATGGGTGACACAAAGAGAGATCTAAAGAAGACAAATGACCTGTCGCAGGGTGAAGGTAAGTATAAGATTTATCATTCATCAAGCAAAGATCGTTCTTTGCAATAAAATCTTCAACAAATGCTCCTCTGTTATTGATATCTTTACAGCCCCATAGAATATTGTGACCATTGAAGTCGCCAACTAAAAGATATGGCGATGGAAGTTGACTCAGCAATGAGTCAAGATGTTCGGGCTTTAAAGAAAATGAGGGTGGGATATATAGAGAGCAAATTGAAGTTTCTTTATCCAGAGAAACCGATACTGCTACAGCTTGTAGATCTGTTTTTAATTTGATCTCTCTTTGTGGTAAACATGATTTAACAAAAATTGAACTGCCACCAGATGGTTTGTTACCACCAGAATAGATATAGTTGTATGTATTGAAACCCCTAACATCTATGTTGTCATTAATTTTTAAAAAAGTTTCTTGCAAACAAAACACCGATGGGGTTAGTAGCGAAATAAGTAATAAGAGTTCATTATAATTCGATTTAAGACCTCGACAATTCCATTGTATTATTTTGTGTTTTAAATCCATTTTAAGGAGAGATATTTAAAGACTAGAAACTATTATGGAGGTGCAATTGGTGATATAGATCTGCTACCACCAGCTCGTGGTGTGGCAGACCTCGATCTGTTATTGCCACTTGGTGATGATGGAGTTTCAGTCCACTCCATACCACTGTCACTCAAAGATCCGAATCTGTTCTGAAATTTTATATTGTCTCTTTCCATTTTACGTTGTCTGTCTGTTTGTCTTTGAGACAATTGATGTTTTTTGATCGGATCTTGCGACCCCTTATTAGTTCGACCTGAGTCGGGTTTCTCTTTTACATTCGGCGCTGGCTTCGGTACGGTCGCTGTCGACCGATCCGAAGCAACCTGGATTGCGCCTTTTGATAAATTGGTTGAACTTTGTGGTGCTGGAGTGGATTTACTCCATGCACCAGACTTTTTCAGTTCAGCAATGTATGATTCAGCAGTCTGTGTTGCGGAGCTGGTACATTTAACACCAGCACCCTTTGTGATGCTGGCGAAACTGGTGGTTGGTGTTATGTATCGCTCTTCGACAATCTTCCGCGCTTCTGGGAATGTTATCCCCCTGTGGTATTTGACGGTAAGTATTTCTTTTTCTTTTTTCCACGCCGGACAGTCTCGGGAGAAAACAGCATGTTTGCCATCACAATTTACGCATTTGGGTTCATTTTTGCAGTTGAGGTGATTATCAACATGCTTTTCTTGACCACAATTAGGACAGAGTTGTTTTCTCTGACATCTGCTTTCGTGGTGTCCAAAAGCCTGACAAGAGTAACATCTAAGAGGGTTTGGGATGTATACCTCTACGTTAATGGAAAGATATGCTACTTTGATTTTCTTGGGTAGAACTGGTGTATTAAAAGTCAACACATAAGTTGCTGTTGGTTTTAGTACACCATTTCTACGGACTTTGATGTTACGAACACCAATAACCCCTTGATCTTTCAGGTTATCAATGATCTCTTCGTCTGAACAAGGACGCAGTTCTGGACTGCGAATCACTCCTTTAGATGAGTTTAGTGTGTTGTGAAGAGATATTTTTACCGAAAGATCAAAGAGTTTTTTGGTGGCGAGCAGGCTTAAAAAATTTTTTTGTCTAAATCGCGACGGAAGTAAGGGCGAGGATTGTGGCCACGTAAAATCGATTTAAGCCCCCCAGTGGAAATCTTCCACTGACCGTTCCAAGGCGGCTCTTCTGTGGCGATTTATTTATGTTGTTGTTTGTTACTTGCTGTGTGTATCACTTGTGTCTTTTAATTTTGGATGGCCATATGGCCATTTTGTGGGAAAGTAACTGTCCATATGGCCTTCCTTTGTTTAGGTTTCCATTATGGTCTGGTCGCTTAATGTTTGTATTTCTTTACCTTTGGTGTCTTTTATGGATGGAGTAAGTTAATTGTATCAATTCCTGATCTTTGTTTTACTTTTACTTTACAACTTGCGGTTTTCTCTCGAGTTCCAAGAGAAGGTCACCTGATTTGAGTGATTTAATACTCTTTGGGTGTCCGGCTATGGCGACAATACTTTTCTCGATAACAAAGGGAGAAAGGCTTGACACAGTTCGTGTATCGTCAAGCGACGTGACGACCAAGAAACGCGGAACATTGTCAAAGTTTGGTTCAGCAGACTGCTGACTTGATTGTTGACTTGACTGCTGACTGGAATTTTGACTGTGTTCATCCGATTAGGATGAATCATCGTCTTTTTTACGTTTAGTTGCGTTGCGGTTAGGTGCGTGGGTGCGGTTGTCTTTTTTTCCATGAGCCATGAGAAAAAATTCCTAGTTTCGTCCCAAGTGCTCTCCGCCCTCCGTGGAGCCCTACAAGGGAACACCATAATGGAGTGGTTATCCAACTCGCAGGTGTTAGAGATACACATGAGATATACTCGCATAAACAAAATGCCTACACGATTGATCCGTTTTGCCACCGCCTTCTAGAGATAAAAAGACAGACTAGAAATGCGTCCATAGGACACGGATGCCCCCGCCCGAAAATATGTCTATGTTCATATTCATCCATAGAAAGTTATTGACAGTGTTTAAGTTTTCGACCCTTTTTATGCCATTTGACCTCCCAAGTATGACCTTGGAGGTACGGATCTGGGTTTGCACATGACACATTGACTCATGATGGTTAACATTTCTTCAAAATAATTTCAAAATCCATCCAAAAATAAGTAAGTTATTGGCTGCGTTTAAGTTTCGGACCGTTTTTTTGACCTTGGAGGTACGGACCTGGATTTTGCATGTGACACATCGACTCATGATGGTTAACATTTCTACAAAGTAATTTCAAAATCCATCCAGAAATAAGAAAGTTATTGACTGCGTTTAAGTTTCGGACCCTTTTTTTTTGACCTCCAAGTATGACCTTGACCTTGGAGGTACGGACCTGGGTTTTGCATGTTACAGATCGACTCATGATGGTTAACATTTCTCCAAAGTAATTTCAAAATCCATCCAGAAATAAGAAAGTTATTGACTGCGTTTAAGTTTCGGAGCCTTTTTTTGACCTTTGACCTCTAAGTATGACCTTGACCTTGGAGGTACGGACCTGGGTTTTGCACGTGACACGTCGTCTCATGATGGTTAACATTTCTGCCGAGTAATTTTAAAATCCATCAAGAAATAAAGAAGTTATTGACTGCGTTTAAGTTTCGGACGCACGGACGGACGGACGCACGCACGGACGAACGGACGGACGGACAGGGGCAACGCTATATGCCCTTTCCACCATTCTTCGAATGGCGGGGGCATAAAAAGGGTAAGGTAAATGGGCATATGGTTGGTATCAGGAAAGATACAAAAAGAGTTGAAGAGAAAGCAAAGTGGTATCTCTAGGGCTCGGCGTGACCAGCCGATTGACCGTGCCGGACCGCACGGCCACCCGTCTACACCGAAAAGCCAGGCCAAAGAGGCGTGTTGGGTACCTGAAGCACCGCCACCTCAGGTAACCCTCAACCTCCAGGATCCCTTCTTCCGGCTTACATAGAAGCCTCCGTGGTCGAGTGGTTACGCTACTCGCCTTGTAAACCAGGGGTCGCAGGTTCGATCCCGGGCTTCTTCAGACTTTCGGATGAGTCTTTAAACCGAGGTCCCGTCTCCGTATGACCTTAGCTGTTGGTGGGACGTAAAACTGAAACACTCACTCACTCTTCCGGCTTACAGGACGCCACCCACGGCAAACGGGTGGTACTTCCTTTAGCTCTTCCCAGTGGGCACAAAGACCACAGCGGCAATGTGCCCAGTGGGAATTGAGCCCCCAGGGCCACGGCAAGGCAGGAAGTCTAATACCTGGGGGGTGGAATATATAAAGGGCATATTGTAGTTTCTTTATCCAGAGAAACCGATACTGCTACAGCTTGTAGGTCTGTTTTTAATTTGATCTCTCTTTGTGGTAAACATGATTTAACAAAAATTGAACTGCCACCAGATGGTTTGTTACCATCAGAATAGATATAGTTGTATGTATTGAAACCCCTGACATCAATGTTGTCATCAGTTTTTAAAAAAGTTTCTTGCAAACAAAAAACCGATGGGTTTAATAACGAAATAAGTAATAACAGCTCGTTATAATTTGATTTAAGACCTCGACACTTCCATTGTATTATTTTGTGTTTTAAATCCATTTTATGAAGAGATTAAGACTAGAAACTATATTGGAGCTGCAATTGGTGATATAGATCTGCTACCACCAGCTCGTGGTGTTGCAGACCTCGATCTGTTATTGCTACTTGGTGATGATGGAGCTTCAAACTCCATATCACTGTCACTTAAAGATCCGAATCTGTTCTGAAATTTTATATTGTCTCTTTCCATTTTACGTTGTCTGTCTGTTTGTTTTTGAGACAAGTGTTGTTTCTTCGGATCTTCTGATCCCTTAGTTCGACCTAAGTCGAGTTTCTCTTTTACATGCGGCGCTGGCTTCGGTACGGTCGCTGTCGACCGATCCGAAGCAACCTGGATTGCGCCATTTGATAAACTGGTTGAACTTTGTGGTGCCGGAGTGGATTTACTCCATGCACCAGATTTTTTCAGTTCAGCTATGTATGATTCAGCAGTCTGTGTTTCGGAGCTAGAAACTTTTACAGCAGCACCCTTTGTGATGCAGGCGTAACTAGTGGTTGGTGTTCTGTATCGCTCATCAACAATTTTCCGCGCTTCTGGGAATGTTATCCCCCTTTGGTATTTGACAGTGAGTATTTCTTTTTCTTTTTTCCATGCCGGACAATCTCGAGAGAAAACAGCATGCTTGCCACCACAATTGACGCATTTGGGTTCATTTTTGCAGTTTTGGTGGTTATCGACATGTTTTTCCTCACCACAGTTTGGACAGAGTTGTTTCTTCTGACATCTGCTTTCGTGGTGACCAAAAACCTGACAATGATAACATCTGAGAGGGTTTGGTATATACACCTCTACGTTAACAGATAGATATGCAACTTTTATTTTCTTGGGCAGAACTGGTGTATTAAATGTCAACACGTAGGTACTTGTTGGCTTTAATACACCACCTCTACGAACTTGGATGTTACGTACACCAATGACGCCTTCATCTCTCAAATTCTCAACAATCTCGGTATCGTTGCACGGGCGTAGCTCTGGGCTGCGGATGACACCTTTACATGAGTTTAGGGTTTTGTGCAACGATACTTTGACGTTGAGATCGAAGAGCTTTGTGGTACCAAGCAGGTTTTTGACCTGCTGTTCTCTCTCGATTTCCAAGAGGAGATCACCTGACTTCAGTTTCTTGATACTTTTTGGATGTCCGGCAATGGACACTATACTCTTTTCGATCACAAAAGGTGATAAATCTGACACCGTACTGTATCATCACGTGATGTTATCACCAAGAAGCGTGGAAAATTGTTAAGCTTTTGAGTTTCAGACTGCTGACTAGACTGCTGACTTGACTGCTGACAGGGTCCATCCGTTCCGGATGAATCCTCGTTTTTTTACGTTTAGCTGCGTTGCGGTTATGTTTTTTTCCATGAGGCATAAGGAAAAAATTCTAGTTTCGTCCCAAGTGCTCTCCAACCCTCCGTGGAGCCCTACAAGGGAACACCATAATGGAGTGGTTATCCTACTCGCAGGTGTTAGAGACACGTGAGATATACTCGTATAAACAAAGACCACAGCGGCAATGTGCCCAGTGGGAATTGAGCCCCCAGGGCCACGGCAAGGCAGGAAGTCTAATACCTGGGGGGTGATGGGAATGAATACTAAAATCAATATTCGAATATTCGTTTTCCTTATAGAATAAGATTATAGACCTGCAATGCATGATCGATTTGAAAATAAATACACGTATCGCAGTCCGAATGTATGTGCACCAGATTACAGGTACACATGAAATGGCCCTCGTTGTCCAATAAACTTTTAATCTAAACACAGTGTATGTAATGTGAAAAATGTTGCTTACATATACACAATACTGACTTAAACATAGTATGTTTTACAGTAATACTCAACAGATGTGCAAATATTTAGTATTTTTGCTCCCGTTTCCTGACTCATCAATGTATGAGCAGATATGCAAATTATAAAACTTTTGGTTTGATCTATACAATCGGGATTTAATTGGTCAGTGCAAGGCGCCTTTGCAGCTGGCTTGAGTCATCTCATGACAGGCTCATCGCTACCATCGCAGTCTACACCAGCTCCTCTACATTCAAGTACGCCAATAGGTAGTGCAGTAGGAGACGGTCTGGGTGCCTTCGACACCTCAAATCAGGCAGATGATGTCTGAGAGGCGAAAAAGCTAACAATAACATGCCCAGTAAGCAACCGAACAACGCAGATGAGATTGTCTATGAAGAGAAAGGCAGCACCTGCAGCAACAAGCCAGTAAGTTATTTTATTTCATTTCAACATAAGGCGGTTGCTTATGATTGATGTTTTTCAGGCTTCTGTCGCGGTTTACTTTTGTTATGGTTTGTCTTTGATTTTGTTTATCGCTTATATCATTTTGTTTTGATTAGCCATTTGTTATGGTTTGTCTTGGGGTGTTGGTGTTGCTTATGTTATTTTATTTTGGATAGCCTGTTGGCCATTTTGTGGGCAAGTAACTTTCCTTTTGGCTTTTCGCTATTGATGTTTCCATTAGGGTCTAGTTGTTTCATGTTTGTGCTTCTTTCCCTTTGATGTCTCTGATGGGGGCTGTTGGTTAATTGCATTCCTGAGAAATGCCTCCTCTCCTATTTTCTGAATAATGTCATGTTTTCGAAACAAAAACAAAATGTAATGACAATAGTCAGTAATCGATACAATTACCCAACACTTCCTTTCCGAGACACAAAAGGGAAAGAATCAAAAACATAAATGCATGCCACAATAGTAAAATCGCCACAAGTGCAGTCACTTTCCATATTATGGCCAACCGGCTATAAAACAAAAATAAAGAAACAGTAAAACACACGCAAAGTCGAACCATAATAAAACTACGACAGAAAAACCGCATTGCAACAGTAAATAAAAATATTTTGTTACGTGTGTGTGTGTGTGTGTGTGGGGGGGGGGGGGGTAGGAACTTTTATTGATTTCACAAAGCCATAATCCTTGCCATCGGTTCTGTCGTGGCTTTCTACAGTGGCGGCCGTTAAAAGTCTCCCTGCCCAACATGATAGTGAAGTTTATATTATCTCGTCCTTTGGGATCATCGATTCCATTTTGAAATTTTGAAAATATTTGGGGATCACTGATGAGGCCTAATTGCCCGAAACTAGCTAATCTGGCCCAGAAAACGTGTACACTCCATATTTTTCAGTTCTGTGGTGTACTCCTGGCTTCCAAAGGATAACCCTTTACTGTTTCAGATGGATAGAACTGCAATGCATGGTGATGCGAATGTTGGCACAAAAATGCAGAAAAGAAAAGAAAGTTGGACATGATGTTTACCATGATTAATCATAAATAAGACGAACCTTTGTTACAAATGATGTGCAAAGAAACTCGGGCGAAACATAAATTTGAAGCGGTAACGTGGATATTCGATAGAAGACATTTCAGCATATTGTCTGTTCTTATCTGTTATATTTAACGTTCTTTTTTATTACTGTTTCAGATGGATAGAACTGCAATGCATGGTGATGCGAATGCTGGCACAAAATACAGAAGAGAAACGAAAGTTGGACATGATGTTTACCATGATTCATATGGTCTATTCTAATCTGTTACACTAACGTTCTTATTTATTACTGTTTCTGATGGATAGAACTGCAATGCATGGTGATGCGAATGCTGGCACAAAATGCAGAAGAGAAAAGAAAGTTGTACATCATAGTGTAGATTATATTTTCTTGTCCTTTGGGATCATTGATTCCATTGTGGAACTTTGAAAATATGAGGGTCACTGATGAGGCCTTATTGGCCGAAACTAGCTAGTCTGACCCAGAAAACATGTACACTCCATATTTTTTCAGTTCTGTGGTGTATTCCTTGCTTCCAAAGGATAACCCTTTAATAGACATTTTTCACTAGGACGGAGAAAGGACGTAGGAGATGGAAATGGACTTTATCAGCTGGGATCATCTCAATGTTATATGTTCCTATATCTAAAATGCGTATCTAGCTGAGTAAAAGTCACTGACGAATTGTTTTGTTATTATTATTTCTACGGCCCTTTCAAGATTATTTTCCTAATAAATAGAGAATACCAGGTGAGTATCTTTTGATATCATGTTTATCAGGCAAGGCTTCGAGAACGCTTGTAGAATCGCGAGGCTTGCCGTGCGATTCTACATGCGTTCTCGAAGCCGAGCCTGATAAACTTGATACCAAATGACACGAATCTGGTATTCTGTTTATCAGTTTATCCCCGTGTACACTCTAACATTAGCAATTTCCGATTATTTATTGATGGTCGTCAGTGCATTTTATGTATCAGCTGACCATTTGTTTTCCTATAATATTTTTTTTTCAAATACAGTTTTTCCATTTTTTTTTATTAATGATAACATTTTGCCATTTTTTCCAGTTGTCCGGTTCATTCATAAAAGTGCAATGTCACGTTGACCTGATAAAGCTAACTTGTCCTGATATAGCATATCTTTATCAGGTCAGTGTGCTACAATGCAATTAATATAGGAGGTAACTAATAAAGAGCCGACCGTCAACCTGAGAAGTAACCAACGTACGACAGAGCATACGACAGTTGTTGTGACTGGCATCTTAAGGGTTAATGTTTAGACCTAACCCCTACAAACAAGTGTCATCAATGACCCTCAAATATGTTCAAAACTCAGCAATGAAATAAATGATCCCAGGTCACAAGAAAATATAAACTGGGGGTTTATGTGAGTAAACCTTTTTTTTTTTTTTTTTTTTTTTTTGCTGAAGGATCACGTGAGAACCGCTTAATCGAGGCGGTTTAAAAAGTACTCAAAGTTTGTGTTTTGCGCCAAAATAGTGACACCATTGAAATTTTGCATCTGAACACGTTCGGGTTTGGGTGTTAAAATTTACGCTATATTTACATAGATGTATTTCGTACTGGTGACCTGTCCGGTCGACAAGATGAAAGATCAGTATACTAATCATCATAATATGTGCAGAATCTTCGCTGTCAGCACTTTTACTGTGATTTGTATTTGTTGTTTGTTTTCTAGGATCGTAATCATAAAGGAGAGAATATGCTTCCTTTCATAGTGCATCAAAGTCAGCCGGCGACCGAAGAATGTTAGTAAAACACAGCAAATAATAATAGTATGTTGTAGCATGCTTCACTGGTTTATTGCACGATAGAAAATGGATTTTTCCACCGCCGTGAAAAACATGTATACATTCGACTGCTCTATTCCATTTTGGCCCCCGCCCATCGGGGCTTGAAGAAATGGATTGGGCTACATGATGCTGCCACGCAGAGCTGAAATCGACCGCACATGGGTACTAGTAAACTGCTAAGAGGTTCTTAGCCTGCCCGGGAAAAGAGGTGCGATTCGGACCTGTGATGCATATAACCCTATTGGTTCAATTGGGTGGCAGGGCTTGAGCTGTCATTTCATCTCAATGTCGAGTAAAAATCCGACAAAATTGGAATCAAAGTCTTTAAAGTGACCTTTATAGTGTTGACAAACAAACAAACAAAACTCCATTCCATTCTTTCTATTTTTTTTTCTCTCCCTTTTTTATTGATTTTGTTGTCACAGAGTGGTTTTATTGTTGAGTCAGCATACATGAAACAAACGAACAATAGGTCAAAGAGACCCAGGTTCATTTTTGTTTGTTTTCGAATCAGGTGAGTTCCATTGTAAAACGTTCAGGGGAGTTCTCTTCAGATTCTGCCTCATTTCAGTTTCCTGGCGAATTCAAGTGAGAAAAATTACCTACTTATTAAAGAACAATCTGAAAAAAATGAGTCAGAGACTAATTTCAGTTGGAAAATAACTTGTTGGCAAGAGGAAAGAGTATGGCATCATCCAGAAAGTTCGGGTTTACATTATTTTTTAGAATATTACCTAATCTTATTCCACAGCCCTCTTGAATGTTCCACAGAATTCTGCGAGTGTATAAAAAGAACTGGATTTTTATTTTATTTTTTTCCAAAAGGCTTGTTTGCTTTATCTTTCTGCTACACCTGGCTCGTAACAGAAATTGGGGGCTGCCTGGCTCGTAACAACATGCGTAACCTTGAGATTCTACTTAGGTGAATTCGGCCCCCGCCCATCGGGGCTTGGAGAAATAGATGGGCTGCATGCTGCTTCCACGCAGAGCTGAATCCGACCCACACACGAGTACTGGTAAACCGCTTGGAGGATCTAAGCCCGTCCAGGCAAAACGGTGCGAGTCGGACCCGTCTATGCTTATTAACCCTATTCGTTTCATTGGGCGGCAGGGCTTGAGATGCCACTTCATCTCAACGTCGCGCAAAATTGGAAGCAACGTCTCCAAAATGACCATTACAGTGTTGACGGGGACGTTAAACCTAAAATCAAACAAACAAACAAACAAACAAAACATAGGTGAATTCCAAAGCAACTTCCTTTCACGAAACTTCCGATGCTGATGCTATTTTTTCTCAGCTGGATTCACAGGAGAACTCGCAAAATAAAAGTACCCTACACATACCGCGCTCATTCGAGGTCCCTAGAGACTTCGTCCCAGATAAGATGCCTGCAGGTTTTGCTTGCTGTCAGTTTTATCATTAGGCCTCTCACCGCTGTTGATTCGAACCTCGCTATGGTCACATGTCTGCAGCTAACGGAAGGTCAGGTTGTTTTCCCCCCGAGTACTTCGGTTTTCTTTAAATTTAAACGATCGGCTCGAACTGAGTGAAATAATCTTGTAAGAGACGTAAAGTGAAAAAAAAAAGATAGATACATAAATAAATGTCTTATGTGCATTGCTTTCAGACCTTGCTTATGCGTGTTCCGGAGATACATTCGTCTTACATCGAGACTTCACTTTATGTGAGTTCCCTGGAGAATAGGTCCCGCCCGTCGGAAATAGATTCGGCTGCATGGTGCTTCCGCGCAGACGTGAAACTGACGGCACATGAATACTGGTAAACCGCTTAGCACACAGCTTCTGCAGACAAAGTGGTGCGAGTCGGACCGCTCAATTCATATAAGCTCTACGACAGGACTTGAGATGTCATTTCATTTCAATGTCGGATAAAAGTTCCAAAAAAAAAAAAAAAAAAAAGAAAAGGAAGTTAAATCTCAAAATGAATGAAATAGTGTTAACGGGGACATTAAATCTAAATTTAAACAAAAGTTCCATGGAGCCCTCGCCCATGTGACATCACGAAAACACGCCTATATAAATTTGAACCCATTGAACACCACTTTTATAAAGTAAAGCTGGGGTTTTTCTTATTTCTGCGCTGAAATATAGGTTGTGGGCACTCGTTAGAACCGCTTCGTGGAGGCGGTTCTAACGTGTACCCACAATCTATATTTTGAGCAGAAATAAGAAAATTAAAAGAATTTTTCATCTAAAAAAAATCATTTTTCGGTGGTAACATTTGCAGTGTATTTAAATAGGCATGTTTTCGTAATGGAGTTCCCTAGAGACTTCGCCTGAGGTAAGTTCCCCCGCGGACTACGCCTCATAATACTTCCCTGCAGACCCCGCTTTTTGTCACTTCCCGGGAGACTTCTACTCGATAAGGAGTCTGGATATTCACCTCAGGACTAGTTGGTGAGGCTTAAGTTGAGTCCAGTGGAAACTTTGCCTTTGGTCATTTCTCTGGAGACTGCGCCTTAGGTTAGTATCTGGAGACTTCGTCTCATGTGAAATCAAAACTGTCAGTTTTGGTAAAATACATTGCTTTCTTCGTTTTGCTAGATACGCCTTTTATTACAGATAACTTATACTTAAAGGTATTGTTGAGAACATCCCAGCGTGTAAACTCCGTTCTCGATCTTCGAAGTCCTAATTCGGTCTTCGTGAAAAATGTCTAGTAGAACATATTGGACATGATGTTTACCATGATTAATCATAAATTAGACGAACTTTTGTTATAAATGATGTGCACAGAAACAAAATGTTACTGCCGCTATTGGAAGGTTCTCGTGGTTCCAGGCAGTACCGTGTTTTATACCATTCGCTATGTCGTGAGACCCGTTACGAGTTGTGTCCATTCCATTATCTTGGTTTGCGTTTTGCGTCAGAATACCACGAGGCTGACGATTAACTGTGGAATGCGGCCCAAAGAGGTAGTATCTAAATAACATGAGCATATCCCACACTTTATATATCTATGATATTTCCTTTCAACGCACATCGGTAACTGTATCAGTCATTTTCATGCATATCCTCATCAGTTGCATTTCCAAATATCAGTGTTCCTTATTTCGGACGTAATGTTAAATTCGGCATTTTCCAACTTTCTAGCTACGAACTTAAGTTTAATCAGTCAGTATGCTCCGCTTCAGCTACATTATTTTATGAGTGGATGCATTCGTATATTTATCATGCTAAAACCTATCGCGGAAATTGTTGCATGAGCCTGTAGCATCCCTTTTGTTTCTTTTCAGTTCGACGGGAGTTTAATATAAACTGCAGTAAGCTCAAAGGTGTTTGTTTTTCGTCACCTCTTGCGGACTTTGAAGTCACTGTCGAACTCTGCGGATTTAAACAGATAACCCTGCGTATGAAGTGAAAACAGCAATATAGGCATTCAGTCCTATTTATCAACAAAGTTTGAACTTTCCAGGCCTTACAAAGAATTCACTGTTAGATTACGGACTTATTGGGAATTATTCCTGTGCTTCTGAAACGTTAGACCCTTATATTTGATATGTGGACAATTCCATAGATCTATCCATTTCTCCATACAGACTGGAGATAAACCATGTTATATGATGTTTAAACCATGTTATATGATGTTAAGACACAACATCCATACAGACTGCAGATAAACCATATTACATACAGAGTGGAGTTTAACCATATAAAATGATATGTAATATACAACATTCATACAGACTTGAGATAAACGTTATTAAAATATGAAGAGACAACATTTATTCATACTGGTGATAAACCATATGTGATTCGAAACGCCATTCATCCATACAAGCGATCAACTTTACTGGAACCAAGACTTTAGATGTTATGCTGTGTTCCCAAGTGTTTGACTTAAAAACTCATTCTGTGTCTCATAGACACATTTCCTAGAAATGAAAAGATAGTTTGTGATCATCAGTATCATTGATACCTTACAATTATTATCAAACATGGTGTGCTTTGAAAAGAAATACTTTCATAAGCACAACATACTTAAAGGCATTATTAGACGTTGCATCAAACAGATCTCTCACATTTATAAGCTGTTTGTCCGTTTTCATCTCCTCAACTCCATTTTCATGTCTTTTAAACCAGAATCTCTTTCTAAAGTTTCAAGAAAAGCTTAATGATTTAATTGAATGGGCTTTTCACAGAGAAGATGCTCTCTATCTTGCATGTAATGTCAGAAATGCATTTTTGCACTTCTAAAGAGCATAAGAATTATACACTTTGGTCATGTGAGAAAGTGTGTGATGCCCTCACCTTTCTACTTGACAATATTTATATTAGATTCGGTGCTAGGTTATTTAGACAAATTGTGGGTATTCCGATGGGTACGAATTGCGCACCTCTTGTGGCGGATCTGTTCTTGTATTGTTATGGAAGAGACTTCATGTGGTCGCTTTCAATTGGTAACCAATCTTAAATTATTGAAGCTTTTAGTTCTACTTCTAGATATTTAGATGAGGCGTGTTGGGCACCTGAAGCACCGCCACCTCAGGTAACCCTCAACCTCCAGGATCCCTTCTTCCGGCTTACAGGACGCCACCCACGGCAAGCGGGTGGTACTTTTACCCACGGCAAGCGGGTGGTACTTTTACCCACGGCAAACGGGTGGTACTTCCTTTAGCTCTTCCCAGTGGGCACAGACCACAGCGGCAATGTGCCCAGTGGGAATTGAGCCCCCCCCCCCCCCAGGGCCACGGCAAGGCAGGAAGTCTAATACCCGGGGGACACAAGTCAGAGACACAGGGCGATAATTAAGGGCAAGAGCCCTACCTCCTTTTTGAAGAGGGGACACTTGCTAAGAGCCATTCTTTGGGGGATTTCACCCGTATCAAGAGACTGTTGAAACAAGTCTGCAAAAACTGGACTGAACTCATTTGCTAGTTCCTTCAGGACTCTTGGTGGAAACTCATCAGGTCCAAAAGCCTTATTGGGGTTTAAAGTAGAAGTAAAACAAAGATTAGGAATCGATATAATTAACTTACTCCACCCATCAAAGACACCAAAGGGAAACAAACACAAACATTAAGCGACCAGACCATAATGGAAATCTAAACAAAGGAAGGCCATAAGGGCAGTTACTTTCCCACAAAATTGCCATTTGGCCATCCAAAATAAAAAGACACAAGTGATACACACAGTAAGTAACAAACAACAACATAAATAAATCGCCACAGAAGAACCGCCTTGGAACGGTCAGTGGAAAGATTTCCACTGGGGGGCTTAAATCGATTGTACGTGGCCACAATCCTCGCCCTTACTTCCGTCGCGATTTAGACAAATAATTTGTTCAGTCCGCATGAAGGCCTCCTAACTCATCAGTGCAATATCTCAGTGAACACAAATAATCAAAGAACCACAGAGGTGAGACAACGGTGAGGACTCGACAGCAAGAAACCACTGAAATGCTGGAGCAAAAGAAAACCAACAGTTAGACTCCGATGGACCCGACCAGAGACAGAGCATCAGGCACCAACCAACATTACCAAGAATTAGATCTCTCTAATTCTCAATAAGCCTTTACGTTGGAACCGTCATAGAATCTGAGGCCTGACCCACCGGCGTGCAATTAAAGAGGGAAGCAAAGTTGCCAACCGTGATTGGGTTAACTACCATGCATGCAGTCTGTCGTATAATATCCATGTTGTACCCAATCTTTTTATATCGAAGAATGATTTTACGAATTTGGGTGCTAAAGTCATTGCGGTTGTATATTTTTCTGAATTTATATACTAAGTCACCATAAAATTCGGGTTCCGATAGACTTTGTTGCAGAAGAGATTTAAGTCCAATATTGAATTTTGAAATTAAATCAGAATGGCGTCTATAAAATTTTGAAAAGGCTTTGCGTGGTTTATATCGTACCGATAACCCTGATTAAGAAGTTTAGCCACTAATAATTTATTGCGAGAATTGAAGTCAATTACTCGACTACACACTCTAGGAAATCGAATTAATTGCGAAATATAAATGCCATAGGATGGCGCACGAGGAACATCACCATCCAAAAAAGGAAAATTTACAATCTCAAAATCAAAGTCATCGCGTTTATCATAAATTTTACACGAAACAAACCCATCTACAATAGATAGATGTAAATCCAAAAATGGGGCCTCGGTATCAGAAGAATTTGCTTTATTTAACTGAAGTTCTGGGGGGTAAATCTGACTGATCAAACCATCGAAATAGTATTATCAATATTTAATAAATCATCTAAATATATAGAAGTGGAGCTAAAAGCTTCAATAATTTTAGATTGGTTATCAATGGAAAGCGACAACATGAAGTCTCTTTCATAACAATACAAGAATAGATCAGCCACAAGAGGTGCGCAATTCGTACCCATCGGAATACCCACAATTTGTCTAATAACTTAGTACCGAATCTAATATAAATATTGTCAAGTAGAAGGGTGAGGGCATCACACACTTTCTGACATGACCAAAGTGTTTAATTCTTATGCTCTTTAGAAGTGAAAAATGCATTTCTGACATTACATGCAAGATAGAATCTTCTCTGTGAAAAGCCCATTCAATTAAATCATTAACCTTTTCTTTTATAAGATTATGAGGAAGTGTAGTGTAAAGAGTGGAAAAATCGTAAGTAGACAGACTTGAAGCACGAAAATGTCTGGATTTCAATTTATTAAAAACCTCATTCGTTCTCCCTGATCTTTCAAAGACTTTATCACAATATTTAATCACATGCGTTTTAATAGCAGTAAGACAGGAAGTTAATAATTTAGAAAGTTCAGTGGTCGTGCAAGAGCTAGAATTTGCAATAAACCGTTCCTTGAAAGGTCTTTTATGTAGTGTAGGTAACCAGTATAGCGTAGGAAGCTTGTCTTGGCCTTCGGTAACACACACAGCAAACTTGGTGGCTGAGTGACAAATATGTTTATCTACTATTACTCTCTCTTCAGCTAAAGGCTGAAGTTCATAAGCCTTAATACCACCAAGCTCCTGCTTAAGCGTGTTCACAGAGTGGCGCCGTCACACCACGACGACGTTGTTAGCGGCCTTGTCTGCAGGGGCCAAAACAAACTTCTTATGAAATTCTTGAATACCTAGTTTAAGATGGCGTAAAGACAATTCTTGAATACCTAGTTTAAGATGGCGTAAAGACGTCTTAGGCTTAGGAGGTAATAATTTAGTATTTTGAGAATAGAAAGAAAAGTAGAAATAAAACAAAGATCAGGAATTGATACAATTAACTTACTCCACCCATAAAAGACACCAAAGGGAAAGAAATATAAACATTAAGCGACCAGACCATAATGGAAACCTAAACAAAGGAAGGACATAAGGACAGTTACTTTCCCACAAAATGGCCATATGGCCATCAAAAATTAAAAGACACAAGTGATACACACAGTAAGTAACAAACAACAACATAAATAAATCGCCACAGAAGAGCCGCATTGGAACGGTCAGTGGAAGATTTCCACTGGGGGGCTTAAATCGATTTTACGTGGCCACAATCCTCGCCCTTACTTCTGTCGCGATTTAGACAAATAATTTGTTCAGTCCGCATGAAGGCCTCCTAACTCATCAGTGCAACATCTCCGTGAACACAAAAATCAAAGAACCACAGAGGTGAGACAACGGTGAGGACTCGACAGCAAGAAACCACTGAAATGCTGGAGCAAAAGAAAACCAACAGAAAACCAACAGTTAGACTCCGATGGGCCCGACCAGAGACAGAGCATCAGGCACCAACCAACATTACCTTGAATTAGATCTCTCTAATTCTCAATAAGCCTTTACGTTGGAACCGTCATAGAATCTGAGGCCTGACCCACCGGCGTGCAATTAAAGAGGGAAGCAAAGTTGCCAACCGTGATTGGGTTAACTACCATGCATGCAGTCTGTCGTATAATATCCATGTTGTACCCAATCTTTTTATATCGAAGAATGATTTTACGAATTTGGGTGCTAAAGTCATTGCGGTTGTATATTTTTCTGAATTTATATACTAAGTCACCATAAAATTCGGGTTCCGATAGACCTTGTTGCAGAAGAGATTTAAGTCCAATATTGAATTTTGAAATTAAATCAGAATGGCGTCTATAAAATTTTGAAAAGGATTTGCGTAGTTTATATGGTACCGATAACCCTGATTAAGAAGTTTAGCCACTAATAATTTATTGCGAGAATTGAAGTCAATTACGCGACTACACACTCTAGGAAATCGAATTAATTGCGAAATATAAATGCCATAGGATGGCGCACGAGGAACATCACCATCCAAAAAAGGAAAATTTACAATCTCAAAATCAAAGTCATCGCGTTTATCATAAATTTTACACGAAACAAACCCATCTACAATAGATAGATGTAAATCCAAAAACGGGGCCTCGGTATCAGAAGAATTTGCTTTATTTAACTGAAGTTCTGGGGGGTAAATCTGACTGATCAAACCATCGAAATAGTATTATCAATATTTAATAAATCATCTAAATATATAGAAGTGGAGCTACAAGCTTCAATAATTTTAGATTGGTTATCAATGGAAAGCGACAACACGAAGTCTCTTTCATAACAATACAAGAATAGATCAGCCACAAGAGGTGCGCAATTCGTACCCATCGGAATGCCCACAATTTGTCTAATAACTTAGTACCGAATCTAATATAAATATTGTCAAGTAGAAAGGTGAGGGCATCACACACTTTCTGACATGACCAAAGTGTTTAATTCTTATGCTCTTTAGAAGTGAAAAATGCATTTCTGACATTACATGCAAGATAGAATCTTTTCTGTGAAAAGCCCATTCAATCAAATCATTAAGCTTTTCTTTTATAAGATTATGAGGAAGTGTAGTGTAAAGAGTGGAAAAATCTTAAGTAGACAGACTTGAAGCACGAAAATGTCTGGATTTCAATTTATTAAAAACCTCATTCGAATTTTTTATAGACCAAAACAGATTTCTCCCTGATCTTTCAAAGACTTTATCACAATATTTAATCACATGCGTTTTAATAGCAGTAAGACAGGAAGTTAATAATTAAGAAAGTTCAGTGGTCGTGCAAGAGCTAGAATTTGCAATAAACCGTTCCTTGAAAGGTCTTTTATGTAGTGTAGGTAACCAGTATAGCGTAGGAAGCTTGTCTTGGCCTTCGGTAACACACACAGCAAACTTGGTGGCTGAGTGACAAATATGTTTATCTACTATTACTCTCTCTTCAGCTAAAGGCTAAAGTTCATAAGCCTTAACCACCAAGCTCCTGCTTAAGCGTGTTCACAGAGTGGCGCCGTCACACCACGACGACGTTGTTAGCGGCCTTGTCTGCAGGGGCCAAAACAAACTTCTTATGAAATTCTTGAATACCTAGTTTAAGATGGCGTAAAGACAATTCTTGAATACCTAGTTTAAGATGGCGTAAAGACGTCTTAGGCTTAGGAGGTAATAATTTAGTATTTTGAGAATAGAAAGAAAAGTAGAAATAAAACAAAGATCAGGAATTGATACAATTAACTTACTCCATCCATAAAAGACACCAAAGGGAAAGAAATATAAACATTAAGCGACCAGACCATAATGGAAACCTAAACATGATGATGATGATGATGATTTCGTGTTTAACGACGCGTCAACCCTCTTTGTGGGTCATAAGCGTCAAACGGTTGATGGTTAAACGGCATGAATAATTATGATGATATTAAAAGCAAAAAGTCAGAATGATAATGTATAAAAATCTGAAACAGTTAAATCTTATGAAAAAGTCCAATTTCTTTTAAGAATAAAATAATATTATCAACAGGTACATCTCGAAACAGTTGTTGCAAAGTGTCAGCTTTGAAATATAAAATACGTGAGGGTGAAAAGTCAACACAGTCAATTAAGATATGTTTCACAGTGAATGGCTGATCACAACCTACACAAGAAGGCTGATCATCACCATTAAAAATATAAGAATGAGTAACTCTAGTATGGCCGATGCGCAGTCGTGTTAATACTACGTCCTCTTTTCTGGAAAACTGTGGAGGAGAGCATTTTGTACTAACGACAGGTTTAATGGCATGGAGTTTGTTATTTATTGCACGGTCCCATTCGCCTTGCCATTCCGACAAGATGTATCTGTTGATAAATGGTTTAAAATTGTTAAAAGGAATTTTAAAAACAGATGGATCAAGATTGAGCGATTCCTTTGCTTTCTTGTCAGCATATTCATTGCCGACAATGCCAATATGGCTCGGAAGCCAACAAAACAAGATTTGGTGTGTTTTAGAAATTTCATGATGTTTTTCGATCAATTTTTGAATTTGAGGATTTTTAGATGATGAATGGTCTAAAGCCTTAAGCACAGAAAGTGAATCCGAAAATATAATTGCTTTTTGAATTGTTGAAGAACTGATAAAATCTAAAGCTAGGTCTATTGCTTTGGCTTCAGCTGTAAAAATAGATGAACCATCTGGAAGGCGCATGGTTTTGTGCGTATCTTTAGAAACATACGCACAGCCAACTTTATCTCCTTCTTTGGAACCATCAGTATAGACTTGCTGGTAATCACTGTAACGTGACTGCAGTACCTGAAAGTTTTGTTTGAGAAGTATTGGATTTGATTCGGATTTTTTGCCATCATGTAAGTCGAACAGAATAGAAGGTTGTTTAATACACCAAGATGGAACTTCGTCGGTTTCATGTTTTTGAATATTTTTAAGGTCGATACCTGAATTTTCCAGCAGTGGTAAAATACGTAATCCAAATGGTTTGATTGCTGTGGGTTTTGTTTCATACTTATCTACAAATTGAGGTCGAAATGAAATTTTGGATGCCGGGTTAGATGGATTTGCAGCAAGTCTGATAGCATACTGAAGAGAAAGTTTCTCTCTGCGCGAGGTTAAAGATGGTTCACCTGCTTCTACATAAAGGCTTAATACGGGAGAAGTACGGAAGGCTCCCATGGCCAGACGAAGGCCTTGGTGATGGATAGTATCCAAGGATTTTAAATAGGACTTTCTGGCAGAACCATAAACAACAGACCCATAATCTAATTTAGATCTTATTAAAGACCGGTAAAGATGTAATAAAGTATACCGATCTGCTCCCCAACTTGTATGAGCTAAAACTTTCAAAAGATTCAAAGCTTTTAAGCATTTCGCTTTAAGATATTTAATATGTGGAATAAAAGATAACTTTTGATCAAATATGACCCCAAGAAATTTGGCTTCTTCAACAACAGGAATTTGTGATCCGTATAAAAACAGGGAAGGATGTTCGTGTTTCTTCCGTAGTTTACAAAAATGAACACACTGCGTTTTCGACTTGGAGAACTTGAAACCATTTTTATCAGTCCATTCTTCTATTCTTTTTAAATTTTGTTGTAACTTTCGTTCAATTGTTTTCATATTTTTTGAACGGTAACATATACAAAAATCATCAACATACAATGAACAATCAGTTTTGTCGTCCAAACATTGTACAATATTGTTTATTTTGATGTTAAATAGCGTAGTTGAAAGAATACTACCCTGTGGGACACCCTGTTCTTGATCATAGAAATCTGACAGGGTAGACCCCACACGCACCTGAAACATGCGCTCCCCTAAAAAGCTTTCAATAAAACTGGGAAGTTTTCCTCTTAAGCCAATGTTATGTAGATCTTTCAATATTCCATAACGCCATGTTGTATCATATGCTTTCTCCAAGTCAAAAAAGACAGCCACTACGTGTTCTTTGTTAATAAAAGCATCTCGTATAAATGTTTCTAGTCTTTTAAATTGTCATTGGTACTACGTTCCGAACGAAAGCCCGATTGATATTCTGAAATGAGGTTGTTGGACTCTAAGTACCAGACTAATCTCTTGTTTATCATGCTCTCCAATGTTTTACACAAACAACTTGTCAAAGCTATCGGACGATAATTTGTAGGTTCTGCATGATCTTTCCCTGGTTTCGGAATTGGTACAACTGTAGCTACACGCCAACCCTCAGGACAGACCCCCGTTTCCCAAATATTATTAAAGATATCTAAAAGTGTTGTAAGAGAACTTTTTGGCAGATGCTTAAGCATCTGATAATGAATTTCATCGGGGCCGGTTGCCGTATCATGTGATTTTTCAATGGCTTCAACGAGTTCGGATAAGTTAAATGGTGTGTTGTATTCTTCGTGATTAAGGGATTTGAAGTTAAGTTTTCTTTTCTCCTGGTCCTTTTTGAAATTTCTAAAAGTGTCAGAATAATTACGCGATGATGAATTTCTCAAAAATGTGTGACCAAGAGTATCTGAAATATCTTTTTTTGTTGAAGCTATTGTGTCAAATTCAGTATTTAAATGTGTAAAACTAGAAGACTTTGTTTTTCCTGAAATTTTTCGTACCATATCCCAAACCTTTTTAATGGGGGTTTTATAGTTCAATTTGGAGACATATTCTCTCCATGACTTTCGTTTGGAAGCTCGGATTGTTCGCCGAGCTTTAGCTCTAAAAACTTTTACGTCGTTGAGCTTTTCTGAAGTGGGATTTTTGCAGAACTTATTTAGAGCCTGTTTACGCTTTTTAATAGCTTCTTTACAGTCATTATTAAACCAAGGCTTGCTTTTCTTAGTATTTGTGGAGGTCTTTGGAATGCATTGTTCTGATATGTTAATAAGTGTATCTGTGAAATCAGAAACAATGTCAGATGATTCATTTAAGTGATCAACTGATAACTCTTCTTCACATAAATTATGGAATAATTCCCAGTCGGCTTTATTCATTTTCCATTTCTGGTTACAGTCTTCATCTGGTTCGTTTACGCTCTCTATTATAACAGGAATGTGATCACTTCCGCACTGATCATCATGAACAGACCAGTCATAGTCCAAGAAGAGAGATGGGTGACACAAAGAGAGATCTAAAGAAGACAAATGACCTGTCGCAGGGTGAAGGTAAGTATAAGATTTATCATTCATCAAGCAAAGATCGTTCTTTGCAATAAAATCTTCGACAAGTGCTCCTCTGTTATTAACATCTTTACAGCCCCATAGAATATTGTGACCATTGAAGTCGCCAACTAAAAGATATGGCGATGGAAGTTGACTCAGCAATGAGTCAAGATGTTCGGGCTTTAAAGAAAATGAGGGTGGGATATATAGAGAGCAAACTGTAGTTTCTTTATCCAGAGAAACCGATACTGCTACAGCTTGAAGGTCGGTTTTTAATTTGATCTCTCTTTGTGGTAAACATGATTTAACAAAAATTGAGCTGCCACCAGATGGTTTGTTACCATCAGAATAGATATAGTTGTATGTATTGAAACCCCTGACATCTATGTTGTCATCAGTTTTTAAAAAAGTTTCTTGCAAACAAAACACCGATGGGGTTAGTAGCGAAATAAGTAATAAGAGTTCATTATAATTTGATTTAAGACCTCGACAATTCCATTGTATTATTTTGTGTTTTAAATCCATTTTAAGGAGAGATATTTAAAGACTAGAAACTATTATGGAGGTGCAATTGGTGATATAGATCTGCTACCACCAGCTCGTGGTGTGGCAGACCTCGATCTGTTATTGCCACTTGGTGATGATGGAGTTTCAGTCAACTCCATATCACTGTCACTCAAAGATCCGAATCTGTTCTGAAATTTTATATTGTCTCTTTCCATTTTACGTTGTCTGTCTGTTTGTCTTTGAGACAATTGATGTTTTTTTATCGGATCTTGCGACCCCTTATTAGTTCGACCTGGGTCGGGTTTCTCTTTTACATTCGGCGCTGGCTTCGGTACGGTCGCTGTCGACCGATCCGAAGCAACCTGGATTGCGCCTTTTGATAAATTGGTTGAACTTTGTGGTGCTGGAGTGGATTTACTCCATGCACCAGACTTTTTCAGTTCAGCAATGTATGATTCAGCAGTCTGTGTTGCGGAGCTGGTACATTTTACACCAGCACCCTTTGTGATGCTGGCGAAACTGGTAGTTGGTGTTATGTATCGCTCTTCGACAATCTTCCGCGCTTCTGGGAATGTTATCCCCCTTTGGTATTTGACGGTAAGTATTTCTTTTTCTTTTTTCCACGCCGGACAGTCTCGGGAGAAAACAGCATGTTTGCCATCACAATTTACGCATTTGGGTTCATTTTTGCAGTTGAGGTGATTATCAACATGCTTTTCTTCACCACAATTAGGACAGAGTTTTTTTCTCTGACATCTGCTTTCGTGATGGCCAAAAGCCTGACAAGAGTAACATCTAAGAGGGTTTGGGATGTATACCTCTACGTTAATGGAAAGATATGCTACTTTGATTTTCTTGGGTAGAATTGGTGTATTAAAAGTCAACACATAAGTTGCTGTTGGTTTTAGTACACCATTTCTACGAACTTGAATGTTACGAACACCAACAACTCCCTGATCCTTAAGGTTATCGACTATCTCTTCATCTGAGCAAGGACGCAGTTCTGGACTGCGAATCACTCCCTTAGATGAATTGAGCGTGTTATGTAAAGCGACTTTAACTTTTAGATCAAAGAGTTTGTTGGTGTTTAGCAGGCTTACCACTTGCTGTTTTTTCTCGACTTCTAAGAGAAGATCACCCGATTTGAGTTGTTTTATACTCTTAGGGTGTCCGGCAATGGAGAGAATACTTTTCTCGATGACGAAGGGGGAAAGGCTAGATACAGTTCGTGTATCGTCAAGTGACGTAACGACCAAGAAACGCGGAACATTGTCAAAATTTGGTTCAGCAGACTGCTGACTAGATTGTTGACTTGACTGCTGACTGGATTGTTGACTGTGTTCATCCGATTCGGATGAATCTTCTTGTTTTTTACGTTTAGGTGCGTTGTGGTTAGGTGATTTGCGGTTAGGTGATTTGCGGTTATGTTTTTTTCCAGGAGCCATAAGAAAAAAATTCTAGTTTCGTCCCAAGTGCTCTCCGCCCTCCGTGGAGCCCTACAAGGGAACACCATACTGGAGTGGTTATCCAACTCGCAGATGTTAGAGATACACGTGAGATATACTCGTATAAACAAAATGCCTACACGATTGATCCGTTAAGCCACCGCCTTCTAGAGATAAAAAGACAGAAAAGGGTAAGGTAAATGGGCATATGGTTGGTATCAGGAAAGATACAAAAAGAGTTGAAGAGAAAGCAAAGCGGTATCTCTAGGGCTCGGCGTGACCAGCCGATTGACCGTGCCGGACCGCACGGCCACCCGTCTACACCGAAAAGCCAGGCCAAAGAGGCGTGTTGGGCACCTGAAGCACCGCCACCTCAGGTAACCCTCAACCTCCAGGATCCCTTCTTCCGGTTTACAGGACGCCACCCACGGCAAACGGGTGGTACTTCCTTTAGCTCTTCCCAGTGGGCACATTGACCACAGCAGCAACGTGCCCAGTGGGAATTGAGCCCCCAGGGCCACGGCAAGGCAGGAAGTCTAATACCTGGGGAATAAATGTTTCTAGTCTTATTAAATTGTCATTGGTACTACGTTCCGAACGAAAGCCCGATTGATATTCTGAAATGAGGTTGTTGGACTCTAAGTACCAGACTAATCTCTTGTTTATCATTCTCTCCAATGTTTTACACAAACAACTTGTCAAAGCTATCGGACGATAATTTGTAGGTTCTGCATGATCTTTCCCTGGTTTCGGAATTGGTACAACTGTAGCTACACGCCAGCTCTCAGGACAGACCCCCGTTTCCCAAATATTATTAAAGATATCTAAAAGTGTTGTAAGAGAACTTTTTGGCAGATGCTTAAGCATCTGATAATGAATTTCATCGGGGCCGGTTGCCGTATCATGTGATTTTTCAATGGCTTCAACGAGTTCGGATAAGTTAAAAGGTTTGTTGTATTCTTCGTGATTAAGTGATTTAAAGTTTAGATTTCTTTTCTCTTGGTCCTTTTTGAAATTTCTAAAAGTGTCAGAATAATTACGCGATGATGAATTTCTCAAGAATGTGTGCCCAAGAGTATCTGAAATATCTTTTTTTGTTGAAGCTATTGTGTCAAATTCAGTATTTAAATGTGTAAAACTAGAAGACTTTGTTTTTCCTGAAATTTTTCGTACCATATCCCAAACCTTTTTAATGGGGGTTTTATAGTTCAATTTGGAGACATATTCTCTCCATGACTTTCGTTTGGAAGCTCGGATTGTTCGCCGAGCTTTAGCTCTAAAAACTTTTACGTCGTTGAGCTTTTCTGAAGTGGGATTTTTGCAGAACTTATTTAGAGCCTGTTTACGCTTTTTAATAGCTTCTTTACAGTCATTATTAAACCAAGGCTTGCTTTTCTTAGTATTTGTGGAGGTCTTTGGAATGCATTGTTCTGATATGTTAATAAGTGTATCTGTGAAATCAGAAACAATGTCGGATGATTCATTAAAATGATCAATTGATAACTCTTCTTCACATAAATTATGGAATAATTCCCAGTCGGCTTTATTCATTTTCCATTTCTGGTTACAGTCCTTATCTGGTTCGTTTACACTCTCAATTATAACAGGGAAGTGATCACTTCCGCACTGATCATCATGAACAGACCAGTCATAGTCCAAGAAGAGAGATGGGTGACACAAAGAGAGATCCAAAGAAGACAAATGACCTGTCGCTGGGTGAAGGTAAGTATAAGATTTATCATTCATCAAGCAAAGATCGCTCTTTGCAATAAAATCTTCAACAAGTGCTCCTCTGTTATTGATATCTTTACAGCCCCATAGAATATTGTGACCATTGAAGTCGCCAACTAAAATATATGGCGATGGAAGTTGACTCAGCAATGAGTCAAGATGTTCGGGCTTTAACGAAAATGAGGGTGGAATATATAAAGAGCAAATTGTAGTTTCTTTATCCAGAGAAACCGATACTGCTACAGCTTGTAGGTCTGTTTTTAATTTGATCTCTCTTTGTGGTAAACATGATTTAACAAGAATTGAACTGCCACCAGATGGTTTGCTACCATCAGAATAGATATAGTTGTATGTATTGAAACCCCTGACATCAATGTTGTCATCAGTTTTTAAAAAAGTTTCTTGTAAACAAAAAACCGATGGGTTTAATAACGAAATAAGTAATAAGAGTTCATTATAATTTGGTTTAAGACCTCGACAATTCCATTGTATTATTTTGTGTTTTAAATCCATTTTAAGGAGAGATATTTAAAGACTAGAAACTATTATGGAGGTGCAATTGGTGATATAGATCTGCTACCACCAGCTCGAGGTGTGGCAGACCTCGATCTGTTATTGCCACTTGGTGATGATGGAGTTTCAGTCAACTCCATATCACTGTCACTCAAAGATCCGAATCTGTTCTGAAATTTTATATTGTCTCTTTCCATTTTACGTTGTCTGTCTGTTTGTCTTTGAGACAATTGATGTTTTTTTATCGGATCTTGCGACCCCTTATTAGTTCGACCTGGGTCGGGTTTCTCTTTTACATTCGGCGCTGGCTTCGGTACGGTCGCTGTCGACCGATCCGAAGCAACCTGGATTGCGCCTTTTGATAAATTGGTTGAACTTTGTGGTGCTGGAGTGGATTTACTCCATGCACCAGACTTTTTCAGTTCAGCAATGTATGATTCAGCAGTCTGTGTTGCGGAGCTGGTACATTTTACACCAGCACCCTTTGTGATGCTGGCGAAACTGGTGGTTGGTGTTATGTATCGCTCTTCGACAATCTTCCGCGCTTCTGGGAATGTTATCCCCCTTTGGTATTTGACGGTAAGTATTTCTTTTTCTTTTTTCCACGCCGGACAGTCTCGGGAGAAAACAGCATGTTTGCCATCACAATTTACGCATTTGGGTTCATTTTTGCAGTTGAGGTGATTATCAACATGCTTTTCTTCACCACAATTAGGACAGAGTCTTTTTCTCTGACATCTGCTTTCGTGATGGCCAAAAGCCTGACAAGAGTAACATCTAAGAGGGTTTGGGATGTATACCTCTACGTTAATGGAAAGATATGCTACTTTGATTTTCTTGGGTAGAATTGGTGTATTAAAAGTCAACACATAAGTTGCTGTTGGTTTTAGTACACCATTTCTACGAACTTGAATGTTACGAACACCAACAACTCCCTGATCCTTAAGGTTATCGACTATCTCTTCATCTGAGCAAGGACGCAGTTCTGGACTGCGAATCACTCCCTTAGATGAATTGAGCGTGTTATGTAAAGCGACTTTAACTTTTAGATCAAAGAGTTTGTTGGTGTTTAGCAGGCTTACCACTTGCTGTTTTTTCTCGACTTCCAAGAGAAGATCACCCGATTTGAGTTGTTTTATACTCTTAGGGTGTCCGGCAATGGAGAGAATACTTTTCTCGATGACGAAGGGGGAAAGGCTAGATACAGTTCGTGTATCGTCAAGTGACGTAACGACCAAGAAACGCGGAACATTGTCAAAATTTGGTTCAGCAGACTGCTGACTAGATTGTTGACTTGACTGCTGACTGGATTGTTGACTGTGTTCATCCGATTCGGATGAATCTTCTTGTTTTTTACGTTTAGGTGCGTTGTGGTTAGGTGATTTGCGGTTATGTTTTTTTCCAGGAGCCATAAGAAAAAAATTCTAGTTTCGTCCCAAGTGCTCTCCGCCCTCCGTGGAGCCCTACAAGGGAACACCATACTGGAGTGGTTATCCAACTCGCAGATGTTAGAGATACACGTGAGATATACTCGTATAAACAAAATGCCTACACGATTGATCCGTTAAGCCACCGCCTTCTAGAGATAAAAAGACAGAAAAGGGTAAGGTAAATGGGCATATGGTTGGTATCAGGAAAGATACAAAAAGAGTTGAAGAGAAAGCAAAGCGGTATCTCTAGGGCTCGGCGTGACCAGCCGATTGACCGTGCCGGACCGCACGGCCACCCGTCTACACCGAAAAGCCAGGCCAAAGAGGCGTGTTGGGCACCTGAAGCACCGCCACCTCAGGTAACCCTCAACCTCCAGGATCCCTTCTTCCGGTTTACAGGACGCCACCCACGGCAAACGGGTGGTACTTCCTTTAGCTCTTCCCAGTGGGCACATTGACCACAGCAGCAACGTGCCCAGTGGGAATTGAGCCCCCAGGGCCACGGCAAGGCAGGAAGTCTAATACCTGGGGGGGAAACCTAAACAAAGGAAGGCCATAAGGACAGTTACTTTCCCACAAAATGGCCATATGGCCATCAAAAATTAAAAGACACAAGTGATACACACAGTAAGTAACAAACAACAACATAAATAAATCGCCACAGAAGAGCCGCATTGGAACGGTCAGTGGAAGATTTCCACTGGGGGGCTTAAATCGATTTTACGTGGCCACAATCCTCGCCCTTACTTCTGTCGCGATTTAGACAAATAATTTGTTCAGTCCGCATGAAGGCCTCCTAACTCATCAGTGCAACATCTCCGTGAACACAAAAATCAAAGAACCACAGAGGTGAGACAACGGTGAGGACTCGACAGCAAGAAACCACTGAAATGCTGGAGCAAAAGAAAACCAACAGAAAACCAACAGTTAGACTCCGATGGGCCCGACCAGAGACAGAGCATCAGGCACCAACCAACATTACCTTGAATTAGATCTCTCTAATTCTCAATAAGCCTTTACGTTGGAACCGTCATAGAATCTGAGGCCTGACCCACCGGCGTGCAATTAAAGAGGGAAGCAAAGTTGCCAACCGTGATTGGGATAACTACCATGCATGCAGTCTGTCGTATAATATCCATGTTGTACCCAATATTTTTATATCGAAGAATGATTTTACGAATTTGGGTGCTAAAGTCATTGCGGTTGTATATTTTTTCTGAATTTATATACTAAGTCACCATAAAATTCGGGTTCCGATAGACCTTGTTGCAGAAGAGATTTAAGTCCAATATTAAATTTTGAAATTAAATCAGAATGGCGTCTATAAAATTTTGAAAAGGCTTTGCGTAGTTTATATGGTACCGATAACCCTGATTAAGAAGTTTAGCCACTAATAATTTATTGCGAGAATTGAAGTCAATTACGCGACTACACACTCTAGGAAATCGAATTAATTGCGAAATATAAATGCCATAGGATGGCGCACGAGGAACATCACCATCCAAAAAAGGAAAATTTACAATCTCAAAATCAAAGTCATCGCGTTTATCATAAATTTTACACGAAACAAACCCATCTACAATAGACAGATGTAAATCCAAAAACGGGGCCTCGGTATCAGAAGAATTTGCTTTATTTAACTGAAGTTCTGGGGGGTAAATCTGACTGATCAAACCATCGAAATAGTATTATCAATATTTAATAAATCATCTAAATATATAGAAGTGGAGCTAAAAGCTTCAATAATTTTAGATTGGTTATCAATGGAAAGCGACAACATGAAGTCTCTTTCATAACAATACAAGAATAGATCAGCCACAAGAGGTGCGCAATTCGTACCCATCGGAATACCCACAATTTGTCTAATAACTTAGTACCGAATCTAATATAAATATTGTCAAGTAGAAAGGTGAGGGCATCACACACTTTCTGACATGACCAAAGTGTTTAATTCTTATGCTCTTTAGAAGTGAAAAATGCATTTCTGACATTACATGCAAGATAGAATCTTCTCTGTGAAAAGCCCATTCAATTAAATCATTAAGCTTTTCTTTTATAAGATTATGAGGAAGTGTAGTGTAAAGAGTGGAAAAATCGTAAGTAGACAGACTTGAAGCACGAAAATGTCTGGATTTCAATTTATTAAAAACCTCATTCGAATTTTTTATAGACCAAAACAGATTTCTCCCTGATCTTTCAAAGACTTTATCACAATATTTAATCACATGCGTTTTAATAGCAGTAAGACAGGAAGTTAATAATTTAGAAAGTTCAGTGGTCGTGCAAGAGCTAGAATTTGCAATAAACCGTTCCTTGAAAGGTCTTTTATGTAGTGTAGGTAACCAGTATAGCGTAGGAAGCTTGTCTTGGCCTTCGGTAACACACACAGCAAACTTGGTGGCTGAGTGACAAATATGTTTATCTACTATTACTCTCTCTTCAGCTAAAGGCTGAAGTTCATAAGCCTTAATACCACCAAGCTCCTGCTTAAGCGTGTTCACAGAGTGGCGCCGTCACACCACGACGACGTTGTTAGCGGCCTTGTCTGCAGGGGCCAAAACAAACTTCTTATGAAATTCTTGAATACCTAGTTTAAGATGGCGTAAAGACAATTCTTGAATACCTAGTTTAAGATGGCGTAAAGACGTCTTAGGCTTAGGAGGTAATAATTTAGTATTTTGAGAATAGAAAGACAAGAGGGCCATGATGGCCCTGGATCGCTCACCTGATCCATAGGGTATCAAGTGGGCCCCTGGGAGAGCCATTATTGACCCAGGCTATAATATGAAATCAGGCCAAAGGGCTAGGAGGAGATGTTGCTTAAAGGTATTTCTATTTTTAGCTCTGGTGGCCATTTTGTTCAGCGGAGCAGAACCATTTTATCAATTTCGGTATAGGGTCACCCAAGAAACATTTCAGTGAAATTATTTTGAAATTGGGCCAAAGGGCTAGGAGGAGATGTCGTTTAAAGGTTTTTCTATTTTTAGATCTGGCGCCATTTTGTTCAGCGGAGCGGAACCATTTTAACAATTTCTGTAAAGGGTCATCCAAGGAACATTTCAGTGAAATAATTTTGAAATCAGGCCAAAGGGCTAGGAGGAGATGTCGTTTAAAGGTTTTTCTATTTTTAGCTCTGGTGGCCATTTTGTTCAACGGAGAGGAACCATTTTAGCAATTTCGGTAGAGGGTCATCCAAGGAACATTTCTGTGAAATTATTTTGAAATCGGGCCAAAGGGCTAGGAGGAGATGTCGTTTAAAGGTTTTTCTATTTTTAGCTCTGGCGGCCATTTTGTTCAGTGGAGCGGAACCATTTTAGCAATTTCGGTAGAGGGTCATCCAAGGAGCATTTCTGTGAAATTATTTTGAAATCCGGCCAAAGGGCTAGGAGGAGATGTCGTTTAAAGGTTTTTCTATTTTTAGCTCTGGTGGCCATTTTGTTCTGCGGAGCGGAACCATTTTAGCAATTTTGGTAGAGGGTCATCCAAGGAACATTTCTGTGAAATTATTTTGAAATCGGACCAAAGGGCTAGGAGGAGATGTCGTTTAAAGGTTTTTCTATTTTTAGCTCTTGCCGCCATTTTGTTCAGCGGAGCGGAACCATTTTAGCAATTTCGGTAGAGGGTCATCCAAGAAACATTTCAGTGAAATTATTTTGAAATCGGGCCAAAGGGCTAGGAGGAGATGTCGTTTAAAGGTTTTTCTATTTTTAGCTCTGGCGGCCATTTTGTTCAGCGGAGCGGAACCATTTTAGCAATTTCTGTAGAGGGTCATCCAAGGAACATTTCTGTGAAATTATTTTGAAATCGGGCCAAAGGGCTAGGAGGAGATGTCGTTTAAAGGATTTTCTATTTTTAGCTCTGGCGGCCATTTTGTTCAGCGGAGCGGAACCATTTTAGCAATTTTGGTAGAGGGTCATCCAAGGAACATTTCTGTGAAATTATTTTGAAATCGGGCCAAGGGGCTAGGAGGAGATGTCGTTTAAAGGTTTTTCTATTTTTAGCTCTGGCGGCCATTTTGTTCTGCGGAGCAGAACCATTTTAGCAATTTTGGTAGAGGGTCACCCAAGGAACATTTCTATGAAAGTATTTTGAAATCCATTCACTGGTTTAGGAGGAGATGTCATTTAAGTGAATTGTTGACGACGCACGACGCACGACGCACGACGCACGACGGACGCCGGACAAAAGGCGATCACAATAGCTCACCTTGAGCACTTCGTGCTCAGGTGAGCTAAAAAGTAGAAGTAAAACAAAGATCAGGAATTGATACAATTAACTTACTCCACCCATAAAAGACGGGAAAGAAATATAAACATTAAGCGACCAGACCATAATGGAAACCTAAACAAAGGAAGGCCATAAGGACAGTTACTTTCCCACAAAATGGCCATATGGCCATCAAAAATTAAAAGACACAAGTGATACACACAGTAAGTAACAAACAACAACATAAATAAATCGCCACAGAAGAGCCGCATTGGAACGGTCAGTGGAAGATTTCCACTGGGGGGCTTAAATCGATTTTACGTGGCCACAATCCTCGCCCTTACTTCTGTCGCGATTTAGACAAATAATTTGTTCAGTCCGCATGAAGGCCTCCTAACTCATCAGTGCAACATCTCCGTGAACACAAAAATCAAAGAACCACAGAGGTGAGACAACGGTGAGGACTCGACAGCAAGAAACCACTGAAATGCTGGAGCAAAAGAAAACCAACAGAAAACCAACAGTTAGACTCCGATGGGCCCGACCAGAGACAGAGCATCAGGCACCAACCAACATTACCTTGAATTAGATCTCTCTAATTCTCAATAAGCCTTTACGTTGGAGCCGTCATAGAATCTGAGGCCTGACCCACCGGCGTGCAATTAAAGAGGGAAGCAAAGTTGCCAACCGTGATTGGGTTAACTACCATGCATGCAGTCTGTCGTGTAATATCCATGTTGTACCCAATCTTTTTATATCGAAGAATGATTTTACGAAATTGGGTGCTGAAGTCATTGCGGTTATATATTTTTCTGAATTTATATACTAAGTCACCATAAAATTCGGGTTCCGATAGACCTTGCTGCAGAAGAGATTTAAGTCCAATATTGAATTTTGAAATTAAATCAGAATGGCGTCTATAAAATTTTGAAAATGCGTTTATTCACTAGTTTTAAACTGCTAAGTTTCACGTCCTTAAGGGCTTTATGCTCAACATACGCTCGCTTACACCATCGATTACCGAATTCATTCAAGGAAGTAGCGATTTCATCTCTACATTTACTGAAATCAGTTTTAGAAGGAAACCGATATTTCGGTCCTTTAGAAATTATATTCCTTATCCTAGAATGTGGAATAATTTTCAAATTGCCAGTAATTACATGACCAGCAGCAGGATAGCAATACACTGAGTTTTTACAATCACATGAATCAGGAGTATTAGTATCAAGATATGAAACAACTTTATTGAAATTAAAAATGATAGATCTAACAGGTTTGTTATATTTATAGCAAATTATAGTTGTTTCAGTATTTTGAAAATAAGCAGGAATGGAAGAAAGCACCGAGCTCTCACGGAAGATACTGGGCAAATCTATAAAATCCATACCCTTATTAATGAAGGATATTTTGAAGAAATGGCGTTTATGATTAATTTCAGAATCAATGTAAGGACAGAGAGTAGCCTTGGTGTAACTGTCACAATATTATTTATGAATGGGGCCGATCTTCCAGTCAATGGAACCTCCATTAACTCAGTTTTATTAAACGCATCATTGAATTGACTAACTAGTTCCTCTGCCCTTTCAGAGTAGAAGTAAAACAAAGATCAGGAATTGATACAATTAACTTACTCCATCCATAAAAGACACCAAAGGGAAGTCTGATTCAGCAACCCCGTTCCCTCCTCTTTTATAAAGGGACGGGATACCTTGCCGGTCTTTCTTCTGGCTATTGATATATCTGTAGAAGTCTCTAGGATTTGCCTTTACATCACCTACCAAGTTATGCAAATATAAATCATGCTGATTTTTTTATATCAGTCTTTAATTTCACGTCTCAAGTTTTCAAATTTTGTTCGAAGTTTACCACTTCCCGTCTTTTTTGCCTTTGCATGAATCTTATTCCTTCTGCGATTTTTTCTTCTTCAGCTTGCCAGGTGATGGAAAAATACATGGGAGTCATTGTCGTATATTTTATTGCCTGATGGTGTTGCAAAACTGAATATATATCTAAATTATAAAGAAAAGATTTCGCGAGTGAATGCTGGTACTGATATAAGCAAATGATGCGAAATAAAGACATAGGAAGTGCGAACAATTTTCCTTCGCAAATGAAGCATGTAAAAAGGTCACCATGAACCGTGAGGGTGTCTGAAGAGCCTGAAGAGAAATCGGAATACCTCGGAAGACACCGTCACGGATACCGGGGTTAGACCGGTACTGGATGGGCAGACTCATACGCTGACTTTTGCTTTTTTTGTGAGGGTGTTTTTGCGCCTTTCCGCGTCTTCGTAAATTCAGTGATTTCCCACTTTATTACTAATGCTGATGATTTCGTGTTTAACGACGCGTCAACCCTCTTTGAGTCATAAGCGTCAAACGGTTAATGGTTAACGGCATTGAGAATAAAGTAAACAAGTTAGTTAGATATGTATAAAAATCTTAAACAGTTAAATCTAATGAAAAAGTCCAATTTCTTTTAAGAATAAAATAATATTTTCAAAAGGTACATCTTGAAACAATTGTTGCAGAGTGTCAGCTTTGAAGTATAAGTTACGGGACTGTGAAAAGTCTACACTTTCAATTAAAATATGTTTCACAGTGAATGGCTGATCACATCCTACACAGGAAGGCTGTTCATCACCAATTAAAATATAAGAATGAGTAACTCTAGTATGGCCAATGCGCAGTCGTGTTAATACTACATCCTCTTTCCTGGAAAACTGTGGAGGAGAGCATTTTGTTCCAACGACAGGTTTAATGGCATGGTGTTTGTTATTTATTTTACGGTCCCATTCGCCTTGCAATTCCGACAAGATTTATCTGTTGATAAATGGTTTAAAATTATTAAAAACAGACGGATCAAGATTGAGCGATTCCTTTGCTTTCTTGTCAGCAAACTCATTGCCGACAATGCCAATATGGCTCGGAAGCCAACAAAACAAGATTTCGTGCGTTTTAGAAATTTCATGATGTTTTTCGATCAGTTTTTGTATTTGAGAATTTTTAGATGATGAATGATAATTGCTTTTTGAAATGATGAAGAACTGATAAAATCTAAAGCTAGGTCTATTGCTTTGGCTTCAGCTGTAAAAATAGATGAACCATCTTGAAGGCGCAAGGTTTGGTGTGTATCTTGAGAAACATACGCACAAACAACTTTTTCTCCTTCTTTGGAACCATCAGTATAGACTTGCTGGTAATCATCATAACGTGACTGCAGTACCTGGAAGTTTTGTTTGAGTAGCATTGGATTTGATTCGGATTTTTTACCATCATGTAAGTCAAACAGAATAGAAGGTTTTTTAATACACCAAGATGGAACTTCGGCCGTTTCATGTTTTGAATATTTTTAAGGTCGATACCTGAATTTTCTAGCAGTGGTTAAATACGTAATCCAAAAGGTTTGATTGCTGTTGGTTCAGTTTCATACTTATCTACAAATTCAGGTGGAAATGAAATTTTGGATTCCGGGTTAGATGGATTACCAGCAAGTCTAATAGCAAACTGAAGAGAAAGTTTCTCTCTGCGCGAAGTTACAGATTGTTCACCTGCTTCTACATAAAGGCTTTCTACGGGAGAAGTACGGAAGGCTCCCATAGCCAGACGAAGGCCTTGGTGATGGATAGTATCCTATGATTATAAATAGGACTTTCTGGCAGAACCATTAACAACAGACTCATAATCTAATTTAGATCTTATTAAAGACCGGTAAAGATGTAATAGTATACCGATCTGCTCCCCAACTTGTATGAGCTAAAACTTTCAAAAGATTCAAAGCTTTTAAGCATTTCGCTTTAAGATATTTAATATGGGGAATAAAAGATAACTTTTGATCAAATATGACCCCAAGAAATTTGGCTTCTTCAACAACAGGAATTTGTGATCCGTATAAAACAGGGAAGGATGTTCGTGTTTCTTCCGTAGTTTACAAAAATGAACACACTGCGTTTTCGACTTGGAGTCTAACTGTTGGTTTTCTTTTGCTCCAGCATTTCAGTGGTTTCTTGCTGTCGAGTCCTCACCGTTGTCTCACCTCTGTGGTTCTTTGATTGTTTGTGTTCACGGAGATGTTGCACTGATGAGTTAGGAGGCCTTCATACGGACTGAACAAATTATTTGTCTAAATCGCGACGGAAGTAAGGGGCGAGGATTGTGGCCACGTAAAATCGATTCAAGCCCCCAGTGGAAATCTTTCCACTGACCGTTCCAAGGCGGTTCTTCTGTGGCGGTTTATTTATGGTGTTGTTTGTTACTTACTGTGTGTATCACTTGTGTCTTTTTATCTTGGATGGCCATATGGCCCTTTTGAGGGAAAGTAACTGTCCATATGGCCTTCCTTTGTTTAGGTTTCCATTATGGTCTGGTCGCTTGGTATTTGTGTTTCTTTCCCTTTGGTGTGTGGAGTAAGTTAATTGTATCGATTCCTGATTTTTGTTTTACTTCTACTTTGGAGAACTTGAAACCATTTTTATCAGTCCATTCTTCTATTCGTTTTAAATTTTGTTGTAACTTTCGTTCAATTGTTTTCATATTTTTTGAATGGTAACATTTACAAAAATCATCAACATATAATGAACAGTGTTTTGTCGTCCAAACATTGTACAATATTATTTATTTTGATGTTAAATAGAGTAGATGAAAGAATACTACCTTGTGGAACACCCTGTTCTTGATCATAGAGATCTGACACGGTAGACCCCACACGCACCTGAAACATGCGCTCCCCTACAAAGCTTTCAATAAAACTGGGAAGTTTTCCTCTTAAGCCAATGTTATGGAGATCTTTCAATATTCCATAACGCCATGTTGTATCATATGCTTTCTCCAAGTCGAAAAAGACAGCTACTACGTTTTCTTTGTTAATAAAAGCATTTCGTATAAAGGTTTCTAGTCTAATTAAATTGTCGTTGGTACTGCGTTCCGAACGAAAACCCAATTGATATTCTGAAATGAGGTTGTTGGACTCTAAGTACCAGACTTATATCTTGTTTATCATTCTCTCCAATGTTTTACACAAACAACTTGTCAGAGCTATCGGACGATAATTTGTAGGTTCTGCATGATCTTTCCCTGGTTTTGGAATTGGTACAACGGTAGCTAAACGCCAGCTCTCAGAACAGACCCCCGTTTCCCAAATATTATTAAAGATATCTAAAAGTGCTGAAAGAGAAGTTTTTGGCAAATGCGTAAGCATCTGATAATGAATTTCATCGGGGCCGGTTGCCGTATCATGTGATTTTTCAATGGCTTCAACTAGTTCGGATAAGCTGAAAGGTTTGTTGTATTCTTCGTGACTGAGGGATATAAAGTTTAGATTTCTTTTCTCTTGGTCCTTTTTGTAATTTCTAAAAGTGTCAGAATAATTTCGCGATGATGAATTTCTCAAGAATGTGCTACCAAGAGTATCTGAAATATCCCTTTCAGTTGAAGCTATGTGTCATATTCAGTATTTAAATGTGTAAAACGAGAGGACGTTTTTCCTGGAATTTTGCGTACCATATCCCAAACCTTTTTAATGGGGGTTTTGTAGTTCAATTTTTAGCTCACCTGGGCCGAAGGCTCCAGAGGAGCTTATAGTATAGTGGGTCCTCCGTCGTCCGTCCGTCGTCCGTCCACACTTTTGAGCAGCTATATCTCTGTATCCTGCAGGCTGATCTCAATCATTTCTCATCTGTAGCATGCCTCTGGTGGGGCATTGATGACAAACTTTTTTTCGAGGCAACCACAAGGTCCCATAGACTTACTATGGGAAAATGCTTGTCATCACCGTAGCGCCTTCAGTTTTGATCAGATCTTCCTGAAACTTATATGTAAGGTGGCTGGGGATAAACACTCGGATGAGTTCGAAAACCGGCCAAGTCGGCCCATTTATCATAGAGTTACATCCCTTTGATTGCTGAAAATGACGATTTTTGATCTTGTCATCATGGTAGCCCCTTCAGTTTTGATCGGATCTTTCTGAAACTGATATGTAAGGTGGCTGGGGATAAAACCTCGGATGAGTTCGAAAACCGGCCAAGTCAGCCCATTTTTCATAGACTTACGTCCCTTTGATTGCTGAAAAACGCCGACTTTCGACCTTGTCATCACGGTAGCCCCTTCAGTTTTGATCGGATCTTTCTGAAACTTAAATGTAAGGTGGCTGGGGATAAAACCTCGGATGAGTTCGAAATATTGGCAAGTCGGCCCATTTATCATAGAGTTACGCCCCTTTAATTGCTGAAAATGCCGATTTTTGACCTTGTTATCACGGTAGCCCCTTCAGTTGTGATCCGATCTTTCTGAAACTTATATGTAATGTGGCTGGGGATAAAATATTGGAAGAGTTCGAAAACCGGCCAAGTCGACCCATTTATCATACAGTTACACCCCTTTGATTGCTGAAAATGCCGATTTTTGACCTTGTCATCACTGTAGCCCCTTCAGTTTTGATCGTATCTTTCTGAAACTTATATGTAAGGTGGCTGGGGATAAAGCCTCAGATGAGTTCGAATACTGCGAAAAATGCCTATTTTCGACCTTGTAATCACTGCTGCCCCTTCAGTTTTGAACGGATCTTCATGAAACTTACAAACAAGAAAGTCAGGCAGAAAGCTTGGTGGAGTTTGAAAACTCTTGTTTTTGAACCTTTCATCACCATAGCCACTTCAGTTTAGATCAGATCTTCTTAGCAAGTCAGGAATAAAAGCTTGAATGAGTCTGAAAACCGGTGAGGTCAGCCTGTTTATCATAGAGTTACATTCTACTTGATTTGCAGAAAATGCTTACCCTGTCATCACCATGTCCTCCCATAAAGCCTTCAGGAAAGGTTGGCACTTCCTTAAACTTTGAATTTGTTAGCTCAGGTGAGCGATACAGGACCAAGCTAGCTGTCCTCTTGTTTAAACATATTCCCTCAATGACTCGTTTTGAAGCTCGGATTGTTCGCCGAGCTTAATATCTAAATACTATTACATCGTTTAGTTTGTCTGTAGTTTGACTTTTGCAGAACTTATTGGAAGTAGAAGTAAAACAAAGATCAGGAATCGATACAAATAACTTACTGCACCCATCAAAGACACAAAAGTGAAAGAAACACAAACATTAAGCGACCAGACCACAACGGAAACCCAAACAAAGGAAGGCCATAAGGACAGTCACTTTCCCACAAAATTGTCATGTGGCCATCCAAAATAAAAAGACACAAGTGACACACACAGTAAGTAACAAACAACAATATAAATAAATCGCCACAGAAGAACCGCCTTGGAACGGTCAGCCTGTTTGCGTTTTCTGATAGCTTCTTTACAGTCATTATTAAACCAAGGCTTGCTTTTCTTAGTATTTGTGGAGGTCTTTGGTATGCATTGTTCTGATATATTAATAAGGGAATCTGTGAAATCAGAAACAATGTCAGATGATTCATTAAAGCGATCAATTGATAACTCTTCTTCGCATAAATTATGGAATAACTCCCAGTCGGCTTTATTCATTTTCCATTTCTGGTTACAGTCTTCATCTGGTTCGTTTACGCTCTCAATTATAACAGGGACGTGATCACTTCCGCACTGATCATCATGAACAGACCAGTCATAGTCCAAGAAGAGAGATGGGTGACACAAAGAGAGACCTAAGAAGATAAGTGACCTGTTGCAGGGTGAAAACAAGTGTAAGATTTATCATTCATCAAGCAAAGATCATTCTGTGCAATAAAATCTTAAATAAGCACTCCTCTGTTGTTGTTATCTTTACAACCCCATAGAACGTTGTGACCACTGAAGTCGCCAACTAAAAGGTATGGCGACGGAAGTGGATCCAGCAATGATTGAAGATGTTTGGGCTCTAAAGAAAACGAAGGTGGTATATATACATAACAAATTGTAGTGTCTTTATCAAGAGAAACCGAAACTGCTACAGCTTGCAGATCTGTTTTTAATTTGATCTCTCTTTGAGGTTAACAAGATTTTACAATAATTGAACTGCCACCAGATGGTCTGTTTCCATCAGAATAGATAAAGTTATATATATGTTGAAACCTCTGAGATCGATTTTGTCATCAGCTTTTAAAAACGTTTCTTGTAAAAAAAGACCGATGGGTTTAATTAAGAAAGAAGTAATAAGAGTTCATTATAATTTGATTTAAGACCTCGACGATTCCACTGTATTATTTTGTGTTTTAAATCCATTTTAAGGAGAGATTTTTCTGAGACTAGAAACTATTTTGGATGTGTTATTGGTGATAAAGATCTGTTATTACCACCCTTTGGTGTTGGTGACCTTGATCTGTTATTACCATTTCGTGGTGTTGAAGATACCATTTCGTGGTGTTGATGATGATGATGATGATTTCGTGTTTAACGACGCGTCAACCCTCTTGGTGGGTCATAAGCGTCAGTCGGTTAATGGTTAAACGGCATGAATAATTATGACGATATTAAAAGTAAGAAGTCAGAATGATAATGTATAAAAATCTGAAACAGTTAAATCTTATGAAAAAGACCAATTTCTTTTAAGAATAAAATAATGTTATCAACAGGTACATCTCGAAACAGTTGTTGCAAAGTGTCAGCTTTGAAATATAAAATACGTGAGGGTGAAAAGTCAACACAGTCAATTAAGATATGTTTCACAGTGAATGGCTGATCACAACCTACACAAGAAGGCTGATCATCACCATTAAAAATATAAGAATGAGTAACTCTAGTATGGCCGATGCGCAGTCGTGTTAATACTACGTCCTCTTTTCTGGAAAACTGTGGAGGAGAGCATTTTGTACTAACGACAGGTTTAATGGCATGGAGTTTGTTATTTATTGCACGGTCCCATTCGCCTTGCCATTCCGACAAGATGTATCTATTGATAAATGGTTTAAAATTATTAAAAGGAATTTTAAAAACAGATGGATCAAGATTGAGCGATTCCTTTGCTTTCTTGTCAGCATATTCATTGCCGACAATGCCAATATGGCTCGGAAGCCAACAAAACAAGATTTGGTGTGTTTTAGAAATTTCATGATGTTTTTCGATCAATTTTTGAATTTGAGGATTTTTAGATGATGAATGGTCTAAAGCCTTAAGCACAGAAAGTGAATCAGAAAATATAATTGCTTTTTGAATTTTTGAAGAACTGATAAAATCTAAAGCTAGGTCTATTGCTTTGGCTTCAGCTGTAAAAATAGATGAACCATCTGGAAGGCGCATGGTTTTGTGCGTATCTTTAGAAACATACGCACAACCAACTTTTTCTCCTTCTTTGGAACCATCAGTATAGACTTGCTGGTAATCATCGTAACGTGATTGCAGTACCTGAAAGTTTTGTTTGAGAAGTATCGGATTTGATTCGGATTTTTTGCCATCATGTAAGTCGAACAGAATAGAAGGTTGTTTAATACACCAAGATGGAACTTCGGCGGTTTCATGTTTTTGAATATTTTTAAGGTCGATACCTGAATTTTCCAGCAGTGGTAAAATACGTAATCCAAAAGGTTTAATTGCTGTGGGTTTAGTTTCATACCTATCTACAAATTGAGGTCGAAATGAAATTTTGGATGCCGGGTTAGATGGATTTGCAGCAAGTCTAATAGCATACTGAAGAGAAAGTTTCTCTCTGCGCGAGGTTAAAGATGGTTCACCTGCTTCTACATAAAGGCTTAATACGGGAGAAGTACGGAAGGCTCCCATGGCCAGACGAAGGCCTTGGTGATGGATAGTATCCAAGGATTTTAAATAGGACTTTCTGGCAGAACCATAAACAACAGACCCATAATCTAATTTAGATCTTATTAAAGACCGGTAAAGATGTAATAAAGTATACCGATCTGCTCCCCAACTTGTATGAGCTAAAACTTTCAAAAGATTCAAAGCTTTTAAGCATTTCGCTTTAAGATATTTAATATGGGGAATAAAAGATAACTTTTGATCAAATATGACCCCAAGAAATTTGGCTTCTTCAACAACAGGAATTTGTGATCCGTATAAAAACAGGGAAGGATGTTCGTGTTTCTTCCGTAGTTTACAAAAATGAACACACTGCGTTTTCGACTTGGAGAACTTGAAACCATTTTTATCAGTCCATTCTTCTATTCTTTTTAAATTTTGTTGTAACTTTCGTTCAATTGTTTTCATATTTTTTGAACGGTAACATATACAAAAATCATCAACATACAATGAACAATCAGTTTTGTCGTCCAAACATTGTACAATATTGTTTATTTTGATGTTAAATAGCGTAGTTGAAAGAATACTACCCTGTGGGACACCCTGTTCTTGATCATAGAAATCTGACACGGTAGACCCCACACGCACCTGAAACATGCGCTCCCCTAAAAAGCTTTCAATAAAACTGGGAAGTTTTCCTCTTAAGCCAATGTTATGTAGATCTTTCAATATTCCATATCTCCATGTTGTATCATATGCTTTCTCCAAGTCGAAAAAGACAGCTACTATGTGTTCTTTGTTAATAAAAGCATCTTGTATAAATGTTTCTAGTCTTATTAAATTGTCATTGGTACTACGTTCCGAACGAAAGCCCGATTGATATTCTGAAATGAGGTTGTTGGACTCTAAGTACCAGACTAATCTCTTGTCTATCATTCTCTCCAATGTTTTACACAAACAACTTGTCAAAGCTATCGGACGATAATTTGTAGGTTCTGCATGATCTTTCCCTGGTTTCGGAATTGGTATAACTGTAGCTACACGCCAGCTCTCAGGACAGACCCCCGTTTCCCAAATATTATTAAAGATATCTAAAAGTGTTGTAAGAGAACTTTTTGGCAGATGCTTAAGCATCTGATAATGAATTTCATCGGGGCCGGTTGCCGTATCATGTGATTTTTCAATGGCTTCAACGAGTTCGGATAAGTTAAAAGGTTTGTTGTATTCTTCGTGATTAAGTGATTTAAAGTTTAGATTTCTTTTTTCTTGGTCCTTTTTGAAATTTCTAAAAGTGTCAGAATAATTACGCGATGATGAATTTCTCAAGAATGTGTGCCCAAGAGTATCTGAAATATCTTTTTTTGTTGAAGCTATTGTGTCAAATTCAGTATTTAAATGTGTAAAACTAGAAGACTTTGTTTTTCCTGAAATTTTTCGTACCATATCCCAAACCTTTTTAATGGGGGTTTTATAGTTCAATTTGGAGACATATTCTCTCCATGACTTTCGTTTGGAAGCTCGGATTGTTCGCCGTGCTTTAGCTCTAAAAACTTTTACGTCGTTGAGCTTTTTTGAAGTGGGATTTTTGCAGAACTTATTTAGAGCCTGTTTACGCTTTTTAATAGCTTCTTTACAGTCATTATTAAACCAAGGCTTGCTTTTCTTAGTATTTGTGGAGGTCTTTGGAATGCATTGTTCTGATATGTTAATAAGTGTATCCGTGAAATCAGAAACAATGTCGGATGATTCATTAAAATGATCAATTGATAACTCTTCTTCACATAAATTATGGAATAATTCCCAGTCGGCTTTATTCATTTTCCATTTCTGGTTACAGTCCTCATCTGGTTCGTTTACACTCTCAATTATAACAGGGAAGTGATCACTTCCGCACTGATCATCATGAACAGACCAGTCATAGTCCAAGAAGAGAGATGGGTGACACAAAGAGAGATCCAAAGAAGACAAATGACCTGTCGCTGGGTGAAGGTAAGTATAAGATTTATCATTCATCAAGCAAAGATCGCTCTTTGCAATAAAATCTTCAACAAGTGCTCCTCTGTTATTGATATCTTTACAGCCCCATAGAATATTGTGACCATTGAAGTCGCCAACTAAAAGATATGGCGATGGAAGTTGACTCAGCAATGAGTCAAGATGTTCGGGCTTTAACGAAAATGAGGGTGGAATATATAAAGAGCAAATTGTAGTTTCTTTATCCAGAGAAACCGATACTGCTACAGCTTGTAGGTCTGTTTTTAATTTGATCTCTCTTTGTGGTAAACATGATTTAACAAGAATTGAACTGCCACCAGATGGTTTGCTACCATCAGAATAGATATAGTTGTATGTATTGAAACCCCTGACATCAATGTTGTCATCAGTTTTTAAAAAAGTTTCTTGTAAACAAAAAACCGATGGGTTTAATAACGAAATAAGTAATAAGAGTTCATTATAATTTGGTTTAAGACCTCGACAATTCCATTGTATTATTTTGTGTTTTAAATCCATTTTATGAAGAGATTAAGACTAGAAACTATATTGGAGCTGCAATTGGTGATATAGATCTGCTACCACCAGCTCGTGGTGTTGCTGACCTCGATCTGTTATTGCCATTTGGTGATGATGGAGTTTCAGCGAACTCCATATCACTGTCACTCAAAGATCCGAATCGGTTCTGAAATCTAATATTGTCTCTTTCCATTTTACGTTGTCTGTCTGTCTGTTTTTGAGACAATTGATGTTTTTTGATCGGATCTTCCGATCCCTTATTAGTTCGACCTGAGTCGAGTTTCTCTTTCACGTGCGGCGCTGGCTTCGGTACGGTCGCTGTCGACCGATCCGAAGCAACCTGGATTGCGCCATTTGATAAATTGGTTGAACTTTGCGGTGCTGGAGTGGGTTTACTCCATGCACCAGATTTTTTCAGTTCAGCTATGTATGATTCAGCAGTCTGTGTCGCGGAGCTGGTACATTTTACACCAGTACCCTTTGTGATGCTGGCGAAACTGGAGGTTGGTGTTATATATCGCTCATCGACAATTTTTCGCGCTTCCGGGAATGTTATCCCCCTTTGGTATTTGACGGTTAGTATTTCTTTTTCTTTTTTCCATGCCGGACAGTCTCGAGAGAAAACAGCATGTTTGCCATCACAATTTACGCATTTGGGTTCATTTTTGCAGTTGAGGTGATTATCAACATGCTTTTCTTCACCACAATTAGGACAGAGTTTTTTTCTCTGACATCTGCTTTCATGATGGCCAAAAGCCTGACAAGAGTAACATCTAAGAGGGTTTGGGATGTATACCTCTACGTTAATGGAAAGATATGCTACTTTGATTTTCTTGGGTAGAACTGGTGTATTAAAAGTCAACACATAAGTTGCTGTTGGTTTTAGTACACCATTTCTACGGACTTTGATGTTACGAACACCAACAACTCCCTGATCTTTCAAGTTATCGACGATCTCTTCATCTGTACAAGGGCGCAGTTCTGGACTGCGAATCACTCCTTTAGACGAATTTAACGTGTTGTGGAGAGAGACTTTAACCTGAAGATCAAAGAGTTTATTGGTGCTTAGCAGGCTTACAACTTGCTGTTTTTTCTCGACTTCCAAGAGAAGGTCACCTGATTTGAGCTTTTTGATACTCTTAGGGTGTCCGGCTATGGAGTTAATACATTTCTCAATTACGAAAGGAGAAAGGCTGGATACACTTCGTGTATCGTCAAGCGACGAGACAACCAAGAAACGCGGAACATTGTCGAAATTTGGTTCAGCGGACTGCTGACTGGTTTGTTGACTTGACTGCTGACTGGCTTGTTGACTGTGTTCATCCGATTCGGATGAATCGTCTTGTTTTTTACGTTTAGGTGCGTTGTGTTTAGATGCGTTGCGGTTATTTTTTTTTCCATGAGGCATAAGGAAAAAATTCTAGTTTCGTCCCAAGTGCTCTCCGCCCTCCGTGGAGCCCTACAAGGGAACACCATAATGGAGTGGTTATCCAACTCGCAGGTGTTAGAGATACACGTGAGATATACTCGTATAAACAAAATGCCTACACGATTGATCCGTTTAGCCACCGCCTTCTAGAGATAAAAAGACAGAAAAGGGTAAGGTAAATGGGCATATGGTTGGTATCAGGAAAGATACAAAAAGAGTTGAAGAGAAAGCAAAGCGGTATCTCTAGGGCTCAGCGCGAACAGCCGATTGACCGTGCCGGACCGCACGGCCACCCGTCTACACCGAAAAGCCAGGCCAAAGAGGCGTGTTGGGCACCTGAAGCACCGCCACCTCAGGTAACCCTCAACCTCCAGGATCCCTTCTTCCGGCTTACAGGACGCCACCCACGGCAAACGGGTGGTACTTCCTTTAGCTCTTCCCAGTGGGCACAGAGACCACAGCGGCAATGTGCCCAGTGGGAATTGAGCCCCCAGGGCCACGGCAAGGCAGGAAGTCTAATACCTGGGGGTTCGTGGTGTTGAAGATTCAGTAAACTCCATATCACTGTTCCTCAAACATGCGAATCTGTTATGGTTTTTTAAAATGTCTCTTGAGCATTTGCGTTGTCTGTCCGATGTAATGTGTTTTTGAGATTGTTGTTTTTTGTTGTTGTTTTTTAAAATCATTTTTTCATCATTTCTAAAGTAGAGTTTTTCAAAATTTTGTCTGATATTTTTTTTCTTGTGTTGGCTGTGGTGAAGGTGTTACTGTCTGAATTTTGGTATTGTTGGTTTGATCTTCAGTCTTGCTTTTAGTTTTTAATTTCTGTAAAGGTTCAAGCCCAGGAATCGGATCAGTTTGAGTGACAGCATCAGCAACAGGTTTTTTTTTTTACAGGTGCCTGTGCGATGCTAACGTAACTTACTCTGGGAATCGGGGTAGGTGACTCAATTTTTCGCGCTTCAGGAAAGAAGATATTTCTGGTGAATTCAACTCTAAGGATTTCTTTTTCTTGATGCCAGATTTGACATTCTTTAGAGTTAGCGTTGTGATTTTCTCCACAGTTCACACAGTGTGGGTCATTTGGACAATTTTGTTCTGTGTGATTGGCTGGTTTGCCACATCTTGCGCAGATAGGGTCTTTGGTGCACCTATTTTCGTGGTGACCATATTTCTGGCAATTGTGGCATCGCAGTGGATTTGGTATGTAAATCTCAACGTTAACCCTAAAGTACGCTACCTTGATCGTTTGCGGTAGAACTGCCGTATTGAAAGTAAAGACAAAGGTGTTGGTATCTTTTAATTCACCGTTTCGTTTTGTTTTAAATCGTTTAATCCCAGTTACTCCTTGAGATCTAGTGCCATCGAGAATCATCTCCTCGCTGCAATTCCTCAAATCGGGGCAACGGATTACCCCCTTTGAGGTATTCAGCGAGGTAATATGCGACATGAGGATTGATGTGCCACCAAAACCCAAGCGCAAGTTCATCCCCAAACTTAAAGTTTGGAAGCTGAAAGAATCTCAGACAAGAAATCATTTCCAGGAGGTTTTCAGCCAGCATGTGAGTGCTTCGGCAGGTGTAGCAGATGCTACCACTGAGGATATATGGAACAGCATAAAGACCGGTCTGCTCAAGACAACTGAAGAGGTGTGTGGCACAACTCGGCCCCACCGCTGGCGCCGCGAAACCTGGTGGTGGAATAAGGATGTTAATAAGGTCATTGCAGCCAAGCGACAAGCCTTTAAAGCTTGGAAAGTAGAAGTAAAACAAAGATCAGGAATTGATACAATTAACTTACTCCATCCATAAAAGACACCAAAGGGAAAGAAATACAAACATTAAGCGACCAGACCATAATGGAAATCTAAACAAAGGAAGGCCATATGGACAGTTACTTTCCCACAAAATGGCCATATGGCCATCCAAAATTAAAAGACACAAGTGATACACACAGTAAGTAACAAACAACAACATAAATAAATCGCCACAGAAGAGCCGCCTTGGAACGGTCAGTGGAAGATTTCCACTGGGGGGCTTAAATCGATTTTACGTGGCCACAATCCTCGCCCTTACTTCCGTCGCGATTTAGACAAATAATTTGAAGACTGGTAAGGGCACCCGTGCATAGGTTAGAACACTACCAAAGGCTACTCAATGTTGAGTTTGACTGGGACCCAGACCACCTGTCTGATGAACCACCAGTGGAAGGGCCACCCATCCCAATCACTATTGATATGGTTAAGAAGGCTATCTCTCAGATGAAGACTGGCAAAGCATCGGGTCCCTCTGGCATAGTGGTGGAGATGATAAGAGCTGCAGGTGATGCGGGTGCCTCGATGATCCGCGACCTTGCAGCTGCAATCATCCGTGATGGGAAGGTACCCTCTGACTGGGAACAGAGTTTCATTGTCTGTCTCTACAAGGGCAAGGGCGATGCATTGGAACGGGGCAACTACCGTGGTCTCAAGCTGACAGAACAGGTCATGAAAGTCCTGGAGAGGATTGTGGATGGCCTCATTAGGCAGTTGGTGTCCATCGACGATTCCCAGTTTGGCTTCGTCCCAGGAAGAGGCACAACAGATGCAATTTTTGTTGTCCGACAGCTGCAAGAGAAGTATCTGGCGGCCAACAGGAGACTCTACATGGCTTTTGTAGACCTGGAGAAGGCATTTGATCGAGTGCCTCGGAAAGCCATCTGGTGGGCACTAAGAAAACTTGGAGTGGACGAGTGGATTGTGAAACTGGTCCAAGGGATGTACGCTAATGCTCGGAGCCGTGTCCGCGTTGGTGATGGTTACAGTGAAGAATTCGAGGTGAAGGTGGGTGTTCATCAAGGCTCTGTTCTCAGCCCACTGCTTTTCATCATTGTGCTTGAGGCCTTGTCAAGCGAGTTCCGCTCTGAGTCCCCTGGGAGGACCTGTATGCTGATGACCTTGTCATCATAGCTAAATCCCTTGAGGAATGTGTCAGGAGGCTCTTAACTTGGAAAGACGCAATGGAGGCGAAAGGGCTGAGAGTGAATGCAGGAAAGACAAAGATCATGATCTGTGGTACAGGTCTGGACCTCTTGCAGAGTACAGGCCAGTTCCCATGCGCTGTATGTCGCACTGGAGTGGGCAGCAACAGTATCTTTTGTAATGGCTGCAAGTTCTGGGTGCACAAGAAATGCAGTGGGCTCAAACGCTTGATAGAGGACCCTGATTACAGGTGTACACGGTGCCAAGGAACTGCACGCCCCTTAGATGGCAGACCACAGAGGGAAGTCCAAGTCGGATCCGACAAGCTGGAGGTTGTAGCTTCCTTCTGCTACCTAGGTGATATGCTCTCAGCAGCGGGTGGTTGCGACCTTTCAACTACAACACGTGTGAAAACAGCCTGGAAGAAATTCAAGGAGTTGCTACCAGTTCTCTCTTCCCGCCACCTCTCGTTCAAGACACGTGGCCGTGTGTAGCTCTTGTGTGCGGAGCGCAATGCTCCATGCCAGTGAGACATGGCCATTGACAAAGCCAAACCTCCAACGTCTACAGCGAAATGACAGGGCAATGATCAGACAGATCTGCAATGTCAAGCCACAGGACACTGTCACCATCAGGTCCAGTGAGTTACTTGAGCGTCTTGGCATTGAGGACCTGGACGTCATCCTGAAAGAGAGAAGACTTCGCTGGTATGGACATGTGGAACGCTCAAACGGTGCAGTCAAGACTGCCTGTGACATACAGGTAAGTGGAAAGCGGGGGCCAGGAAGGCCCAAGATGACCTGGAAGCAGCTAACAGAAAGAGATTGCAGAGAATGGAAGCTCTCTGCTATCGATCCTCATGATAGACAAGCCTGGAGATCTGGTGTAAGATCTGCCATGCGTGCAGCAAGCCAGCTACCTGGAAGTGGGCCCACTTATGTGGACATTGCCCCTATACCTGCACGTTAATCAAAAATCCGTCGATGATGATGATGATGATGTAATACTCGCGCTTTCAGGTCGTGTAAACTAGTTGTGCGAAGGAGATTCTCAGCATGTGCTTTTTTAGTGACCCCGATGAGTACCTGGTTTGTTCTGTTCAATTTTTTGATAGATTTTGTTTCACCAGCTAAACCACTAATAACTTTTTTGTATGACGAAAGGTGAGAGCGCGGAAATGCTCTTGTTTTCTTCTGTGCTTTCAATTATCACGAAGCGCGGAAATTGTTGAGCCGTGGTGTTGTTTGTTTCGTTATGTTCTCTGTCATCATTGGTGTCCGTATCATATTTGTCTGCATTCTGTTTTTTTCCGTTTGGAAGCCATGATCAAAATTTCGTTTGTTTCGTCTTCCATGTTCTCCGACCACCTTGGAGCCCTACAAGGGAACACTTTCGGTGAGTGGATTTCCTACCTCAGTGTTAGAGATACTAGGAAGATATACTCGTACAAGCAAGAAGCTGCACGATTGGTCCGTTTAGCCGCCGCATTCAAGAAATGGAAAGGTTGTGAAAAGACTATGAGCAAACGGTGTGTATTCAGGTTGATACTAAAGACAAGGAAGAGAAAGTAAAAGGTTATTTCTAGGGCTTGGCACGACCAGCCGATTGACCGTGCCGGACCGCACAACCGCCCGTCTGACCGAAATCCAGGCCAAAGAGGTGTGTTGGGCACCTGAAGTACGCAACTCCAGATAACCCTCAACCCCCAGGATCCCTTCATCCGTGTTACGGGACGCCACCCACGGCAAACGGGTGGTACTTCCTTTAGCTCTTCCCAGTGGGCACACAGACCACAGCAGCAACGTGCCCAGTGGGAATTGAGCCCCCAGGGCCACGGCAAGGCAGGAAGTCTAATACCTGGGGGCAATTTTTTACTAATGTTATATTTGCAATTCAGTTATATTTCTGTTTGTTCTGGGGGGGGGGGGGGGGGTTTGGACGTTCATGGCACTTTCTTTTGCACATCTATTATTCTTTTTCCATGGACACTTTTTTGCCCAAAATTCATAATTATGCTCATTTTGCTTTTATTATGGTCTTTTTTGCTTTTTTCTGGGTTCTTTTTATATGAGACTGTATTACGGAACGAGCCGTACGGAATTTAGGTCCCGGAATTTAGTAATTGCCAGCGATAGATCTACAAGAGTTTCCGCCCTTGGATTTAAAGACGCCATTGATATGTGAAAGACATCAGTAGGGTAAAAGGGGGGGGGCAATCTAGTCCTCAGGACTAGATTCCACCCTCTGACGTCATATCCGGCGGCCATCTTGGATCACGTGACATCCGGTCGGCCATCTTGGATGACGTTCATCCGGCCGCCATCTTGAACCGTCGTCACGTCCTGTCAGCCATCTTGGATGACGTCATAACGCGCCACTTGTATCGCGGTCGAGTTTATCGCTTTTGAAAAAACACGCCATTTTTTTTCGCGCGCTTTCGTGTGGGTTAAGTATGCGTCATTCGATCGGTCTCTTTTGTTCCCGTATACTATTCTTATCCTTGAGTAGACTTTTTGGCGCCGCAAGGACAAAAAAGGCTACATTATCCGAATGCCATCGATCGCGGTGGCATGGAATGCGGGAGACCTATTTTAACTGGTTTTCGTTCTATCTCACCTCCCTATATGATTGGTCGAATTAAGGCACTTTTTGATAGGCTTATAAAATTGTATAGCCCACCAGCAACTGCAATATCCCATTCGCGAATATTAATAAGTTTCGGGACCCAAGAGACTCAACCTCGAAAACGGTGAGGCTCCAACAAACTGACGAGCTCGAACTATACAGATATATATTCAAACCTCCCCGTAAACCCCACTTTTATATAGTAAAACTTGGGTTTACAGAGGCACATTTCTTATCAAAATAGATTGTGGGGTGCTCATTAGATCAAGACAGTTCTAACGAGTACCCACAATATATGTTTTTGTACAGAAATGGAAAAAATACCAGTGTTTTGTATCTTTAAATGCTCACTCTTTGGTACTCAAATTTTTAATATATTTTAGAAAGGGAGAAAAATCAAAGCGCCAAAGGCACTGAAATGACAGATTCTATGAGAAAATCAAAACACTGTGAAAACTTACAGACAACCTTTCTAAAAAGATCTTAAAATTTAGAAAAGTAGTTCTGCAAATTCCATTGTATGATGTGTTTGCAGTTGTCTATACACCGGTGGTATCATGAAATGCCATTCGATGTTTCAAATTTTGGAAAGAAACTATTTACGTTTTCAAAACCAAACATTAAAATTCAAGTTTTAACAATACTACTGGCAATTAGTAACATTTTTATCTGGTAGGGTTGTGGATACCTCCCCCCAAAAGATACTCTATTTTTCACAACGAGATCGGAGGAGAAAGGCTATTCAGTCCAGTACATGAATTCCATTGGCTTGAAAACATTTTTGAGTAAGAACAGCACTATAAACCCGCGCGTATTCCTGCTGGATTAGATATCCCGGATTCTGAGCGTAAACAAATAAATGGAACCACGTGAGGCCGACGCACTTGATTGATGTAACGTCTCGCTGTTCAGTTAACGTCTCAGGCATGATCTTGAATGTTCTTAATGTCGCTAGCTACAATAGCTCGACATACCATTTCGCTTATTCCATCCGATATGTCTATTACGCAAACGTCGCCTCGGCATACCTTACACCTATGTGTCGAAACATCCCGAAACGACAATCGGCGTGATTCACGTTGAAGTGCGATGTGTCACTGAAACGCATATCACGGGAGTCGCTTAGACACCAATATACATGTACGTATTTCATGCACCAGCCTAAGTGTCGACGTCTTAATTTTGGTCCCGACAGGGACGTCTAGCTCTCAAAAGTGCATCGCATAAGGGCGACGAACAGTGTCAGTGCTTATTAGTCGGCAGTTGAAACCCTTTGTTTATCTACAGGTACAGTGTAGCAGATGCTGCTGGAAATCTGCTTCGCATATGCGTCTGTCGGATGAATCGATCTTGACGTACTGACGTCGGTCTTCCGCTACGCTGTCCACTAGCGTCTTCTGTTGATAGTAAGATGTCGCTCCAACAGACAAATAGATCACAAACATGTGGCACCCAAAATCAGAGTCAACGCCATCCGCTTTCCGACCAGCTTCTAACTGTCCATTAGAAGCCTCCGTGGTGTAGTGGTTATAATACTCGCCTTGTAAACCAGGGATCGCAGGATCGATCCCGGACTTCTCCAGACTTTCGGATGTGTCTTTAAACCGAAGTATCGTCTCCGTATGACCTTAGCTGTTGGTGGGACGTAAAACTCAAACACTCACTCACTCACTCTAACTGTCCAGGGTTCAATGAAAAATGTTGCAATACGTTCTCACTTGATGCTTTTTGAGAACAAAATACAATTTCTTCTTTTCTAAGCACGACCTTACATCACACATCAGAAGTTTGATCCTGAAAATGTGGTTTCTATCAGTGCTGGTGTGAAGGTGGTACACAGGATCGTTGGCCCCCGCCCATCGGGGCTTAAAGAAATAGATGGGCTGCATGATGCTTCCACGCAGAGCTGAAACCGACCCGCACACGAGTACTGGTAATCTGCTTAGAGGATCTAAGCCTGCCCAGGCAAAGAGGTGCGAGTCGGACCGTCCATGCATATAAACCCTATTGGTTTTGATTGGGCGGCGGTAGGGCTTGAGATGTCATTTCATCTCAGTGTCGGGTAAAAGTCCCAGAAAAGTGGAAGCAACGTCTTCAAAATGACCTATACAGTGTTGACGGGACGTTAAACCTGAAATCAAACAATACAAACACAGGGTCGTGGCCGGACTGGTAACCATACGTCACGGTTGATTGATTTAACCTTTTTAGCTTAAGGGCATGGTGCCTAAGCGTGTTGTAATCATGAAATCGTTTGGTTTCAAAATCAAAGCACCGAAAGTGTTGGTGAGATGTAGGTTTGGGTAAAAGTCCTGGGCTGAGATTAAACTGTTTAATTTAACTCTGAAATTCCAAACAAATAGTGAAGATTTTGATAAGAAGCGCGTTCTGCAGCGTCCGAACTTAGTCTACACTGTTTGCCAAGCTCACCCTATGATTCCAGGATGACCCTCATCAGTCTTATGGAATACCATGGTCTCACTGCGGCTATTTTCTGCAAGAAAAAGGTTATTCTGAGAAGTCAGTGATAGTCACGTAGACGTTAGCTCTGAATCGCTTTTTTATTAGTAACTTCGGGTCGAATGCCAAACAATCAACCCAAACAAAGCCGGGTCGTTTGTCAGTCTTGGTTACATGTAAGTGTTATCTGTAAAATCTGCACTTGAAAAAATGTTCGATCTGGCAAACAAAGTAGACTAAGATCGAACGCCACAGAACACGGTGCTGATCTTGTTCTACATTTTTGCATCAGTTACTAAACTTCCGTTAAGTTTAAACGGATCAGTCCAAGTCCTCGTTCATGACCAGCCTGCATTTAGAGACAATCGGCATGAGTGTTGTCAGTGCTTTGATTTATTCACTGCATGAGGTTCTGGAGTGTACTCTTCCGTCACTGAAGTTGGGCTCGTCCATTCTGCTAAATATGGCACCTAGAATTATATCACAGGACCTACACTGTTTGCATAGGTATCTGTACCATATTCCAGGGTTGAAAGGGACAGCCTTTCTCGCAAAGTCTGATATACACCTAGTTGTAACTGACCTAGACTTGACCTCGAATGTCGGAAAACCCATTAATATTCTGGTCTGCAGCTGACCGGCTGGTCTTTAAGGATTAAATATTGACAGCACTGTTAGAAAAAAGTGTAAAACCTGAGCAGACGTCTAAGCAGATGCCGCATTGATCTAGGTATATACAGTCTCGCATGATGCAGCTGATTCATATGAAGTGCTGAATATATTCTCTGGAACGTAAGATAAAATCATGTCGTCTGCTTCAGAAGATTGTATTGCGATTATAGGATGTACAATTTTGATAACTGCGCCTAACCGGACTACATTTTTGTGCGGACTCATATTTCTTTGGCGGTCAAAGCCGGAAGAAAGTCGTAAGAAAGCCGGAACTACTTTACAACACGCAGGATAGCTAGAGATGACAGATAGAATCTGTCATTAAAAATTGGTCGAGCAAAAGCCCCTCAACCGCTTCTCCTGATAGCAGACCTATTAACACGTTAAAATAACATTGATTTATCGGAGTTGAACTTGCTTTCTAAACTAACAATAAGCATCGTATGAGGTCAAAGTATTTTACTATCTCATTGATAAACAGATAAAGCTATATAGTATCAACGACTTTCATTCATAATATTTGAAATGCTACACCCCGAACAAGCATGCTTCTATGTTTCAGCAAACAGCTTAATCTGTTCTTATAAGAACTTTAACCCCCCCCCCCCGGTTTTGATGACATAGATGTGCACACGAGTACTGGTAAACCGCTTAGAGGATATATGCGTGCCCAGGAAAAGTGGTACGTTTCCGACCGTCCATTCTTATAAACCCTTTTTGTTTCATTGTTTGACAGGGCTTGAGATGCCATTTCATCTCAATGTCGGCTAACAGTCCCACAAAATTGGAAGCAACGTCTCCGAAATGACCTATATAGCGTTGACGGGGACGTTAAACCCCAGGAACTATTTTCGGTGGACAAGAAGTAATATAAACGTGACATGGCTAAATTTCTTTTTACCAAGGTCTAAAGTTTTAATTACTCACGGTGGGTTTCGGTGGGTTAGGAATGTGCTGACATGCATAATAACTATTTCTAGCTCACTGGGCTCATATCATATAAATACGGGCAGCTTTTTGTCGTTTCTCTCTTACAAAAAACAAGCACCGAAGGATACAGTTCCACAAGAAAACATAACAAAGTTTATAAATAGGGAATAAATCAAGTGCGCACCATATGTACAGTAAGTAAAATTTATTTAATTTTGTTGTTCTGACAAAACAACTTGTTGATGGGATATCAGATTTTTTTTTTTGTTATCAGGACCTGAAATTAGCTTTCCGATGAAAATATGTGATTTTTTTTCTTATTTAACCAAAATATGTGTGGTGATCCTTTTAAGGACATTGGCAAACAGTGTAGACCCAGATCAGATACTATAGTATGTAGCGTCTGATCTGAGCCTACACTCGTTATTCAAAGAAAGTACATTTTTTTGTAAAACTTACCGCTACCAAAACAAACCTGACACACTTTTAACTCCTCAGCTCATGAGGTGGACTTTTCCATTGTCATATATGCTTTAAACGCATAGCATAGGTTGTTGGTGCACGTTCGTAACGCCTCAATGTTATCTTATTTTTAAAGTCTAACATAGATCGTGGGTGCTCGTTAGAAACGCCCGTTTAGGGGTTTTCATTAATGCGCTTTTTTCTGCTCCAAGACATAGGTTGTGAGTGCACGTTAAAACCGCCTAAACATTAAACTCATAATATAAGTTGTGGGTGCGCATTAGAACCGCCTCATTGTTTTCTTAGTTTAGTTTGTTACATAGGCTGTGGGTGCTTGTAAGAGCCACTTTATTACTTTCTTTAAACTAATATCATGGATTGTGGCTGCACGTTAGATAGAACCGCTTTAACCCCTATAATTAGAAATAAACCACTCTGCAGCTCATGAGTGAGTGTTTGAGTTTTACGTCCCACCAACAGCTAAGGTCATACGGAGACGGGACCACGGTTTAAAGACTCATCCGAAAGTCTGGAGAAGCCCGGGATCGATCCTGATATCCCTGGTTTACAAGGCGAGTAGCGTAACCATTGCACCACGGAGGCTTCTGCAGCTCATGAGATGGAATATTCCATTGTCATATATGGATAAGCTCATAGCATTGGTTGGCTCCCGCCCATCGGGGCTTGAAGAAATATATGGGCTGCATGATGCTTCCACGCAGAGCTGAAACCGACCCGCACATGAGTACTGGTAAACCGCTTAACCCAGGCAAAGCGGTGCGAGTCTGCCCTATTGGTTTCATTGGGCGGCAGTGCTTGAGATGGCATTCATCTCAATGTCGGGTAAAAGTCACACAAAATTGTTGACGGGGATTTTAAACCTCAAATCAAACAAACAAACAAATCATAACATTGGTTGTGGGTGCTCGTTAGAACGGCTTCATTTTTTTTTTTCAATTTCATAACATAGGTTGCGGGTGCTCGTTAGAACAGCCCCATTGTTTTCTTCTTTTACATAACGAAAACACGCCTATTCGAATACATTGAACATTTTAGTATCTAAAATGAACAATTTAAGGTGAACATTGAGATATTTTTCCTATTTCTGAGCAAAACGTAGATTGTGGGTATTCGACAGAACCACTTCGATGAGACGGTTCTGTCGAATACCCACAACATATATTTTGGGGTTAAAATAAGAAAAATAATGTATTCCCCGCAAACCCCAGTTTTACAATATAAAAGGGGGGTTCAAGGGGGTCATGATCATAAAGGCATGTTTTCATGATGAACTCATAGCAACTGTTATGGATTTTAAACTCATATCATAGGTTGTGGGTGCTCGTTAGATCGAACCGTCTTCCTGAGGTGATTCTAACGCATACCCAAGACCTATGTCTTTGAAGTAGAAATCTGAAAATTCCCGTACACACACTCTGAAAAGTATATGGTTTAATTCACTGAATCATAGATTTTATTGGAACGTTAATGTCAAACGCACACCGGACATACAAATCAGACCTACCATTTGTTTATCCGAAAGATCAAATCGCTTCATTTACACTAAGAACTATCAAATGAGTACAGAAAATAGACTATTTGCATTAATGATTTAGGAAAATCCATGATAGTACACATCTCTTTTATGCTCTACTCGGTAGCCTATTGAAACATAAAATACCCTCATTGTAGATGTACCGATATACGACACGACACATTTGAGATCAGTCTAATTTACAAGTGTAAGTTTTAACAAAACCTTGATTCTACGCCCAGCACTGGTTTGTGTAGCCATAGCAGTTGACCACTAGTTAGTTTGTGAAAATGGTCCTTAAATGCGAGTTAAACAATTTGAATATTTTAACATTTTTTCTTAATATGCTAGATGTCACCAATGACCTTGCCAAACATTATTTACCAAAAAGAATAGCATCGCAGAGGTAAAAAAATCGAAAGAAATACAAATGATTATAAACCGCTTGATTTTTTATATACTTTTTAACATACCGATGGATACCAATCAGATCTATCCAATTCATTTATCAACGCCAAAAATTTCTTTCTACGAGTTGACACATCAGTTTAAATGATTTTTGTCTTCTTTCTCATTCAGGAATACCTGGTATGCATAACTTAGAGCCTCTCTATCCAGCTCTTGCAGTACACTCAAAAGTAATTTTTCATATCGTTTTCATTCACTAACTTTTCATAACTCAAAATGGTGACTTTTAAGATTTTTTACACGTCTTGCTTAAATTCACACACTTTAAAGTGAGCATTAATGGAAGCAATGTTTCCATCCGATATGTCACTACCAATGAACCAATATGTTTTATATAGATTATGTATTAACTCACATGGATTTGACAGCAAAATTATTTTAGGTTTCAGTTGGTGGATTAAATGTAGAAACTCAATAGTGAATCTGCGCGTTCGATCTTTTTCTCTAAAAATGACTGCTTGACACTTAAAGTTTATACAAGATTTTTCGTATTTGTTTCCGTAATTCCATCAAATTCGGCTAGGTTGGTGACATACTAAACATGAAAAGAAATCATCAAGAGTCAGAAAGTGATGGTGAAGAACCTCAGGAAGCAAAAGAAGGCCGTTTTCGGTGTGAAGAATGTGGAAAAGACTTCGCCAGTGTTAAACAGCTGATTGGGCATAGACTTTCTCATGTTCTTGTTTTAAAATGTGACATGTGTCCCGCCACTTTCAATAATAGGAGTAACCTTAATCGTCATATGAAAAATATCCACAGACAAAGGGGAAATCACAAACTGTGAAAATGTGCAATATTTGCCAAAAAAAAAATCTTCAGCAGATCACCTCAATCGGCATAAAACTAATGTGCATGGCCAGCCAAAAGCTTCTAAACGTCCCACTTGGTCATGTAGGCATTGTTCCGAGTCTTTTGCGGATTATGCATCTTTATTGAAGCATGTCGACGATGCTCATCCTCTGTCTGGTCGTGCATCGAATGGTTTTCGTGTAGGTAGTAGTGGCGACATTTCTCATCCGTCAGGTAACAAAAACCTTTATCAGTCATCTCCCAAAACGACCACCGTGAGTAATCCATCATCGGACGAAAGCGCTTTAAGAGATGATGTGCACCGCAAATATCTCTACCCGCGTGGCAGTGATGAGAATAGATATTTGCTGACATTTTTAGGAAATATTAAGGGAACAAATTCGTGAATACCTCTTCTCACGCACTACAACTACGCAGGGAATCAAATGGAATCTATGCGTCCAGGTGGAAATAGGGAGGGACGATGGTCGAGATGTTGTGGCCACTGCTCAACCTTTTTTCCGCAGTCGCACATATATGGCCCTGTCGGAGGAGACCTGGATCGAGCACGATTTGAACGCGGCGCTTCAAAAAATTTTCGCGAGCATGGAGAAGTATATGAGGGACGGTTCCGGATGGTACCTCAAAAGAGTCATTCGCCTTGAAATTCATAGTTATTTATGCCCCTTTAGCTGGTTCTACCTACGTTTCCCTCCCAAAATCTTTAGCATGGAATCGTTCCATATTAAATATCCAAAACATGGATGATAAATGCTTCGTCTGGTGCATCCTCGCATCTCTTCATTCTGTCAGTCAGAAACCAGAATCTGTCCAACATTATCTTTCCTTTGAACACGAACTTAACATGTCGGGCATCGACTACCCCGTTTCTTTGTCTCACTTGAATAGGTTTGAGGCACAGAATGGCGGTATTTCTGTTAATGTCTTCGCCTACGAAGACAAAGACATTCTTCCCTTACGAATCACAACACATACTGATAGGCTTCATCATGTCAACTTATTACTTTTGAAACAAGGTAAGAAATCCCATTATTGCCTCATTCGAGACTTGAACGGATTCTTATACAGAACAAAGTCTCATAAGGCACAGCTGTTTTTCTGTTCTTATTGTCTGCATGGTTTCCGACGAGAACAACTCCTGCGGGACCATTTGCCAGACTGCTCCGTCCCTGGCGCACAAAAGGTAGTCTTGCCAGAAGAGGGCCAGGATAACATTCTGGAATTCAAAGATTTTGGTAAAACCTTGAAGGTCCCTGTAATCATAATAGCCGATTTTGAAACTTTAAACCGCAAAATTCATTCCTGTTTTCAGGACCCAGCATGTTCTTATACCACTCCTACCACTAAACTGGACGTATGCGGGTTTGGCTACAAAGTGGTCTGCGTAGAATCTACATATACGAAGCCTACTGTTGTATATAGGGGACATGATGCTTCTCGCAAATTTATCGAAGCTATCATAAGAGAAGAAGAAGAAATAGGACATATTCTAAAAAATGTTGTACCTATGTCACTAACAGAAGAAGAAGAAAAAACTGCAAAGGCAGCAACTTTCTGTTGTCTTTGCAAAAAGTCATTTTCTCTGTACGATAAAACGTATGAGCGTCCTGTCCACCACCATAACCACGTAACGGGGGCTTTTTTAGGAATGGCTCATAATTGTTGTAACTTGAATTGTAAACAAGTCGATTTTGTGCCAGTCATTCTACATAACATGCGCAACTTCGATGCCCACATTTTATGCGAAAGTCTGGGTAAATTTAAAAACACAAAGTTGACGTGTATCGCTCAAACGTCAGAGAGGTATGTCTGTTTTTCTTTGGGAAAATTACGCTTTATCGACAGTTTCCAGTTTCTCCCATCGTCCTTGGAAACTTTAGTCACCGACCTCGCCAAAGACGGGATAGATGCATTTCCGCATTTTGTAACAGAATTTTCATGTAGACAACAGGCAGAATTACTCTTGCGGAAAGGTGTTTATCCTCACGATTACATGGACGATGAGTCAAAATTCGCCGAGAAGAACCTGCCTCCAAGAGAAGCGTTTTATTCCCAGATCAAGCGGGAGGGCATTTCTGAAGATGATTATGCGCATGCGCAGAATGTGTTCGCCACATTTCGGTTGAAGACACTTGGGGAGTACCATGATTTGTACCTTAAAACAGACGTCTTACTCCTATGTGATGTGTTTGAAGCCTTTCGACGTGTGTGCATGGACCAGTATGAACTGGATCCGTGCCACTTCTACACGTCCCGGGACTGGCCTGGATAGCATGCCTCAAAATGACAGGAGTGTCTCTGGAACTGATGACCCGACATTGACCAGGTCTTGTTTATCGAATCCGGGATTCGTGGTGGTATAAGTTGTATCGCCAACCGTTACGCACGCGCCAACAACCCGTTGTTGGACAATTACGATCCATCCGAACCTACAAGGTAGAAAAACTGATGGTCACCTTGGAGGACAAGGACAAGTACTTCGTCCATTATAGAAACCTTCAGCTGTATCTACGGCTTGGCTTAGAAATAAAAAACGTTCACAGAGTCCTAGAACTCAGTCAAGAAGCGTGGATGAAGCCCTACATCGACTTCAACACGGAAATGAGAAAAAAGGCCACATCGACCTTTCAGAAAAACTTCTATAAACTGATGAATGTTTCCATGTTTGGTAAGACGATGGAAAATGTTCGCAAGCATAAGAACATTGAGCTTGTCCATACCTGCAAACGCTTGGCAAAACTCTCTGCTAAGTAGAAGTAAAACAAAGATCAGGAATTGATACAATTAACTTACCCCATCCACAAAAGACACCAAAGGGAAAGAAATACAAACATAAAGCGACCAGACCATAATGGAAACCTAAACAAAGGAAGGCCATATGGACAGTTACTTTCCCACAAAATGGCCACTTACAAGACAACCAAGGTTTTTTTTAACGAGGATTTGGTTGCTGTAGAAATGGAGCGCGCCAAAGTCAAGTTGTACAAACCCAGCTATAGTGGCATGTGCATCTTAGACTTGAGCAAACTGGCCATGTACGACTTCTATTACAATTATTTGAAGAAGTACGGTTCGAAGGTCCAGTTGCAGATGAGCGACACCGACAGCTTTCTTCTGCACTGTCAGACGGAAAATATGTACGCTGACCTTAAAGAAGACGAAGAGCTGTTCGACTTTTCGGAATATCCAGAAAGTAATCCGTTGTTCAGCCTAAAGAATAAAAAGGTCCTGGGTAAAATGAAAGATGAGACCAATGGCACCCCCATTTCCGAATTTGTTGGGCTACGTAGCAAAATGTACAGTTTTGCCTGCGGCGGGAAAGACTCAACGAGGCTGAAGGTTATTTCCAAGGTCTCTGTGAGAAAAGACCTTCGCTTTGAGGACAACAAGGCGACCCTTTTTAATGAGACCCAGAAACAATGCCACATGAACTCTATTAGAAGTCACAGTCATCAGATATTTTGTGAAACTATTTCAAAAACTGGACTCTCGGCTTTCGACGATAAAACTTACCTCATCAATCCAATAGAAAGTTTTGCATATGGCCATTATAAAATCAAAAAATCACAAAATTAAGTTTTGAGCTTTTGATCTTCTTTATGACTTTATTCAAGATATTCTTTTCGTAAAAACCTTCTATAACCAATAACCATATTAGCTATTTAGAGAGAAAACAAAAACAGTTAGGTTTAAGCAGATAGCACCAAGATGACAGTGAATTCATGGTTTCATATCACTGAGTTAAGCCACCATGCACTCTGGTTAACGCAACTTACTACTGCCATTCGACTTTGAATTTCCAAGATAGTTTGTACATATGTAGATCTAGTTATTTGACAACAACAAGAAAAACATATTTTTAGTTTCAACCTTTTAACAAACTGACAATGTTAAGTAGAAGTAAAACAAAGATCAGGAATTGATACAATTAACTTACTCCACCCATAAAAGACACCAAAGGGAAAGAAATACAAACATTAAGCGACCAGACCATAATGGAAACCCAAACAAAGGAAGGCCATAAGGACAGTTACTTTCCCACAAAATGGCCATATGGCCATCCAAAATTAAAAGACACAAGTGATACACACAGTAAGTAACAAACAACAACATAAATAAATCGCCGCCTAGGAACGGTCACTGGAAGATTTCCACTGGGGGGCTTAAATCGATTCTACGTGGCCACAATCCTCGCCCTTACTTCTGTCGCGATTTAGACAAATAATTTGTTCAGTCCGCATGAAGGCCTCCTAACTCATCAGTGCAACATCTCCGTGAACACAAAAATCATAGAACCACAGAGGTGAGACAACGGTGAGGACTCGACAGCAAGAAACCACTGAAATGCTGGAGCAAAAGAAAACCAACAGTTAGACTCCGATGAGCCGGACCAGAGACAGAGCATCAGGCACCAACCAGCATTATCTCTCTAATTCTCAATAAGCCTTTACGTTGGAGCCGTCATAGAATCTGAGGCCTGACCCACCGGCGTGCAATTAAAGAGGGAAGCAAAGTTGTCAACCGTGATTGGGTTAACTACCATACATGCAGTCTGTCGTATAATATCCATGTTGTACCCAATCTTTTTATATCGAAGAATGATTTTACGAAATTGGGTGCTGAAGTCATTGCGGTTATATATTTTTCTGAATTTATATATTAAGTCACCATAAAATTCGGGTTCCGATAGACCTTGTTGCAGAAGAGATTTAAGTCCAATATTGAATTTTGAAATTAAATCAGAATGGCGTCTATAAAATTTTGAAAAGGCTTTGCGTAGTTTATGGTACCGATAACCCTGATTAAGGAGTTTAGCCGTTAATAATTTATTACGAGTGTTGAAGTCAGTTACATGACTACACACTCTAGCAAATCAAATTAATTGCGAAATATAAACGCCATAGGAAGCGCACGAGGAACATCACCATCCAAAAAAGGAAAATTTACAATCTCAAAATCAAAGTCATCGCGTTTATCATAAATTTTGCACGAAACAAATCCATCTACAATAGATAGATGTAAATCCAAAAACGGGGCCTCGGTATCAGAAGAATTTGCTTTATTTAACTGAAGTTCTAGGGGGTAAATCTGACTGATCAAACCATCAAAACCGATTAAACCGTTTTACGTTACATACTTCATCCTACGAGAGCACGTAAACATGTCTGCATAATAAATGTCACTGTAAACTCAACTTTATAATAAAAAGTGGGGTTTACATGGGTATCTATTATTTTCCTTTTTTCTGCTCCAAGATGCAGGTTGTAGATACTCGCTAAAATCGCCAATGAGATGGTTCTTACGAGTACCCTCAACCTATGTTTGGATCCAAATTAGTAAAAAAAAACATCATAAAAAGTGTCATTGTTTCCAATGAGAACAAAATGTACAAAATCTCACGGATGTAGTATCGTAATGGGTTGAAAAGCTCAGTTTACAACCATTTCTAACATGTTCGTGCATCATTTTCACAACAACGGTATATTTCTGAATCTTGTGTTCGCATCAAGCTGTAGTGAAAATTGTATTTTCTTAAAACTGAATTTCGTGTTTTTTTGTTATTTTCAAAATGAATATTATATACAAATGAAAAAAATGGTGTTTTGCCTTTTCTCTCTTTCCCTTAAAGGCATTTATTCTTGATTATTGAGTACTATCATTTCATTACATAATATTATGAAGCCCTCAGTGCTGACTGAAGAGAAGTCCTCTGTCTGCAACAGGAAGGGGCCTCCTTGGGGGGAAATCAATAATTGACAGTTAACTAGAGTGTACCTTATTGATTTTCCCCTTTAGTGCTTCAGACAGGGGATTCAACAGGAGCTACTCATCACCCTATTAAAGGCCGCCTTTGATCTGCTATAGATAGTATATCACAGGGGCAATAAAACAATTATCAACACACGGTGTGTCCTACTCTCTAAGAATAAATGCTTTTAACCCCGTTCTGCAATCTGATATGGTGAAAAGGATAAACAACAACACAAGGTATAGGTATTATTCTTTAATAAACACGAAGATTGGTGATAAAAACGTAACAAAATTTCAAATAGTATAGTTAATCCACATAGTCTTTTCATTAGTCTTCTTCCGTTTAGGTTTTGGTTTCAATGTGTCCCCTTGGTAAAAATCCATTTTTGATAATGGGCGTTTCACATAGAGTCGTGGAAGAGGTTTTGGTTGATTCAATTTGTCTGATTCAATTTCGATTGGCTTGATCTCACTTCCAGCCCGTCCGTCATCACGCGGATCTTTTAAATGGTTGTTGTTAACAGATTGAATGTGACTCACATCTTTCGCTCCTTCCTGATGTGGTGAGTCTTTTAAATCTCGTTGAACAGATTGAATCTGACTGACATCTTCTCCACCATCCTGATGTGGCAAATCTTCAACATCTCGTGCCTTTTCCGATATCGATTTCACCATACTCTCGTATTTGCGTTTGGGTACGAGAAGGTACTCTTTAGCCATTATCTTAAGTCAGTCTCTATGGATTTTATCAGCGGTAAAATAAGATCCAGGTGTTTCAAAAGCAGTCCAACTCTTCTCACACGTGTTGTTTGTTTGTCGATGAAGCGATGAATAACGAGCCTATGTTTGATCAACCTATTTATGTCTTTCCTTGACACCTTACGTGCTCCTTGAAGAACGTTATAGGCTATTTGAACCACAGCCTTCAACTGTCTGTGTGTGATAGTTTTTATCATAGCCTTTCGCTGTTCATTACTGGTGTCTAACAAAAGACGTAAGAAACAACTTTCCTTTATTATCAAATAATTCATGATGTCTTCATAGTGTTCTTCTCGGGAAGATAAACAACTGTTAACTGACCAGGCAGGATGCGAGTGCGAAGCTTATATTTGGGGTCGGAATGCGGCGAAAGGTCGATGAGTAGATAGCCATACTTCGGTTCGGTGGCCTTTCTAAATGCATCCATAAAGTATGTCAATTGGCCAGGTAGCACTTGTCGCCCTAGCGTCTGCACCTGAAGCTGGTCCCTGGTGTTTTTCAAGAGAATGAAGTAGTGAGTGTTTAAGCTCACACTTCGAATTCCATTGGCGAATAAATTTTGTACCAAGAAAAAAGTAGAAAAATTCAGATGGTGACTGTACTGACAAAACAAATCTACAATAGCTGGGTTCTTTGCCGCCTTTTGGAGAAGGTCGTCCAACACAAGCACTTTCATCCCTGGCTGCTCAGAACCCCAGTCTTCCAGGTCGTCCTTTGACGGACGGCCCTCATAGAACCAAATATGAGGTAGATGTAATTTCATCTCGCCGTAAAGTTTCTGATATACACCGTAACAATAAATGACTCGTTTTGGTTCTGCACTAAACATCTGCGTTCCATGCCGAAGAATCTCGAATAAGAGGGTCGTTTTTCCAGATCCGGTCGCACCCGCCATTATGCACGTAAATGGGCTTTCAAACTGAAGTGCGGTCATTTCCTGTGAAGCCATAATGTAAGTTTCAACTGAAGTGTAATTCATTTAACAGTTAGCTTTCAAATGATTGCTGGGTGTGAAAAGACTATGTATTTATATAACCGATTTCGACTTAGATTGGGAGGGGTAAGGAAACACAAATGAAATCACAATTGAACAACTTCATTTTTATTTGCATTTAATGAAAGAAGAATGGAGCATACATTCAGAAAAGAAAACAACACGTATAATTGGTTCTTCTCACGCACAACTTTAGCACCACCACCATAACAAAACAACAACAAAAAAAAGATCACAACGTATTCACAGAGAACAATGATTCGCATGATTGATTATATACACATTCGTCTTTTATACAGTATGGGAATGACTTGGAAAACATGTCCAACACGATCACATCGTTTAAGCAGAAATTATCTTTTGAAAATGCGTGAACAATGTCATATAAAGGCACTTGCTGGAATCGTTGGTGAAGAAACCATAAACAATATAAACCACAAATGTTTGAATAGTCACTTTGTACACGTCTCGAGTTGATCGCTGAACCATGTACAGCGTGTCTGCGTAAATATGGAGCAAACCACGCATTGTAATAATCCGGTGAATGTCCTAAACTGTCAAAGAAGTCTCCCTTTCGATTTGTATCGAAGTAAAAGACACACCAATGCTTTCCTGGTCGATCGTGAGGATCAGTGTTGGTTATAATACCGCACGGTAGGAACGGTAGCCTACTGGGCAAACGATCAGCCGCACAAACATACACCCGCCCTTTTAAGATAAAGTCACACTCTATACAACACCGAAGTTGCGAGGTATTCATTCTGTGATGATGTCCCTGGATTCTTGCACTTCAAAGTAACCTGGGCTCTGACTGAAGACGATGCAACTCGTAGTTTCTGAAAAAGAAAAAAAAAACGGCATAGTCGTTTACTGCTGTTAGGTGCATATACAGACAAGAGAATATATCATTTTGAAGAAAAGTTTAGAGTTTTAACAGGACGTATCACGCAACTTTTATAAAAATAAAACAATAGAAATGTGATGAAAATTGAAAAGAGCAGGAACATATACGAGCATATCTCAGATCTCACTCAGATGTTACATGGGAAAGAATCTAAAACATAGATGTAAGACGATCAACAGTATAGCCAGTAAAACCCACTTACCTGTCAATGCTGTCTTGAATTGTACGTCTTATCTGAGGTTTCCCGTTTTCATCAAGGTCATGTACTGCCCGCTTTCGTTGAAGTATGGCTCTAACTGGAACACGAACAGCGCATTTCCCCTTATAAAGTCCTCTGGGCTAATGTCGTTTCCAGCATCGAGATTCCATTTACCCGTAGTCTGAAACAGCTCGGTGAAAGCTCGCATCACTGTGGGACCTGTAGCGGTTGTGAAGTCTACCTTGATTGGGTTGCCCCCCACTGGGACGCCGTCTGCATATAGGCAGATAGATCGAATGCCGCAGTTCTCGAAGTCGAAATGGTTACTTTTATAGTCACCCGACACCGCTTTGGATTTGACAAATCCTATGACGACACGGCCGGGTTTCTGTCCTTGAAACAGGTTTTCCCAATGAAACGCTGTGCTACCACTTGGAATACTTTGCACCCGACATTCTCCTCTTACGAAGGGATACTTCGCATTGGTCGTTTTCATTATTTCGGAATGACCGTAAATCACAGACGGGTTTACGCGAACTTTCCTCACCAAATTGTTGATGTCGTGGATCTCTATCTGATAATCAGGGGAAGTCTCGCCTGAGCTTAAACAAAAGGCAGGACTGCTTCTGTAAAGTTTCAATTTCACGTCCACTTGATTGATGAGATATCTTGACATGGTAAACAAGTCGTGAAAAATGGGTCCTTGTAGGTCGAGAGAGGCAGATGATGCAATATGTTTTGCTCGCGAGTACAAGCCCGCGTTGGCACCAGCAGGGTCTGTGTCTTCGGGATGGTCGTTATCGTCTTTTATGAAGAGGTGGGATCGCAATTGCGACGACTTCGCGTCATGACCAAAGTTTAGCAAAGTTTCCATCATCGCCCGGTAAGGATTGTAGTTGCAAGTATTATTTTGCAGGGTGACTTCATTTGAGGAGAACAAGGCTTGCAAGAAAAGATTGACGGGTCCGACTTTTTCCGTTGCGCCCAAATTGGAACCATCTGCTTTTTTGACCTTGAGCTTGACATATATCTGTGAACCAGCCAAATCCAAGTGTCAAGAGAATTTTGACCACTGACTCTTAAACTCGATGGGTCCATCTCCACTCAACTGACTTAATGGTCGTATTTCTTGAGAGTAAATATCTGTCACGGCTGTTTGGGTAGGTGGTAGATCGAAAAGGGATAACTCGCTGGGTACACCCTCCGTAAATTCATCTTTGTTGACTATAGACATTCTCAGCTTTTTTTTCCAGTTACTTTTTATCGATTAAGGCGAGATGAATCAACTTATTACTGTTGTCTCGTCTGCTTTTCTTCCCACCGATTTGTTCCTGGTTTGTTGCCCTTATCTTCTTCCTTCCTTTTTTCACTTTACCACTATGCGGTGACCTTTTAATTTTGTCACTTTCAAGTTTGTCCCTTTTAAATGACTTGTCTGTTTGACGCTTTGATCGTGTCTGACTCTTGATCGCCTGTTCTACCTTTTTTTAAATCTTCACCCTCCCTTTTCAATTCACTTTTGACTTGATCTACCATTTGTTCGGTGCTGGATACCAGTTTCACAGGTGGAACTTTCGACATAGAATCTTCGTACTGTTTAAGGTACTTGTCAATGGGCGCAATAAAGGAATGTGAAACTCTACCACCACCTCTCATTTGATTGGTGGAATTCAATCTAATTTTTCCCTCAGCCACATGCTTGTAGAACCTCACCCATTTTTGTCGATCGGGTACGTATAATTTTGAGAGATTCGTTGTAGTTTTTTCTTCATCGATATAGAAAAGAAGCGTAGATTACAACGTTAAAACACAAACTGTGATGAAATAAATAATGCTCATTGCTTTATATGTGTTCCTCCTCGACCGCTGTTATATTCCTGAACTTTTGGCATATTTATTCTTCTCGAGAACGAGCTATGTAACGAATAGTCCTTGACAAATAAAATGTGCTCAGTAGTCTTGGAACAATGGTACTAGAATTACGTCGCAGTAATACTCGTCTTTTCACATTAAAAGATGTCATTTGACTAGCTAGTATTCTTAAGGCCAATCGGTATCGTCTAAAATAGTCTCTATCAACTACTAATGTAGGAATAATGGCGTTGACCACGTGGTATGTGACCTCCGTTATGGCACCCATTTGGCCTGGAGTGATGTTCTCGATCATCTGGTACCTGATTGGTGCACTGGCATTTCTGAGGGCAATCAGGAAATGAATGCGTAAGAATGCTTGAGACCTTTCCATAATGTCGCTTAGTTACATGTATAATTACACAGAATCAATGTCCATGAAAAATGGATAGCGCTTAAAGTGAAGCGTCAAATACGCGGGAGACTCTAAGAATGTAGCAAAATCGTCATCAACGGCTTTTATATAAATTTCTAATTCAATTATTTCCTTTCTTTTGACGGGAAGGTAGATCGGTTTGTCAAAATGTAACTCCAACCATTCTTTTCATTCATCTGTAATCTCCGCAGCAATGGTTTTTCTGTACCCTCCAAAATGCTGTCTTTACAAATGTTAGCAAAGACATAGACAGCTTCATCATCTTTCTTCAATATTCTAGATTTCCCTCGACGAGCTTCGAATTCCACGAGTCCAACCTTCCAAACACCGGTATAATGGAGTGGATAAGTGAACTTTAAACTTATAGACGTTGTTGTCCGAAAAATAGTAATTACTTTGATCACTTCGGATGTAGACGTACCGCTCCATGTTCACGCGTCTTGTTCAGTTTATCAATGACAGAGTCACTGTCTACCCAGCTGTTATTGGTTTGGAAATCAGTCCCATTTTACAAAGTATTGCAGTTTTCCTCCACGCCTCCGCTTCTTTAAAACCTTTTCTATAAACCATAGACTATCCGCATCCTTATTAACTGCTAAAAGCTAAGAATTGTAAAACTGGCCTTGAATAGTAATTTGCTTGAGATCCTGCAATTTGTACATAGGGAAGCCTTGGATCAGTTTCACAGAAGCCACTTTAAACACTTCGGTACTGAACTGGTCATCGTATGATTTTACGAATGGCCTTTTATGTAAGCTGACACGCACTAACTGACCCTTCTTGAATCTAATCGGTGGTTTATAGCGTGTCATTTTCGGTTTTCTTTTAAGTTCCGGCTTTTTCAAATACATATTGGCCCACACGTCGGCTTCGTTGTCTTCATTGACTTCTTTAGGAGATAAATAATTCAAACTTCTATGAGGGCTAGCGTTATAGCTAGCAACCAACTCATCAAGATGGTCAATGAAACGATACGTTCTTTTCTTTCTCATCAATCTATAGAGAGAGCCCTTGAATGTGCGCTGACTCCGTTCGACTATACTGGCCTTTGGAACGTTTTGAGTAGTAAAAAAGTATATATCATGGTCAGCCATTAATTTTTGAACCACCGATTAACAAATTCTGCACCTTTATCTGTCTGTAATTTTTTTGGTTTTCTGACTCGTAAAATGGATGCCATGGCCTCTATAACGGACTTTGCCGTCTTATTTTTCAACTGTTTAACCCAGAGGTATTTAGAAAAGACGTCAATCACGAAGAGTAAGTAATTTATTCCCGAGTTGAATTTACTGATATTAGACACGTCAGCCAGATCTGCCTGAAATTGCTCGTCGATAGATGACACTCGCACATTTGGTGTTTTAAACTTGCGGCGCACTTGTCTTTGAATGGAATAGGCATCCTGATTGTTCAACCATTTTTTGATATAGTGAAAACTGAATATTCCGGGATATTGCTTTTTCAAAACTCGGAATAGTTTCTGAGGGCCTGAGAAGGCAGCCGGATTAATCGCATTAAAGTAATACTCTTCCAAGAGTTTATCCTTTTCTTTATCCATACTTGAGCACCAATGATGGACAACTAAGGTATCAGAACGGGAAACGCAATATTTATTGGTGATATACGTGGAATAACTACAAAAAGAACGCATAACGGAAAAGGTTCACAATATTTATTGATAAAGAAAATATGGCGTTCTGATTATAAGTGGTGAAGCTAAAACTTTACACACATAAACATGAATAAACAAAGGTTACAATACAAAATATCAAAATCTCTTCTCCAAATGCATCATTCGCAAAGCCGTCTGATACAGTTTTGTCCGCCACTGCGAAGTCTTTAATTTGGTGTCCCTCCAAATGGAACTGTTCACTTTTCTTATGAGAAAGTTATAACAACAACTACAGTCGATAGCATTTTTCCAGCGTTGAACGACATATTGTTCGTCTATATTTCGCAGCACTAGTGCGAAATAACGCCGCAACTTCTGTTCATAAGTTAACATGATACAACTATGGTTGGTCCGTGACAAATGTCCCGTTTGGCAACCGATGCACATTTGGTGAGACATCGCGAATATTTTGACCTTTACTGCCTCGGCATAAAATAATGTCAGTTGTTGGAGCAAATAGTCGCATGTGCAGTCTGTGGTGTGTAATTCCATTATTCACATTTAACTTTTTCCGAAAAACAAAACCTGGCCTCCGGCCGTTCCACTAAATTAGAAGTCATAGGTATTCCGAATGTGATTTTCTTACTGCTCTCCCTAGACTTCTTGTCATGATTGGATTCTCCGTAACCGACCATCTTTAAGTATACACAACCCGGAGAAAGTCGCTTGTGTTCATCCCATGGGTTATCCTGCCTCTCCCATTGGCTGACTTTAAGACTGCAAGCGAAGCAAAGCGTAAAATCGCTCTGTCCCGTAGAGTAAAAGCCTGCTTGTGCCAAGGCGTATTTGTTCGGTATAATCTGTTTCGGCCAGTTGTGAAATGTCAAAAGTCTATCCTGATACATTTTCATGCTATATAACCTCTGATCTGTAGTAATATCCATATTTATACGGCCTCAAAAATTGTTTATTGTACTACTTGTATGAAATCTAAATGAAAGATACCAGCGGCGACGAAAGCTTATAAAACGCCTCAGGGTCATTTTCGTATAACTCTATTAAACGATTGGCCGCTTCTCTGGACTTGAACTTCAGTTTGTAGAAGGGAATGAAAGTTTTAGCCACATATTGGTGAAACAAATACATTAATGTCAGAAGCATATTAGTTTTTCCTCCAGGTTGCCTCTTAAAAAGAGTCCAAAAGCTGTACACCGAGCTTCAAGTCGCACAGAGCCTCAAATTGTTCCAAAGAGAGTAAAGATTTCCTTCTTCCTTCCTTTATTTCAATTGGAGTGTAACTGTTTATCCTGTTCACGGTCAAAGAAAGGTCGCTATTAATTCAACAAACGATTTTTCTTTTATCCACTTGACAACACAATCTTGAAATTTCTCGTCTAGATAAACTGAAATTAACGAGGTCCAACTGCGCCTGTGCCATTATGTGGATTTATTTCCGCAAACACTTAGCTTATAAACGTAAATCTCGTTGCGATCAAGACATCGTATACAGGTTGAAATTTAAACATGTTCTGAACGGATACCCAAAGTCACTCTTATATAGTAAGGCGAGACACAAGTTCTATAAATGGAATGAGAACCGGTTTAAACTGGTTTCGCATTCCACAGCCACCGCAAACGATGTTATTTGATGTTATGCCTTTGTCCTCGTGGCGCCAAAAAGTCTACTCGAGGATAAAAATAGTATACGGGAACAAAAGAGACCGATCGAATGACGCATACTTAACCCACACGAAAGCGCGCGAAAAAAAATGGCGCGTTTTTTTCAAAAGCGATAAACTCGAACGCGATACAAGTGGCGCGTTATGACGTCATCCAAGATGGCTGACCGGACGTGACGACGGTTCAAGATGGCGGCCGGATGTACGTCATCCAAGATGGCCGACCGGATGTCACGTCATCCAAGATGGCCGACCGGATGTCACGTGATCCAAGATGGCCGCCGGATATGACGTCAGAGGGTGGAATCTAGTCCTGAGGACTAGATTGCCCCCCCCCCCCTTTTACCCTACTGACATCGTAAATTCGACCGACCAAATTAAGTGCTATAAACATTAAAATATAGGTAAAACTAGAGCTGTCAGTGAAACTGACTAGGGCCCCGGCAGCGCTATCAGAGGAGTAGGAAAATGTTGAAAATTTGTGGACGGACAGACAGACAGACGGACGGACAGAGTGATTACTAGTGATTACTATAGGGCACCCACACTTTCAGTGCGGGGCCCTAATGATATATGCAAGGGCTAGAATTATTGTTAATGTCAATCTGCATATCAGTGCAAGAAATATGTGCATTTCAATATGTTTCTCCATTTGTATTTACACAATTTAAGGCCAGTATAGTCACTGTGTAATCCGTTCTTTGTATTGTTTATTTCAGACGTTGTTCATTGTGGTCGATCAATAAACATAACAAATAGAACAGGTTCTTATCTATGAACAACATCTAGCCAACATGCCTATCGTCAGATGTCCATTCCTGAATGCGAGTTCGCAACAGACGATCTAGATGCCGTAATCGTTGCTGCCCTATTGAACACCCACTCAATGACACATGTGCCAGCGGTGGCTACCCCGGTCACCCCTGCCAAGGTTGAAAGAGTGAAGCGTCCAATCATCAGAGCAGCAGGGACTTACCAGGATTGGGAATACTTCAAGCAACGATGGGACGATAATGTTAAAGCCACAAAAATTGATGGTCGCGATCAAATCCTACAACTCCTGGAATGTTGTGAGGAAACTTTACGTAGAGACCTCACCAGATCTACTAGCGACAAACTGATTGACAAATCTGAAGCAGAGGTCTTAGCCGCTATTCGTAAACTGGCAGTTCGGGAGGAGAACGCAACGGTTGCAAGACACAAATTACATTCAATGAAGCAAGATCGAGAGGAAACCGTTAGAAGTTTTGGCGCCCGTGTAAAAGGACAAGCAAACATATGCAAGCTTTTACTGAAGTGCCCTAGCTGCAACGTGGATGTCAATTTCTCTGAGGAAGTGATGCGAGACGATATCATAAGATGTATTGCTGACCCAGAAATTCAACTAGAGTTGCTCGGGGACAAAAACCAAAACATGACTTTAGAAGAAATATTTCAATTTGTCGAGGTAAATGAAGCTGGCAAACGGTCAGCCTCTTCACTCATCGAAAGCCACCCCGTGGAGTCGGCCTCTAGTTCCGGTCAGTCTGAAAGCCCCAAGACACCACATGACACCCCAAGACACCCTAAGACACACCAAGACACCCCAAGACACCAAAATTTATTATTTATTTATTTCCACGAGAGTGTTAGAAGGCTTTTCAATGCCTAAAAGTATTTAATAAACAAAAATAAGACTGTATACGTCCTAAGCAGTTACATTACGTGGAGCGTGATAGCTCAGTGGTTAGTGCACTTGCCTCTGATGCTAGAGGTTCCAGGTTCGATCCCCGGCAGCGACGATAGAATTTCGGTGTCCGAACACGCTCCATTGGCGTCATTTGCAGGGATGAATGTCATAAAGTGCACCGTTCTTCGGATCGGGACGTTAACTGGAGGCCCCCTGTGCAGGGAGAACCATCCCCTGTGCAGGTTAAAGATCCCTACCGTAATTACTTGATTACTGTGTAGGCTTTCATCCTGCAAACCGGACGTGTATGTAATATACACCTGCGGTAATGGTCAAAATGTGACCGACGCAGTATCAGAAGATAGATAGATAGACATAATGCACTGTATATATACTCTTGTAGATCGGCAATTCGGCAATGTAATAAACACCCCAAGACACTTATATATCGCCTTTGTTGTTAATTGCCATACCATCTAAGGCATTAATAGCATGAACCAACATAATACTAAGGAAGTTATAGAGATTAACCGGTATTCCTCTGTTCTATATCCTGGAGTTTGGGATTTATCAAATAATTGTTCAAAACCAAAGCTTTGTATCTTAGGACACATTTTATCATCTGTTTTGGTCTATAAAAAATTCGAATGAGGTTTTAAATAAATTGAAATCTAGACAGTTTCGTGCTTCTAGTCTGTCTACCTACGATTTTTCCACTCTTTACACTACACTTCCTCATAATCTTATAAAAGAAAAGCTTAATGATTTAATTGAATGGGCTTTTCACAGAGAAGATTCTCTCTATCTTGCATGTAATGTCAGAAATGCATTTTTCACTTCTAAAGAGCATAAGAATTATACACTTTGGTCACGTCAGAAAGTGTGTGATGCCCTCACCTTTCTACTTGACAATATTTATATTAGATTCGGTACTAAGTTATTTAGACAAGTTGTGGGTATTCCGATGGGTACTAATTGCGCACCTCTTGTGGCTGATCTGTTCTTGTATTGTTATGAAAGAGACTTCATTTTGTCGCTTTCCATTGATAACCAATCTGAAATTATTGAAGCTTTTAGCTCTACTTCTAGATATTTAGATGATTTATTAAATATTGATAATACCTATTTTGATGGTTTGATCAGTCAGATTTACCCCCTAGAACTTCAGTTAAATAAAGCAAATTCTTCTGATACCGAGGCCCCGTTTTTGGATTTACATCTATCTATTGTAGATGGATTTGTTTCGTGCAAAATTTATGATAAACGCGATGACTTTGATTTTGAGATTGTAAATTTTCCTTTTTTGGATGGTGATGTTCCTCGTGCGCCATCCTATGGCGTTTATATTTCGCAATTAATTCGATTTGCTAGAGTTTGTAGTCATGTAACTGACTTCAACACTCGTAATAAATTATTAACGGCTAATCTTCTTAATCAGGGTTATCGGTACCATAAACTACGCAAAGCCTTTTCAAAATTTTATAGACGCCATTCTGATTTAATTTCAAAATTCAATATTGGACTTAAATCTCTTCTGCAACAAGGTCTATCGGAACCCGAATTTTATGGTGACTTAGTATATAAATTCAGAAAAATATATAACCGCAATGACTTCAGCACCCAATTTCGTAAAATCATTCTTCGATATAAAAAGATTGGGTACAACATGGATATTATACGACAGACTGCATGCATGGTAGTTAACCCAATCACGGTTGGCAACTTTGCTTCCCTCTTTAATTGCACGCCGGTGGGTCAGGCCTCAGATTCTACGACGGCTCCAACGTAAAGGCTTATTGAAAATTAAAGAGATAATGTTGGTTGGTGCCTGATGCTCTGTCTCTGGTCGGGCTCATCGGAGTCTAACTGTTGGTTTTCTTTTGCTCCAGCATTTCAGTGGTTTCTTGCTGTCGAGTCCTCACCGTTGTCTCACCTCTGTGGTTCTTTGATTTCTGTGTTCACGGAGATGTTGCACTGATGAGTTAGGAGGCCTTCATGCGGACTGAACAAATTATTTTTCTAAATCGCGACGGAAGTAAGGGCGAGGATTGTGGCCACGTAAAATCGATTTAAGCCCCCCAGTGGAAATCTTCCACTGACCGTTCCAAGGCGGCTCTTCTGTGGCGATTTATTTATGTTGTTGTTTGTTACTTGCTGTGTGTATCACTTGTGTCTTTTAATTTTGGATGGCCATATGGCCATTTTGTGGGAAAGTAACTGTCCATATGGCCTTCCTTTGTTTGGGTTTCCATTATGGTCTGGTCGCTTAATGTTTGTATTTCTTTCCCTTTGGTGTCTTTTATGGATGGAGTAAGTTAATTGTATCAATTCCTGATCTTTGTTTTACTTCTACTTTATCATTGCCTATTTTCCCTTTTTGTTCGTAATTGTTAAAAAAATAATAATGTCAAGTAACCCATCCATCCATTTGTTCCGATCTTAGGACGAAAGGTACCGAATATATAATGTGATTATCTTATTTATGCCGTCAATTACTAATAGCTGCAAACGGCCACTTGTTTACTGATTACGTAATTGTTCGCTTAATCCTTTTCAACTGATAAAACTTTTCACACCTAATGAATAGTCACAAGTGTGTCTCTGCAAAGATGGCACGGCCAAGTGTCGGCGACCGATAGAATATTAAATCTTTAATGTTATTTCAAATGTTTTATTTTTTTTACTTTAGTTTTACAGTATTGAAAATTTTATCTAATAAATAAATACGTTAATAAAAATAAAATATAAATTTTCTGATGAAAGAGTGTGATACTTTTGCATATTTCTGCTCCAAACATAGATTGTTGTCACTCATTAGTACTCCAAGGTGGTTCTAATGAGTAACCAGAACTTATGTCTTAGAGGGAGGCCTTCATGCGGACTGAAGAGATTATTTGTCTAAATCCCGACGGAAGTGGGGGCGGAGGGGGGTGTGGCCACGGTGGAGTTGGTTTCGCTGATTGTTCCGGGGCGGTTCTTCTGTCGTGGTTTATTTTTGTTATGGCTTGTTTTTGAGTGCGTGTCGCTTATATAATTTTGTTTTGACTAACCAATATTGGCCATTTTGTGGGAAAGTAACTGTCCTTTTGGCTTACCGCAAGTGATGTTTCCAAAAGGGTCCAGTTGTTTCATGTTTGTGTTTCTTTCCCTTGATGTCTCTGATGGGAGCTGTGGGTTAATTGTATCGATTCCTGATCATTGCCTTCACTTCTATCATAGTAGGAATATGGAAAATAATGTATAAAAAATAGAAGTAGAGGCAATTATCAGGAATCGATACAATCAACCTTCAGCTTCCATCAGAGACACCAAAGGGAAAGACACACCGACATGAAACAACAGACCCTAATGGAAACACCAACAGTGGAAAGCCAAAAGGACAGTCACTTTCCAACAAAATGGCCAATAGGCTATCCAAAATAAAATAACATAAGCGACACAAACACCCAAAAGACAAACCATAACAAAAATAAACAGCGACAGAAGAACCCTGTAGAATAGAAGTAAAGGCTATGATAAGGAATCGGTTCAATTACCCAACATTGAAAACACCAGTTTCAATATATAAGAGTGGGGGATTAAACTGCAGATGTGTCCCACACACTCCGACCGCTATATTCTGCATAGACTGGATGAATGCTGGATCCACGGGGAAGACATTCTCAAATGTGACACTTTCTTAATTTTTTTCCCTCAGCGCATGCGCGTGTTTAAGATTTGCAATTCAAGAAGAAAGAATGGCATTTGGTTTAGTGTCTCGGCAAGTAGGTATGTTATGACGGGACTTATGTCCGACAGTCAGGTACCGATAGTGTCCCCATTGCAGGGATCCTAACAGTCTATCAGGTATTACAAGGACCGAGATGTTGCCCTTAAGCAAGAAAAATGTAAGGGAAAAATGAGTTTAAAAATGTCATTAAAGATGTATGTAGGGAAATTCTGGGTAACAAGACAAACTTTAGTTTAATTAGGGGAATTTGAGTTTTGATTATGTATTCATTTGTCTGAAACCAATAGTGATAAATCACCAAGGGAAATGATTACTGAAAGGGGGATTAGATTTTTTAAGACGCTACCTCCCCTGAAGGAAAGCCGGTGTGGCCATTCCCATTGACGCTCCATGTGTTACTCTATTTATTAACACTTGACCTGCTGAATATATTAATTCTGCTTCTATCAACCAATCAAATAACTAAATAGTTCAATCCTTACAAATTCACACCTCCAAAAGTCGCAAATTGTTTAACAAGCATGAACAGATCATCAGTTACATTTGCGCGGTGCCAGCTGGAAACTAAGGATAAAATTTCATCCTTGGGCTAACATGACGGGACGATAATGAGCAATTAAAAACAATGTTGAAAACTGGGGATACTATTTCCAATGTTAAAAACTGGGGATAGTATTTAAGTGTTATTCATTCTAGGACAAAATCTTATCGAATCGACTGACTATTTAAACCAATGTGTATATACGAGGATAGGCTGAAAAGTTCTGAGCCTGACCAAGAAGCAGGCATCGAACAGCCATGAAATTTTGTATTCATTAAATCCAAGCCTTTATTACTTGGTTTGACTCAAATGAGTTCAAGTTTACCTGCAATAACGTCGAAATTCTAGACTTTGAAAAGTGATACTAGCACGTTTTTGAGAAATTGGACAAAATCTGGCATCGTGGTGTCATCAAGTACCTCCATAAAAAGGGGTTAGCTCCTAAGGACATTCATGCCGATATGGTTGCTACATTAGGGGATGATGCTCCTTCTTATGCAACCGTGAAAAGGTGGGCAGCAAATTTTAAGATGGGCAAGGACAGCCTTGAAGATGATGACCGGTGTGGACGACCACAACGGCAACAACTGAGGAAACCATCCACCAAGTGCACAGGGCCGTGATGGATGACAGGCGTTTAACTGTGAATCAGTTAGCTAACACTGTTGGCATCTCCCATGGACGAGTAGAGAACATTCTACACAGTGAATTTGGAATGTGGAAGGTTTCCGCCAGATAGGTGCTACGGCTTTTGACGCCTGACCAGACTGAACCTGTCACAAGCCAACTTGGCTATAATTGAAGCAGACCAAGATGGTTTTCTTGACCGTTTTGTCACTCAGGATGAGTGTTGGGTTCATCACTTTGAGCCAGAGACCAAAAGACAATCCATGCAATGGAAGCACCCTGGCTAACCCCCTCCAAAGAAGGCAAAGGTCGTCTCCTCTGCAGGGAAGGTGATGGCATTAGTGTTCTGGGATGCCAAGGGTATAATATTCATAGATTACCTTCAAAAGGGCAGAACAATTAATGTGGAGTATTATGCAGTTCTGCTTAAACAATTGCGAAAAGCAATTAAGGTTAAACGACCCAGAAAATTGACAAAAGGGGTCTTGTTCCATCAGGACAATGCGCCTGCTTAGAAATCGGTTGTCGCAATGGCCGCTGTGCATAACTGTGGCTTCACCCTCCGTATTCACCTGATCTAGCTCCATCAGATTATTTCCTGTTTCCAAACATGAAAAAGCACTTGGCTGGGCAGCAATATTGGTCAGACGAGGAGGTGATAGCTGCTGTGGAGGAGTTTTTCAGGGACCAAGATGATACCTTCTATACCACTGGGATCCAAGGACTCCAGCATCGCTGGAGGAAGTGTGTGGACAGGAAGGGAGACTATGTTGAAAAGTAAGGCATTTTCAGCATGGACAAACCATTGGATCTTGGTCAGGCTCATAACTTTTCAGCCTACCCTCGTATATATGTGTATAGTGATATCTGTATACACTGATATCAGGTATTCTGAACGTGGCCAAATGTAAATCTTTTCACGAAAATTGCTTCAATCATATCATAACATATGTAAAATAATAATAAATTTGTGTAATAATAATGGTGTCTTGGGGTGTCTTGTGGTGTCTTGGGGCTTTCAGACCGACCCCTCTAGTTCCTATAAGAAATCTAAAAGATCTGTGAAAGAAAATACAGAACCATCCGGGTATTGTGGTAGAAAAGGACATGGGAGCCACGCACCACCCCACATCAGAAAAAAGAATGCCCCGCATATGGAAAAATGTGCGACCGCTGCCACAAAAGCAACCACTTCCCCCAGGTATGCAGAGGGGGCTAAGCAGCCGCGGCTTTCTTGTATTTAGGTACCCCAGATAGAGAGATATATTTTGTAGCGGTGTATTTGTAGCTGCATGTTTCGTTTTCTTGGTCGTTTTCACCCCGAGTCGTTTCGCCCTGATTAAGTGGGTTGTTTCGCCCTTATTTTTTTCAAGCCTTACGTTTGTTTTGGTATACTAAGGGGTTGATCGGGGGGGGGGGTATTGGAAGTCCCGGAAAACATTGTAATAACCTCTTTTGGTTACTGACGACTTATACGTCAGGTTTGAGCAAATGAGCTACCCCCTTTTTGAGAAAGACATTCGAGCTCACATTACATAAATATAATGGGATTTATGTCTATGAAAATGACGGTGTATATGTAAAAATATGACATATTTCTCTCTGCTCCAAACTTAGATTGCGTGTTGAAATATGACATATTTCTCTCTCTGCTCGAAACTTAGATTGCGTGTTGAACTGTCTAATTGTGTATGTTTTAGAAACAGAAATAAGAAAAATAACGTATGTGTGAAAACCCACTGTTCACTGTATAAAGTGAGGTTCGGAAGAGGTTTTTTTCCGTTTGATTTGAGGTTTAACGTCCCCGTTACCACTGTATAGGTCATTGTGGAGACGTTGCTTCCAATTTCGTGGGACTTTTACCCGACACTAAGATAAAATTACATCTCAAGCCCTATCGCCCAATGAAAACAATATGGTTTATAGGCATGGATTGTCTGACTCACACCACTTTGCATGGAATGGCTTAGATCCTCTTACAGTTTACCAGTACTTGTGTGTGGTCGGTTTCAAACCATTCTTTGATATAAAACGATTGGGTACAACATAAATGTTATAGGACAGACTGCATGCATGGTAGTTAACCCAGTCACCGTTGACAACTTTGCTTCCCTCTTTAATTGCACGCCGGTGGGTCAGGCCTCAGATTCTATGACAGTTCCAACAAAAAGGCTTATTGAGAATTAGAGCGATCTAATTCAAGGTAATGTTGGTTGGTGCCTGATGCTCTGTCTCTGGTCGGGCCAATTAGAGTCTAACTGTTGGTTTTCTTTTGCTCCAGCATTTCAGTGGTTTCTTGCTGTCGAGTCCTCACCGTTGTTTCATCTCTGTGGTTGTTTGATTATTTGTGTTCACCGAGATGTTGCACTGATGAGTTTGGAGGCCTTCAAGCGGCCTGAACAAATTATTTGTCTAAATCACGATGGCAGTAAGGGCGAGGATTGTGGCCAGGTAAAATCTATTTAAGCCCCCCAGTGGAATTCGTTTCCGCTGACTGTTCCAAGGCGGTTCTTCTGTCGCGGTTTGTTTTTGTTGTGGTTTGTCTTTGGGTGTTTGTGTCGCTCATATTTTTTTTATTTTGGATAGCCTATTGGCCATTTTTGTGGGAAAGTAACTGTCCTTTTGGCTTTCCGCTATTGATGTTTCCATTAGGGTCTGTTGTTTCATGGTTGTGTAATGTGTTTCTTTCCTGTTGGTGTCTCTGATGGGAGCTGTGGGTTGAATGTATCGATTCCTGATCATTGCTTAAACTTCTTTTTTTCAGCATTGCATGCACGCATAATGCAGCCCATCTATGACTCAAGCCCCAATGGGCAGGGTCCATAAGGTTCAGAAGGGACTTAATTGCATATACTTACTAACATGTTTTATTTACTTAATAGATGTTTCTCAACAAATAGTGACGTAAGTCCGTGTGTATGTAATAAGTTTATACGAATTAAGTATTGACACGACGAGATATACTGGAGAAGTACCATATAACTGGTTACATTGTTACCTAATCAGTCTTCTCTGTCTCTGTCTCTGGTCGGGCTCATCGGAGTCTAACTGTTGGTTTTCTTTTGCTCCAGCATTTCAGTGGTTTCTTGCTGTCGAGTCCTCACCGTTGTCTCACCTCTGTGGTTCTTTGATTTCTGTGTTCACGGAGATGTTGCACTGATGAGTTAGGAGACCTTCATGCGGACTGAACAAATTATTTGTCTAAATCGCGACGGAAGTAAGGGCGAGGATTGTGGCCACGTAAAATCGATTTAAGCCCCCCAGTGAAATCTTCCACTGACCGTTCGAAGGCGGCTCTTCTGTGGCGATTTATTTATGTTGTTGTTTGTTACTTACTGTGTGTATCACTTGTGTCTTTTAATTTTGGATGGCCATATGGCCATTTTGTGGGAAAGTAACTGTCCATATGGCCTTCCTTTGTTTAGGTTTCCATTATGGTCTGGTCGCTTAATGTTTGTATTTCTTTCCCTTTGGTGTCTTTTATGGATGGAGTAAGTTAATTGTATCAATTCCTGATCTTTGTTTTACTTTTACTTCACTGAGACGTCAAAACTTAATACAAACAAACAAACTAATTTTAAAGAGTAATAATCAAATACATATACAAAGTAGTGGTTTTAGAATATAAGTGTACATAAACTATATATAGTTATGTACATGTCTTCACAACCAGAATACTCAACCCACTAAGTTATCCTCATCCCAGTTGTTTTGGTTAGGGTTATTTTGAAAATGATGCATTTTTTCATCGCAACATTGTGTACAACTTTACGCAAGTTTTAGCAGACGAAAAAAATAACAGTACTGTTACCTCAGGTCACTTTTACCATTAACAATAAACTGACAATCAGGAAGGGCTTTTAGTTTAAGCAGACGAAAAAAGTAACAGTACTGTTACCTCAGGCCACTTATATCATTAACAATAAACTAAAAAGGTTATTTTTAAGTTGATACATAGTTCCCTGTACAGTATGTAATGTTATGTGTTTATTAAAGTGGTCATTTCCAAGTCTGTCTCTTCGTCCACAAACTCCCGACTTTCCACTATTTTACATAGACTTTAATCAGATGCGGAATACTTGGCGTGGGCATCACGAAACTCCCAGTCCGGGTCTGTACTAAACCGCATGTCCATTGTCTTCATGTCTGTTCGCTCAAATTTGGGTCTTTTGTCTCTATTTCCACAGACAATGCTATTTTTGAGCTTTAATCTTGTCCGTCATCTCCCATCAGGAATTTTAGCAGACGATTTTTTATGTTTAAGAAGTTGGGTAAATGTCAGTCAACACACAATCAGCCGAGGCTAAGTTGAGATTAGACTGGCCAGTGTTATGTAGCGCATTACAGTCACATAGACAAATTCAATTGGGTTTCTATGAAATCCTTTATATTTTCTCCTTTACTTTTCAGTCTGTTAACAAGCTCTATATATATAATAAACCGCGAGAGCACTGAGCGATTAACTCCAGTGACTTCAAAGTAGAAGTAAAACAAAGATCAGGAATCGATACAATTGACTTACTCCGCCCATCAAAGACACCAAAGGGAAAGAAACACAAACATGAAGCGACCAGACCATAATGGAAACCTAAACAAAAGAAGGCCATAAGGACAGTTACTTTCCCACGAAATGGCCATCCAAAATAAAAAAGACAAAGGCCTTCCTTTGTTTAGGTTTTCATTATGGTCTTGTCGCTTCATGTTTGTGTTTCTTTCCCTTTGGTGTCTATGATGGGTGGAGTAAGTTAATTGTATCGATTCCTGATCTTTGTTTCACTTCTACTTTAATATCCTTTATTCTAATTAATAGGTTGTGCTCATTCATTAGGTCTTCAAATATTAAACTCGCAAAGTTTGTTTTAATACTAAAATCTATATTTATCTGTGGACGTCCCACAACTCCACCGATCTCTAATACATGTTTTCTTATTTTAATTGTCGGTAATACATATGATGTAAACAGTTCTTCGTCAGACATCTGCCTTTTTACAGCTGTTTTCTCCTCTATCTTTACCTTTTCCCTATTTAGAAAATTTAATCCTTTTTGAAAAAACGCTCTATCCTCAACAGGCATTTCTCTAAAAGCCATATCCTAGGCGTCTTCAGAAAACTTTGCAATCGTTTTAATGTCTTTAGCCTTAGTGAGTTGTTAGACCAAGTGGGGTGCGTTTTGCACTTTGAGCTGATATCTACTTTATCTTAACAGCCGACTGTCTTGACGAAAAAGAACGAACTAACGACGCATTTATGAAACAGTCGGTCAAAAATTAAGTTGAGAAATGACTTTTTTTTCAATAGAGTTATATGTCTGCCAAGTCAACAGTTAAGGATAAGCCGTCTGATCAGGATCATCACTTAACATATACAGATGATGATGATTTCGTGTTTAACGACGCGTCAACCCTCTTGGTGGGTCATAAGCGTCAGTCGGTTAATGTTTAAACGGCATGAATAATTATGACGATATTAAAAGTAACAAGTCAGAATGATAATGTATAAAAATCTGAAACAGTTAAATCTTATGAAAAAGACCAATTTCTTTTAAGAATAAAATAATGTTATCAACAGGTACATCTCGAAACAGTTGTTGCAAAGTGTCAGCTTTGAAATATAAAATACGTGAGGGTGAAAAGTCAACACAGTCAATTAAGATATGTTTCACAGTGAATGGCTGATCACAACCTACACAAGAAGGCTGATCATCACCATTAAAAATATAAGAATGAGTAACTCTAGTATGGCCGATGTGCAGTCGTGTTAATACTACGTCCTCTTTTCTGGAAAACTGTGGAGGAGAGCATTTTGTTAGCGGCCTTGTCGGCAGGGGCCAAAACAAACTTCTTATGAAATTCTTGAATACCTAGTTTAAGATGACGTAAAGACGTCTTGGGCTTAGGAGGTAATAAGTTAGTATTTTGAGAATAGAAAGAAATGCGTTTATTCACTAGTTTTAAAATGCTAAGTTTCCAGTCCTCAAGGGCTTTATGCTCAACATACTCTCGCTTACACCATCGATTACCGAATTCATTCAAGGAAGCAGCGATTTCATCTCTACATTTACTGAAATCAATTTTAGAAGGAAACCGACACCTCGGTCCTTTAGAAATTATATTCCTTATCCTAGAATCAGGAATAATTTTCAAATTGCCAGTAATTACATGACCAGCAGCAGGATAGCAATACTTTGAGTTTTTACAATCACATGAATCAGGAGTATTAGTATCAATATCAAGATCTGAAACAAGCCTATTGAAATTAAAAATGATAGATCTGACAGGTTTGTTATATAGTCTGAAATCCCAGTCTGTTTAAAAAATGCCGAGATAGATTTATCAGTTTTTAATACCGCCAAGTCACTTTATTTCTTGGTCGAAACATGACAGCGGCAGTCATTCCAGGCGCCGTGTTAGATGGAAAAGTCTGTCTTACAAACATAACAGAAAGCATAATATTGTCCCGCCTTCGATGGCTTCAGTACCGGCCTCAGATTTGTATAATCTGCGATAAATTTCTGCACCACTCTACACTTTTTTGGCATCGGAAGCCATTTTGATTTGTATGACATGTCGGGTTCGCAATCTTGCAATTTTTAACCAGCTATTGTTTTGGTTTTCTAATAAACAATGCACAAACCAGTCTGTTTTTCAAGGGGACCAATCCAATTTATTACCGGTGAACATGTATAATTTTCATTGTGTACAGGTAGACGCGACTTCCGTTATTTTATCGGTACCGTTTTTGCCGGAATTTTGATGTACGAAATCGTAATGCGGAAATCAGACCTGAAAATCGGTATGATTCCGCAAAAATCGGAATGGTTGGCATCTCTGACACTGGACTCAGACGTTGATGACGACTCCTCTGATTCTTGCAACTTCCTACGCATAATCTTATATTGTTTATCAGAAGTACCAGGCACCTTGTTTTTCTTTCTTTTAATGCCGGTAGATTTTGAAATAGATGTAGACGAGGAAGAGAGTTTCTGCTTTTTCTGTTTGAGTTTCTTAGTATCAGGTTGGTGTAAATCAGATGTCATGTTGCTACGGGATTCTCTGATTATTGGCCCGCTGCGTCTGCTAACAGATCCCAGCCTGGAGTGGCTTAACCGCGAACTCGAACCCCGAAAAAAAGGCCCTAGACTGTCGTGCCGACGATATTTGGTTGTAAGGCTGTGTAGATGAAGACGGCATCTGGATTGATACAAGATTCCGTACCATGCTGAAACAAAAGGAAATGCAAAGTATCTGGAATGACAAGGCAAAGTGTAATGAACCTATAACAAATATTTGTCCCGAAAGGATATATATATATATATATTTATCTTAGTATGCCTAAGGTGGCAAGAATTAAACAGTAGGTACTGTTTACTATATGTCTCTATAAAAAATATCAGTTTCAATTTTTCCTTCGTTATTTTTCACCAAAACATCTAGGAAAGACTGTTCCTTATTGTTATACTGTAATGCACGTCGGCTAAGAACGATAATATCAGTAGAACATTCCCCACGAATTAGGAATGGAGGCAGTAAAGTACTGGTTAGAAAAATATCCCGCGGAACGGAAAAGTCAAAGATTTTCGAATGATTTCATTATAGAAGGTATTCAATTCATTCTCGAGAACAATACATTCTCATTTGACAAAAACTTTTATAAACAAAACAAAGGTACAGCAATGGGCACGAAGTTCGCACCTGTTTATGCAACTCTTACCATAGGCTACCTTGAAGAAATATTATATCAAGAGATCAACACGCTTTTCGGGAATGAGTTTGGAACCTATTTTATGACAAACTGGAAACGGTTTCTAGATGACTGCTTCGTTCCTTGGACAAAATCTAGCGAAGATTTAGCAACATTACACACTATCTTAAACAATTTACATAAAGATATCAGATTCACATTACAGTATAACAATAAGGAACAGTCTTTCCTAGATGTTTTGGTGAAAAATAACGAAGGAAAAATTGAAACTGATATTTTTTATAAAGAGACAGATAGTAAACAGTACCTACTGTTTAATTCTTGCCACCCTAGGCATACTAAGATAAATATACCATTCAATTTAGCACGTCGGCTAAGAACGATAATATCAGAAGAACAAACTTTACAGGTTCGCTTGCAGGAATTAAAATCTTTCCTCATTAAACAGAAATATCCTGAACCTGTAATAGATTGGGGGATAAAGAAAGCAATGGCGCTAGACAAGAATATCCTTAGAACCGTAAGGGTTAGGCAAGATGAGTGCATCCTCCCTTTCGTATCAACATTTAATCCAAAAGACCCGGAAATATTCCCGGTTATTTTCAACAATGTACCGATTTTGGAGAAAGATGAAAAAATGAAAGGCATTATTTCAAAATACAAGTTTATAAAGAGTAAGAGACAGCCCTACAACCTTAAGCGTCTACTCACTAAAGCAAAATTTACTTCAAAGTTTGACCATAAGGTGAAAAAATGTAACAGACCGAACTGCGGCCTCTGCATTCATTTATTAGAAGGAAACTGTTTCACATTCAATTGTGGAACTAGATTCATAATCCATGAAGATATGTCATGCGATGTAAAAAACGTAATTTACGTAATGAAATGCAGGGGCTGTGGAGAGGAATACATAGGTGAAACCGGAACTTTCTTGCGTAATCGTGTCACAGTACACAACCAACACATCCGTGACCCAAAAACAAGAATGCTAAAAGTAAGTGAGCATATTGACAATTGCGCTAACACATTAGAGCCGAAATATAATATTTTCCCTTTCATGAATGTTTTGATTGTTTGATTTAAAGTTTACCATCTCCGTCAACACTGTACAGGTCATTTTTGAGATGTTGCTTCCAATTTTGTGGGACCTTTACCCGATACTGAGATGAAATAACATCTGAAACCCTGTCGCCTAATAAAATTACATGAATGTATATGCGAATAATGATGCCAGCACTCAGTAATATATATTAATGCAAGACAGAATTGTAGCTATAGTGGTGTAGGTATGGTGTAGGTAGACTGATAACTGGACACTTTTTCATTACAATTGTTAATAAATTACTTACATTACCAACAAAGTCACAACAGCTAGAGTCATTATAATAAATAAGTTCTGAACAGTAAGATCCTTTGGAAGCAAAGAATACACCAAATAAACGTAAATAGCAGACTCGGTTTTATTGAGTCTGTTCATGACAAGTACTGAAATGTGCTACACCGGCCACGTCCGCTAGCACCGGCTTAAGCAGAACTCTATTTTCAAAATGATTTTAAATGAACTCAATGATCCTAAATGCCCATGTGGATTATAACTCAAAAAACCGGCAATGCCCATGTGGATTATAACTCACAAAAGGCAAAAATTGCAGAAAAAAGACTCCGCTTACTTGACCTATGTGGCAGCATTACTGGCCCGTAACACACAAAAGGTCGCAAAAGCCTATACTAGCTAGACCCATGTGGAAGCCTAGATACCGATAACTCACAAAAGGTCGCAGCTTGACCTAGGTGGCAAAACAAAAAACAGACTCATTTTGTAACCGAGTATGAGTCACCAAACAAATTTACACATACTATAAATACGTGCTTGCAAACTTGAAACTAACAAGAATCTAGCTGGCATTAAATGCAGTTGGGAGTCTGCTTCTCTGCCCACAAACTAGCACCCATAATGGACATATAAAATTTTACTAAACCAACATCATTGACACGAGACCCATCTGCTGCTACAAATTCATTCAAAAATCGTGAATTAAAATTCTGCCGAGAATATTCCCACAATTACATATTTTTATATTGTTTATCCTTTATTTCTATACGGATAAGGTTATTCACTTCATTTACTTTGGCATTGAAGCCTTCATATTGCCCTAACCTGGGCAGCAGTTCTAAGAGGATAATAAATGTAACTCCTTCAGCAATGCTAAATTGTACAAATTCAAAAATCTGTGATGTCACTGTCTTCGGCTCAATCCCCACATGGCCGGGATCGTTTGACCCAATAGACAAAATTAAAATTTCTGGTTTGATTGATTTTATGCTATCGGTTTGATGCCACACACTTTTTCTGGCTTTATAAAACACTTTAGCACCACCAACTGCGGCCCAATGAATGGGCAAACGCTCTTTGTCGATGTTCATGTTAAATAAACCCTGTTCGCCGGCCCACTTATTCAAATTTGTGGAAAAATAGTCACCCGCTAATTGTACACTTCGCTGGGTCATGGCGGTAGCCATGATGTCAATATGTGTAATGTTCGTTCGAAATCAATACACACGCACACAATTGTGCAACTTAAGAACGCTAGCAGTAAACCGAAAGTTGCGATTAAAATATGAACAACTACGAGAATCTAGGCTACCTTTTAAAGACAGAAATAGGTGAATTTACGGAGTCCATTAAAAATTAGTTTCGACACATACCTGGCTTTCTTCCTCGAGCGTGTGTGCAATCTGATAGACAAGGGCGATAATTTGTAGCAAACACGGTGGCTAACCGATGAGAAAATTCACGGCGGTTGCACAACCCCCGTAATCACTACAAACTATACAAGGTTCTCAAGATTATAAATGCCATTTTTCCATGGGAAAATTTTGTTTGTTTTTTCTTGTTTCTGCTCAAAATATAGATTGTTGGTAGCAACAATCTATATTTTAGAGCAGAAATAAGGAAAATAAGGTTTACCCCTATAAACCCCAATTTTACTATATAAAAGTGGGGTTCAAGGGGGCCAAACTTACATAGGCGTGTTTTCGTGATGCGATCAAGCCCATATTGATGATAACAGCATTAATAAGTTTAACACTTTCATTTCAGATGTATAAGATATTATGAAGATACAGTTCCAGCATATCTTTCTGATACATTTAAACGGTTCTTTGTGTCGATTCCTGATCATTGCCTTCACTTCTATTTTGATAGACGGGTCTAGCAAATACTTTAAGTGTATAAAACAGATAAAAGAAAACTGTTGCAGTTTTAATCTGTAATATCTCCTTTTTACCGGCCACAAAAATCATACTATAGTGCATAGGAGTGCTTACATTCATAATGCCTTCACCCCCAGGTATTAGACTTCCTGCCTTGCCGTGGCCCTGGGGGCTCAATTCCCACTGGGCACATTGCCGCTGTGGTCTTTGTGCCCACTGGGAAGAGCTAAAGGAAGTACCACCCGTTTGCCGTGGGTGGCGTCCTGTAAGCCGGAAGAAGGGATCCTGGAGGTTGAGGGTTACCTGAGGTGGCGGTGCTTCAGGTACCCAACACGCCTCTTTGGCCTGGCTTTTCGGTGTAGACGGGTGGCCGTGCGGTCCGTCACGGTCAATCGGCTGGTCACGCCGAGCCCTAGAGATACCGCTTTGCTTTCTCTTCAACTATTTTTGTATCTTTCCTGATACCAACCATATGCCCATTTACCTTACCCTTTTCTGTCTTTTTATCTCTAGAAGGCGGTGGCTAAACGGATCAATCGTGTAGGCATTTTGTTTATACGAGTATATCTCACGTGTATCTCTAACACCTGCGAGTTGGATAACCACTCCATTATGGTGTTCCCTTGTAGGGCTCCACGGAGGGCGGAGAGCACTTGGGACGAAACTAGAATTTTTTCCTTATGCCTCATGGAAAAAAACATAACCGCAACGCAGCTAAACGTAAAAAAGAAGAGGATTCATCCGGAACGGATGAACCCAGTCAACAGTCAAGTCAGCAGTCTAGTCAGCAGTCTGAAACTCAAAAGCTTAACAATTTTCCACGCTTCTTGGTGATAACATCACGTGATGATACACGTACGGTGTCAGATTTATCACCTTTTGTGATCGAAAAGAGTATAGTGTCCATTGCCGGACATCCAAAAAGTATCAAGAAACTGAAGTCAGGTGATCTCCTCTTGGAAATCGAGAGAGAACAGCAGGTCAAAAACCTGCTTGGTACCACAAAGCTCTTCGATCTCAACGTCAAAGTATCGTTGCACAAAACCCTAAATTCATGTAAAGGTGTCATCCGCAGCCCAGAGCTACGCCCGTGCAACGATACCGAGATTGTTGAGAATTTGAGAGATGAAGGCGTCATTGGTGTACGTAACATCCAAGTTCGTAGAGGTGGTGTATTAAAGCCAACAAGTACCTACGTGTTGACATTTAATACACCAGTTCTGCCCAAGAAAATAAAAGTTGCATATCTATCTGTTAACGTAGAGGTGTATATACCAAACCCTCTCAGATGTTATCATTGTCAGGTTTTTGGTCACCACGAAAGCAGATGTCAGAAGAAACAACTCTGTCCAAACTGTGGTGAGGAAAAACATGTCGATAACCACCAAAACTGCAAAAATGAACCCAAATGCGTCAATTGTGGTGGCAAGCATGCTGTTTTCTCTCGAGATTGTCCTGCATGGAAAAAAGAAAAAGAAATACTCACTGTCAAATACCAAAGGGGGATAACATTCCCAGAAGCGCGGAAAATTGTTGATGAGCGATACAGAACACCAACCACTAGTTACGCCAGCATCACAAAGGGTGCTGGTGTAAAAGTTTCTAGCTCCGAAACACAGACTGCTGAATCATACATAGCTGAACTGAAAAAAATCTGGTGCATGGAGTAAATCCACTCCGGCACCACAAAGTTCAACCAGTTTATCAAATGGCGCAATCCAGGTTGCTTCGGATCGGTCGACAGCGACCGTACCGAAGCCATCGCCGCATGTAAAAGAGAAACTCGACTTAGGTCGAACTAAGGGATCAGAAGATCCGAAGAAACAACACTTGTCTCAAAAACAAACAGACAGACAACGTAAAATGGAAAGAGACAATATAAAATTTCAGAACAGATTCGGATCTTTGAGTGACAGTGATATGGAGTTTGAAGCTCCATCATCACCAAGTAGCAATAACAGATCGAGGTCTGCAACACCACGAGCTGGTGGTAGCAGATCTATATCACCAATTGCAGCTCCAATATAGTTTCTAGTCTTAATCTCTTCATAAAATGGATTTAAAACACAAAATAATAAAATGGAATTGTCGAGGTCTTAAATCAAATTATAACGAACTGTTATTACTTATTTCGTTATTAAACCCATCGGTGTTTTGTTTGCAAGAAACTTTTTTAAAAACTGATGACAACATAGATGTCAGGGGTTTCAATACATACAACTATATCTATTCTGATGGTAACAAACCATCTGGTGGCAGCTCAATTTTTGTTAAATCATGTTTACCACAAAGAGAGATCAAATTAAAAACAGACCTACAAGCTGTAGCAGTATCGGTTTCTCTGGATAAAGAAACTACAATTTGCTCTCTATATATCCCACCCTCATTTTCTTTAAAGCCCGAACATCTTGACTCATTGCTGTGTCAACTTCCATCGCCATATCTTTTAGTTGGCGACTTCAATGGTCACAATATTCTATGGGGCTGTAAGGATATCAATAACAGAGGAGAACTTTTCGAAGATTTTATTGCAAAGAGCGATCTTTGCTTGATGAATGATAAATCTTATACTTACCTTCACCCTGCGACAGGTCATTTGTCTTCTTTAGATCTCTCTTTGTGACATCCATCTCTCTTCTTGGACTATGACTGGTCTGTTCATGATGATCAGTGCGGAAGTGATCACTTCCCTGTTATAATTGAGAGCGTAAACGAACCAGATGAAGACTGTAACCAGAAGTGGAAAATGAATAAAGCCGACTGGGAATTATTCCATAATTTATGTGAAGAAGAGTTAACAGTTGATCACTTAAATGAATCATCCGACATTGTTTCTGATTTCACAGATACACTTATTAATATATCAGAACAATGCATTCCAAAGACCTCCACAAATACTAAGAAAAGCAAGCCTTGGTTTAATAATGACTGTAAAGAAGCTATTAAAAAGCGTAAACAGGCTCTAAATAAGTTCTGCAAAAGTCCCACTTCAGAAAAGCTAAACGACGTAAAAGTTTTTAGAGCTAAAGCTCGGCGAACAATCCGAGCTTCAAAACGAAAGTCATGGAGAGAATATGTCTCCAAATTGAACTACAAAACCCCCATTAAAAAGGTTTGGGATATGGTACGAAAAATTTCAGGAAAAACAAAGTCCTCTAGTTTTACACATTTAAATACTGAATTTGACACAATAGCTTCAACAAAAAAAGATATTTCAGATACTCTTGGGAGCACATTCTTGAATTATTCATCATCGCGTAATTATTCTGACACTTTTAGAAATTTCAAAAAGGACCAGGAGAAAAGAAAACTTAACTTCAAATCCCTTAATCACGAAGAATACAACACACCTTTTAACTTATCCGAACTAGTTAAAGCCATTGAAAAATCACAGTATACGGCAACCGGCCCCGATGAAATTCATTATCAGATGCTTAAGCATCTGCCAAAAAGTTCTCTTACAACACTTTTAGATATCTTTAATAATATTTGGGAAACGGGGGTCTGTCCTGAGAGTTGGCGTGTAGCTACAGTTGTACCAATTCCGAAACCAGGGAAAGATCATGCAGAACCTACGAATTATCGTCCGATAGCTTTGACAAGTTGTTTGTGTAAAACATTGGAGAGAATGATAAACAAGAGATTAGTCTGGTACTTAGAGTCCAACAACCTCATTTCAGAATATCAATCGGGTTTTCGTTCAGAACGCAGTACCAATGACAATTTAATAAGACTAGAAACATTTATACGAGATGCTTTTATTAACAAAGAACACGTAGTAGCTGTCTTTTTCGACTTGGAGAAAGCATATGATACAACATGGCGTTATGGTATATTGAAAGATCTCCATAACATTGGCTTAAGAGGAAAACTTCCCAGTTTTATTGAAAGCTTTTTAGGGGAACGCATGTTTCAGGTGCGTGTGGGGTCTACCCTGTCAGATTTCTATGATCAAGAACAGGGTGTTCCACAGGGTAGTATTCTTTCAACTACGCTATTTAACGTCAAAATAAACAATATTGTGCGATGTTTGGACGACAAAACTGATTGTTCATTGTATGTTGATGATTTTTGTATATGTTACCGTTCAAAAAATATGAAAACAATTGAACGAAAGTTACAACAAAATTTAAAAAGAATAGAAGAATGGACTGATAAAAATGGTTTCAAGTTCTCCAAGTCGAAAACGCAGTGTGTTCATTTTTATAAACTACGGAAGAAACACGAACATCCTTCCCTGTTTTTATACAGATCACAAATTCCTGTTGTTGAAGAAGCCAAATTTCTTGGGGTCATATTTGATCAAAATGTATCTTTTATTCCACATATTAAATATCTTAAAGCGAAATGCTTAAAAGCTTTGAATCTTTTGAAAGTTTTAGCTCATACAAGTTGGGGAGCAGATCGGTATACTTTATTACATCTTTACCGGTCTTTAATAAGATCTAAATTAGATTATGGGTCTGTTGTTTATGGTTCTGCCAGAAAGTCCTACTTAAAATCCTTGGATACTATCCATCACCAAGGCCTTCGTCTGGCCATGGGAGCCTTCCGTACTTCTCCCGTATTAAGCCTTTATGTAGAAGCAGGTGAACCATCTTTAACCTCGCGCAGAGAGAAACTTTCTCTTCAGTATGCTATTAGACTTGCTGCAAATCCATCTAACCCGGCATCCAAAATTTCATTTCCACCTCAATTTGTAGATAAGTATGAAACAAAACCCACAGCAATCAAACCTTTTGGATTACGTATTTTACCACTGCTGGAAAATTCAGGTATCGACCTTAAAAATATTCAAAAACATGAAACCGCCGAAGTTCCATCTTGGTGTATTAAACAATCTTCTTTTCTGTTCGACTTACATGATGGCAAAAAATCCGAATCAAATCCAATGCTTCTCAAACAAAACTTTCAGGTACTGCAGTCACGTTACAATGATTACCAGCAAGTCTATACTGATGGTTCCAAAGAAGGAGATAAAGTTGGCTGTGCGTATGTTTCTAAAGATACGCACAAAACCATGCGCCTTCCAGATGGTTCATCTATTTTTACAGCTGAAGCCAAAGCAATAGACCTAGCTTTAGATTTTATCAGTTCTTCAACAATTCAAAAAGCAATTATATTTTCTGATTCACTTTCTGTGCTTAAGGCTTTAGACCATTCATCATCTAAAAATCCTCAAATTCAAAAATTGATCGAAAAACATCATGACATTTCTAAAACACACCAAATCTTGTTTTGTTGGCTTCCGAGCCATATTGGCATTGTCGGCAATGAATATGCTGACAAGAAAGCAAAGGAATCGCTCAATCTTGATCCATCTGTTTTTGAAATTCCTTTTAATAATTTTAAACCATTTATCAACCGATACATCTTGTCGGAATGGCAAGTCGAATGGGACCGTGCAATAAATAACAAACTCCATGCCATTAAACCTGTCGTTAGTACAAAATGCTCTCCTCCACAGTTTTCCAGAAAAGAGGACGTAGTATTAACACGACTGCGCATCGGCCATACTAGAGTTACTCATTCTTATATTTTTAATGGTGATGATCAACCTTCTTGTGTAGGTTGTGATCAGCCATTCACTGTGAAACATATCTTAATTGACTTTTCAATCTCACGTATTTTATACTTCAAAGCTGACACTTTGCAACAACTGTTTCGAGATGTACCTGTTGATAACATTATTTTATTCTTAAAAGAAATTGGTCTTTTTCATAAGATTTAACTGTTTCAGATTTTTATACATTTTCATTCTGACTTCTTACTTTTCATAAGATTTAACTGTTTCAGATTTTTATACATTTTCATTCTGACTTCTTACTTTTAATATCGTCATAATTATTCATGCCGTTTAACCATTAACCGACTGACGCTTATGACCCACCAAGAGGGTTGACGCGTCGTTAAACACGAAATCATCATCATCATAATGCCTTCAAGCCTTGCCACGACATTAATCGAAAAAACTTATTTACAGCTCTCGGTTCCATTTGTCCACTTAATGAAAGTATCCATAGAAAAGTTGACCCTCTTTCCAATGACAGTGTTTGTTTACCCTTTTTGTACCAAATGGAATCTTCCTCCTTATATATAGTAGGAGCCCATTTCAACATTGCTGAACTTTTTGTTAACAGTGTAGGCCCTGATCAGACGCTGCGTTCTTGGGCGTCTGATCTGGGCCTGCATTGTTTCCCAGATACCCGATTTGGGGTTTCTGATACTAATTGGGTAAATGACATTACACCGAAACTGCAGTTATATTGAAAACAGTGCTTTAATTATCCTAAAATTTTAATGTTAGTTTTATTATACAGATGAAGAAATAATGGCAAGCAAACTACATCACTAAATAAAAACATTTGTTCCGAAGAAATTGTTCTCAGATATTGACTTTTCTGTTATATTGAGTGTAGTTGTAGAGAGGATTGACTGTAGTGAATAAAAGGAATCCAATTCTCTTTCCAGATTAACAGTCCGTGAAATGTATACCCTGATAAACGCTTACATTATGTAGGAAAAAGTGGGGTTTACCGGGGTATACATCATTTTCTTATGTCTGCTGTAAAACATAGATTCATTTGATTTGTGGGTACTCGTTAGAACCGCCTTAATGATAACGCACAGTCTATGTTTTGAGTATAAATAAGAAAAAAAATCAGTTTTTTCTTATGAAAATTGCCATTTTTAACAACTGCGAAAATCACATTTTATTAGATAGGCCTATTAACATAATGGGTATTTATTTGGAGCTGAATGACTCGTACATGTATATCTTAATTGAGAGTTTGTGACCTCATGAACTCACAGCCTTGTTATGGAGCCAGACAATTGAAATTTCAACCATGCAACAACTTCCTTATTTATAAAAATGATGATTTTGTTGAAATTTGTTGCAAAATGTTCAAACCTTTTAGGTTTTTAGCTCACCAGAGCCGAAGGCTCGGGGGAGCTTAAATGATAGGCTGCTGTCCGTCGTCGTCGTCTAACGTCAACACTTTCAAACGACATCTCCTCTGAAGCCACTGGGCCGATTCAGCCCAAATTCCTTCTGTAGCATCCTTGGGATGGGGGATTAAAAGTTTATGATTTTAATGAAAATCGGCTCATTAGTTTGGTTGCTATGGCAACTTAGAGTTTCCATAGACTTAAAATGGGGAAAATGGCATTTACTGCCAAGCTCTGCAGATATTTTGACAAAACTTTCATAGAAATGTTCCTTAGGCAATCTACTGTCTGCCATATGATTTTAGGCCTACTGCTCATTTCTATTGGATGCCATGGAATGGAAACCATAGAAAAAAAATACTTAAAAAATCATCTCCTCAGATGATGATGATGATGATTTCGTGTTTAACGACGCGTCAACCCTCTTTGTGGGTCATAAGCGTCAAGCGGTTAATGGTTAAATGGCATGTAGAATTACGAGGATACTAAAAGTAAAAAAGTAAGTATGATATGTATAAAAATCTGAAAGTTAAATCTTATGGAAAAGTCCAATATCTTTTAAGAATAAAATAATATTATCAACAGGTACATCTTGAAACAATTGTTGCAAAGTGTCAGCTTTGAAGTATAAGTCACGGGACTGTGAAAAGTCTACACATTCAATTAAGATATGTTTAACAGTGAATGGCTGATCACATCCTACACAAGAAGGCTGATCATCACCATTCAAAATATAAGAATGAGTAACTCTAGTATGGCCAATGCGCAGTCGCGTTAATACTACATCCTCTTTCCTGGAAAATTGTGGAGGAGAGCATTTTGTTCCAACGATAGGTTTAATGGCATGGAGTTTGTTATTTATTTCATGTTCCCATGCATCTTGCCATTCCGACAAGATGTATCTGTTGATAAATGGTTTAAAATTATTAAAAGGAATTTTAAAAACAGACGGATCAAGATTGAGCGATTCCTTTGCTTTCTTGTCAGCATATTCATTTCCCACAATGCCAATATGGCTCGGAAGCCAACAAAACAAGATTTGGTGCGTTTTAGAAATGTCATGATGTTTTTCGATCAATGTTTGTATTTGAGGGTTTTTAGATGATGAATGGTCTAAAGCCTTAAGCACAGAAAGTGAATCAGAAAATATAACTGCTTTTTGAATTGTTGAGGAACTGACAAAATCTAAAGCAAGGTCTATTGCCTTGGCTTCAGCTGTAAAAATAGATGAACAATCTGGAGGGCGCATGGTTTTGTGCGTATCTTTAGAAACATACGCACAACCAACTTTATCTCCTTCTTTGGAACCGCACAACCAACTTTATCTCCTTCTTTGGAACCATCAGTATAGACTTGCTGGTAATCATCGTAACGTGACTGCAGTACCTGAAAGTTTTGCTTGAGAAGTATCGGATTTGATTCGGATTTTTTGCCATTATGTTTGTTTGATTTGAGGTTTAACGTCCCCGTCAACACTGTAAAGCTCATTTTGGAGACGTTGCTTCCAATTTTGTGGGACTTTTACCCGACATTGAGATGAAATGACATCTCAAGCCCTGTCGCCCAATGAAACCAATAGGGTTTATTAGCATGGACGGTCCGCCTCGCACCGCGGTTCCTGGACAAGCTTAGATCCTCTAGGCGGTTTACCAGTACTAGTGTGCGGGCCGGATTCAGCTCTGCGTGGCAGCATCATGCAGCTTTTCCATCATGTAAGTCGAACAGAATAGAAGGTCTTTTAATACACCAAGATGGAACTTCGGCCGTTTCCTGTTTTTGAATATTTTTAAGGTCGATACCTGATTTTTCCAGCAGTGGTAAAACACGTAACCCAAAAGGTTTAATTGCTGTGGGTTGAGTTTCATATTTATCAACAAATTGAGGTGGAAATGAAATTTTGGATGCCGGGTTAGATGGATTTGCAGCAAGTCTAATAGCATACTGAAGAGAAAGTTTCTCTCTGCGCGAGGTTAAAGATGGTTCACCTGCTTCTACATAAAGGCTTAATACGGGAGAAGTACGGAAGGCTCCCATGGCCAGACGAAGGCCTTGGTGATGGATAGTATCCAAGGATTTTAAATAGGACTTTCTGGCAGAACCATAAACAACAGACCCATAATCTAATTTAGATCTTATTAAAGACCGGTAAAGGTGTAATAAAGTATACCGATCTGCTCCCCAACTTGTATGAGCTAAAACTTTCAAAAGATTCAAAGCTTTTAAGCATTTTGCTTTAAGATATTTAATATGGGGAATAAAATATAACTTTTGATCAAATATGACCCCAAGAAATTTTGCTTCTTCAACAACAGGAATTTGTGATCCGTATAAAAACAGGGAAGGATGTTCGTGTTTCTTCCGTAGTTTACAAAAATGAACACACTGCGTTTTCGACTTGGAGAACTTGAAACCATTTATATCAGTCCATTCTTCTATTCTTTTTAAATTTTGTTGTAACTTTCGTTCAATTGTTTTCATATTTTTTGAACGGTAACATATACAAAAATCATCAACATACAATGAACAATCAGTTTTGTCGTCCAAACATTGTACAATGTTGTTTATTTTGATGTTAAATAGCGTTATTGAAAGAATACTACCCTGTGGGACACCCTGTTCTTGATCATAGAAATCTGACAAGGTAGACACCACACGCACCTGAAACATGCGCTCCCCTAAAAAGCTTTCAATAAAACTGGGAAGTTTTACTCTTAAGCCAATGTTATGTAGATCTTTCAATATTCCATAACGCCATGTTGTATCATATGCTTTCTCCAAGTCGAAAAAGACAGCTAAGTACTACGTGTTCTTTGTTAATAAAAGCATCTCGTATAAATGTTTCTAGTCTTATTAAATTGTCATTAGTACTGCGGTCCGAACGAAAACCCGATTGATATTCTGAAATGAGGTTGTTGGACTCTAAGTACCAGACTAATCTCTTGTTTGTCATTCTCTCCAATGTTTTACACAAACAACTTGTCAAAGCTATCGGACGATAATTTGTAGGTTCTGCATGATCTTTCCCTGGTTTCGGAATTGGTACAACTGTAGCTACACGCCAGCTCTCAGGACAGACCCCCGTTTCCCAAATACTATTAAAGGTATCTAAAAGTGTTGATAATGAATTTCATCGGGGCCGGTTGCCGTATCATGTGATTTTTCAATGGCTTCAACTAGTTCGGATAAGTTAAAAGGTGTGTTGTATTCTTCGTGATTAAGGGATATGAAGTTAAGTTTTCTTTTCTCCTGGTGCTTTTTGAAATTTCTAAAAGTGTCAGAATAATTACGCGATGACGAATTTCTCAAGAATGTGCTCCCAAGAGTATCTGAAATATCTTTTTTTGTTGAAGCTATTGTGTCAAATTCGGTATTTAAATGTGTAAAACTAGAGGACTTTGTTTTTCCTGAAATTTTTCGTACCATATCCCAAACCTTTTTAATGGGGGTTTTGCAGTTCAATTTGGAGACATATTCTCTCCATGACTTTCGTTTGGAAGCTCGGATTGTTCGCCGAGCTTTTAGCTCTAAAAACTTTTATGTCGTTTAACTTTTCTGAAGTGGGACTTTTGCAGAACTTATTAAGAGCCTGTTTACGCTTTTTAATAGCTTCTTTACAGTCATTATTAAACCAAGGCTTGCTTTTCTTAGTATTTGTGGAGGTCTTTGGAATGCATTGTTCTGATATATTAATAAGTGTATCTGTGAAATCAGAAACAATGTCGGATGATTCATTAAATTGATCAAATGATTACTCTTCTTCACATAAATTATGGAATATTTCCCAGTCGGCTTTATTCATTTTCCACTTCTGGTTACAGTCTTCATCTGGTTCGTTTACGCTCTCAATTATAACAGGGAAGTGATCACTTCCGCACTGATTATCATGAACAGACCAGTCATAGTCTAAGAAGAGAAATGGGTGACACAAAGAGAGATCTAAAGAAGATAAATGACCTGTCGCAGGGTGAAGGTAAGTATAAGATTTATCATTCATCAAGCAAAGATCGTTCTTTGCAATAAACTCTTCAACAAGTGCTCCTCTGTTATTGATATCTTTACAGCCCCATAGAATCTTGTGACCATTGAAGTCGCCAACTAAAAGATATGGCGATGGAAGTTGACTCAGCAATGAGTCAAGATGTTCGGGCTTTAAAGAAAATGAGGGTGGGATATATAGAGAGCAAATTGTAGTTTCTTTATCCAGAGAAACCGATACTGCTACAGCTTGTAGAGTAGAAGTAAAACAAACATCAGGAATTGATACAATTAACTTACTCCATCCATAATAGACACCAAAGGGAAAGAAATACAAACATTAAGCGACCAGACCATAATGGAAACCTAAACAAAGGAAGGCCATATGGACAGTTACTTTCCCACAAAATGGCCATATGGCCATCCAAAATTAAAAGACACAAGTGATACACACAGTAAGTAACAAACAACAACATAAATAAATCGCCACAGAAGAGCCGCCTTGGAACGGTCAGTGGAAGATTTCCACTGGGGGGCTTAAATCGATTTTACGTGGCCACAATCCTCGCCCTTACTTCCGTCGCGATTTAGACAAATAATTTGTTCAGTCCGCATGAAGGCCTCCTAACTCATCAGTGCAACATCCCCGTGAACACAGAAATCAAAGAACCACAGAGGTGAGACAACGGTGAGGACTCGACAGCAAGAAACCACTGAAATGCTGGAGCAAAAGAAAACCAACAGTTAGACTCCGATGAGCCCGACCAGAGACAGAGCAGCAGGCACCAACCAACATTATCTCTTTAATTTTCAATAAGCCTTTACGTTGGAGCCGTCATAGAATCTGAGGCCTGACCCACCGGCGTGCAATTAAAGAGGGAAGCAAAGTTGCCAACCGTGATTGGGTTAACTACCATGCATGCAGTCTGTCGTATAATATCCATGTTGTACCCAATCTTTTTATATCGAAGAATGATTTTACGAAATTGGGTGCTGAAGTCATTGCGGTTATATATTTTTCTGAATTTATATACTAAGTCACCATAAAATTCAGGTTCCGATAGACCTTGTTGCAGAAGAGATTTAAGTCCAATATTGAATTTTGAAATTAAATCAGAATGACGTCTATAAAATTTTGAAAAGGCTTTGCGTAGTTTATGGTACCGATAACCCTGATTAAGAAGTTTAGCCGTTAATAATTTATTACGAGTGTTGAAGTCAGTTACATGACTACACACTCTAGCAAATCGAATTAATTGCGAAATATAAACGCCATAGGATGGCTCACGAGGAACATCACCATCCAGAAAAGGAAAATTTACAATCTCAAAATCAAAGTCATCGCGTTTATCATAAATTTTGCACGAAACAAATCCATCTACAATAGATAGATGTAAATCCAAAAACGGGGCCTCGGTATCAGAAGAATTTGCTTTATTAGGGCCCCGCACTGAAAGTGTGGGTGCCCTATACGCACTGAAAGTGTGGGTGCCCTATAGTAATCACTCTGTCCGTCCGTCTGTCTGTCTGTCCGTCTGTCCGTCCACAAATTTTTTTATCCTCCATAACTTTCTTATTCCACTGAAAGTGTGTGGGTGCCCTATAGTAATCACTCTGTCCATCCGTCTGTCTGTCTGTCCGTCTGTCCGTCCACAATTTTTTTTATCCTCCATAACTTTCTTATTCCTGGATGGATTTAAATATTACTTGGCAGAAATGTTAACCATAATGTGATGGAGTGTTGCGCGCAAGACTCAGGTCCGTACCTCAAAGGTCAAGGTCATACTTAGAGGTTAAAGGTCAAAAAAGGGTCTTTCCTGTGTCCAATTAATAACTTTGTTATTATTCCTGGATGGATTTAAATATTACTTGGCAGAAATGTTAACCATAATGTGACGAAGTGTCACACGCAAGACCCACAGCCGTACCTCAAAGGTCAAGGTCATACTTAGAGATAAAAGGTCAAAAAAGCGTCTTTTTTATTGTGTCCAATCTATAACTTTCTTATACCTGGATGGATTTAAATATTACTTAGCAGAAATATTAACCATAATGTGACAGTGTGCCGTATAGTAATGCCCTGTCTGTCTGTCCGTCTGTCCATCTGCCCGTCTATCCATCAACATTTTTTATTAATAGCCCTTTGAAAAAAAAATCCAACTCCTCTGATGGCACTGCCGGGGCCCTAGTCAGTTTCACTGACAGTTCTAGTTTAACTGAAGTTCTAGGGGGTAAATCTGACTGATCAAACCATCAAAATAGGTATTATCAATATTTAATAAATCATCTAAATATCTAGAAGTAGAGCTAAAAGCTTCAATAATTTCAGATTGGTTATCAATGGAAACCGACAAAATGAAGTCTCTTTCATAACAATACAAGAACAGATCAGCCACCAGAGGTGCGCAATTAGTACCCATCGGAATACCCACAATTTATCTAAATAACTTAGTACCGAATCTAATATAAATATTGTCAAGTAGAAAGGTGAGGGCATCACACACTTTCTGACATGACCAAAGTGTATAATTCTTATGCTCTTTAGAAGTGAAAAATGCATTTCTGACATTACATGCAAGATAGAGAGAATCTTCTCTGTGAAAAGCCCATTCATTAAGCTTTTCTTTTATAAGATTATGAGGAAGTGTAGTGTAAAGAGTGGAAAAATCGTAGGTAGACAGACTAGAAGCACGAAACTGTCTAGATTTCAATTTATTTAAAACCTCATTCGAATTTTTTATAGACCAAAACAGATTTCTTCCTGATCTTTCAAAGACTTTATCACAATATTTAATTACATGCGTTTTAATAGCAGTAAGACAGGAAGTTAATAATTCAGAAAGTTCAGTGGTAGTGCAAGAACTAGAATTTGCAATAAACCGTGCTTTGTAAGGTTTTTTTATGAAGTTTTGGTAACCAGTATAGCGTAGGAAGCTTGTCTTGGCCTTCGTTAACACACACAGCAAACTTGGTGGCTGAAAGACAAACATGTTTATCTACTATAGCTCTCTCTTCAGCCAAAGGCTGAAGTTCATAGGCCTTAGTACCACCAAGCTCCTGCTTAAGCGTGTTAACATAGTGGAGCCGTCACACAACGACGACGTTGTTAGCGGCCTTGTCTGCAGGGGCCAAAACAAACTTCTTATGAAATTCTTGAATACCTAGTTTAAGATGACGTAAAGACGTCTTGGGCTTAGGAGGCAATAAGTTAGTATTTTGAGAATAGAAAGAAGTGCGTTTATTCACTAGTCTTAAAATGCTAAGTTTCCAGTCCTTTAGGGCTTTATACTCAACATACTCTCGCTTACACCATCGATTACCGAATTCATTCAAGGAAGCAGCGATTTCATCTCTACATTTACTGAAATCAATTTTAGAAGGAAACCGATATTTCGGTCCTTTAGAAATTATATTCCTTATCCTAGAATCAGGAATAATTTTCAAATTGCCAGTAATTACATGACCAGCAGCAGGATAGCAATACTTTGAGTTTTTACAATCACATGAATCAGGAGTATTAGTATCAATATCAAGATCTGAAACAAGTTTATTGAAATTAAAAATGATAGATCTAACAGGTTTGTTATATTTATAGCAAATTATAGGTGTTTCAGTATTTTGAAAATAAGCAGGAATGGATGAAAGCACCGATCTCTCACGGAAGATACTGGGCAAATCTATAAAATCCATACCCTTATTAATGAAGGATATTTTGAAGAAATGACGTTTATGATTAATTTCAGAATCAATGTAAGGACGGAGAGTATGCTGAGTATAGCGTCTAGTTAAGAGAGCCGCATCATATAACTGATGAGAACTATCGTAGAATTTATTCGCCTCGGTGTCCAGAAGACGTAAAACAGAAACGGGTAATGAACTTAAAAATGAAAGCATAGAGTGGCGTCCATGATTTAATAATATAATTGACAGTCACTTCAGTCTAGTATTGTTTCGTTTAAACGCACGTGATTTACGTTTAAAGTTACCATTTTTCCTGGTGCCGTGAGATCTAGTTCTGCGTTTTCGACATTCCAGGAGTGAGAAAATATCAAAGTCCGGCATTCTGGAAATATTACCCTCATGATAAATGTTGTCATTAAATCCCAGTGGAAAAGGGGTCTGTAAAAATTTAATCCATTTCAGTTCAGCTTCATGTTTTTTTATTATTTTGAATCTAGATGTAGAATTTGCATCGTAATAAAGTTTTTCCACTGGTTGTATAATAATGTTATTTACAGAATGACCAGTACGTCGAAAGTGACGGTACAAGAAAGTGTCAGTTTTCTTAGGCTTACTCATTCTACGATAATGCTCTTTCAATCTAGTTTTAAGCATGCGGTTAGTTTGACCGACGTACTGCATATTACAGTTTGCAGCACGTCAAGTAATTAGATAAATTAAATCTGTAGACTGTCATGTCAAATCAGACATGTTAACTACAGAGAAGCGTCTACCGTTTACAGATGAAGTAACGGTAGACGCAGTGCTTAAATGCGAACAACATCTGCACCTCTTGGCATTGTACTTAGAAATACTAGGATACATTCCACTTCTTTTCCACGGATTAGTATATTTTCGAAGGATGGGTGATTTGAGAGGAGATAGTCTTATACGAAGACTACTCCCAAAAACATTGGTATTGCCTGCTCCTTTGAGATTAACTGAAGTTACAGAAGACAAATTTAAGGGTCTAACCAATACCGAAGGCAACATAGTATTAAAGTTCTTAATAGAATGGGGAATCCGTACAGAAGAAGCAGAGTGTAACCTAAGGGGTGATATTGATATTTTAAATGTATTTGTAATACTCATTTTGGATAATAAGGTTGTGATACCGTCAAAACTAAAGCGATGTTCATACCGGTTATTAAATAAATAAAATTACTGAAGAAGATTCCTTCGAATAGAAGGAAGGTACAACAAAAGCCCACAAAACATCCTAGTCTACTTAAAGTACAGGGATGTCAAACAAGCAGTTGTTGTACAACGAGGAACGAACATCGGTTTAATAATGACCTTCAACAGGTATCTAAAGGATGTCAATTGATGGAACAGTGAAAAGCAATTGCATAAGCAATCCCTGAGGATTGGAAAAATAAGAGCATTAAATGAATGTACGGGGAGACCTTTTACAGCCGCCACACGGCACAAACAAAACAGCCCTGATATGCAAAGTAGAAGTAAAACAAAGATCAGGAATTGATACAATTAACTTACTCCATCCATAAAAGACACCAAAGGGAAAGAAATACAAACATTAAGCGACCAGACCATATTGGAAACCTAAACAAAGGAAGGCCATATGGACAGTTACTTTCCCACAAAATGGCCATATGGCCATCCAAAATTAAAAGACACAAGTGATACACACAGTAAGTAACAAACAACAACATAAATAAATCGCCACAGAAGAGCCGCCTTGGAACGGTCAGTGGAAGATTTCCACTGGGGGGCTTAAATCGATTTTACGTGGCCACAATCCTCGCCCTTACTTCCGTCGCGATTTAGACGAATAATTTGTTCAGTCCGCATGAAGGCCTCCTAACTCATCAGTGCAACATCCCCGTGAACACAGAAATCAAAGAACCACAGAGGTGAGACAACGGTGAGGACTCGACAGCAAGAAACCACTGAAATGCTGGAGCAAAAGAAAACCAACAGTTAGACTCCGATGAGCCCGACCAGAGACAGAGCATCAGGCACCAACCAACATTATCTCTTTAATTTTCATTAAGCCTTTACGTTGGAGCCGTCATAGAATCTGAGGCCTGACCCACCGGCGTGCAATTAAAGAGGGAAGCAAAGTTGCCAACCGTGATTGGGTTAACTACCATGCATGCAGTCTGTCGTATAATATCCATGTTGTACCCAATCTTTTTATATCGAAGAATGATTTTACGAAATTGGGTGCTAAAGTCATTGCGGTTATAAATTTTTCTGCATTTATATACTAAGTCACCATAAAATTCGGGTTCCGATAGACCTTGTTGCAGAAGAGATTTAAGTCCAATATTGAATTTTGAAATTAAATCAGAATGACGTCTATAAAATTTTGAAAAGGCTTTGCGTAGTTTATGGTACCGATAACCCTGATTAAGAAGTTTAGCCGTTAATAATTTATTACGAGTGTTGAAGTCAGTTACATGACTACACACTCTAGCAAATCGAATTAATTGCGAAATATAAACGCCATAGGATGGCGCACGAGGAACATCACCATCCAAAAAAGGAAAATTTACAATCTCAAAATCAAAGTCATCGCGTTTATCATAAATTGTAGGTCTGTTTTTAATTTGATCGCTCTTTGTGGTAAACATGATTTATCAAAAATTGAACTGCCACCAGATGGTTTGTTACCATCAGAATAGATATAGTTGTATGTATTGAAAACCCTTACATCTATGTTGTCATCAGTTTTTAAAAAAGTTTCTTGCAAACAAAACACCGATGGGGTTAGTAGCGAAATATGTAATAAGAGTTCATTATAATTCGATTTAAGACCTCGACAATTCCATTGTATTATTTTGTGTTTTTAATCCATTTTAAGGAGAGATATTTAAAAGACTAGAAACTATTATGGAGGTGCAATTGGTGATATAGATCTGCTACCACCAGCTCGTGGTGTGGCTGACCTCGATTTGTTATTGCCACTTGGTGATGATGGAGTTTCAGCAAACTCCATATCACTGTCACTCAAAGATCCGAATCTGTTCTGAAATTTTATATTGTCTCTTTCCATTTTACGTTGTCTGTCTGTTTGTCTTTGAGACAATTGATGTTTTTTGATCGGATCTTCCGATCCCTTATTAGTTCGACTAAAGCAGATGTCAGAGAAAAAAACTGTCTTAATTGTGGTGAAGAAAAGCATGTTGATAATCATCTCAACTGCAAAAATGAACCCAAATGCGTAAATTGTGATGGCAAACATGCTGTTTTCTCCCGAGACTGTCCGGCGTGGAAAAAAGAAAAAGAAATACTCACCGTCAAATACCAAAGGGGGTAACAATCCCAGAAGCGCGGAAAATTGTCGAAGAGCGATACATAACACCAACCACCAGTTTCGCCAGCATCACAAAGGGTGCTGGTGTAAAATGTACCAGCTCCGCAACACAGACTGCTGAATCATACATAGATGAACTGAAAAAATCTGGTGCACTCCAGCACCACAAAGTTCAATTAATTTATCAAATGGCGCAATCCAGGTTTCTTCAGATCGGTCGACAGCGACTGTACCGAAGCCAGCGCCGAACGTAAAACTGAAACCCGACTCAGGTCGAACTAATAAGGGATCGGAAGATCCGATAAAAAACATCAATTGTCTCAAAGACAAACAGACAGACAACATAAAATGGAAAGAGACAATATAAAATTTCAGAACAGATTCGGATCTTTGAGTGACAGTGATATGGAGTTTGCTGAAATTCCATCATCACCAAGTGGCAATAACAGATCGAGGTCAGCCACACCACGAGCTGGTGGTAGCAGATCTATATCACCAATTGCAGCTCCAAAATAGTTTCTTGTCTTAATCTCTTCATAAAATGGATTTTAAACACAAAATAATACAATGGAATTGTCGAGGTCTTAAATCAGATTATACCGAACTCTTATTACTTATTTCGTAATTAAACCCATCGGTTGTTTGTTTGCAAGAAACTTTTTTAAAAACTGATGACAACATAGATGTCAGGGGCTTCAATACATATAACTATATCTATTCTGATTGCAACAAACCAGCTGGTGGCAGTTCACTTTTCGTTAAATCATGTTTACCACAAAGAGAGATCAAATTAAAAACAGACCTACAAGGTGTAGCAGTATCGGGTTCTCTGGATAAAGAAACTACAATTTGCTCTCTATATATACCACCCTCATTTTCTTTAAAGCCCGAACATCTTGACTCATTGCTGAGTCAACTTCCATCGCCATATCTTTTAGTTGGCGACTTCAATGGTCACAATATTCTTTGGGGCTGTAAAGATATCAATAACAGAGGAGCACTTGTCGAAGATTTTATTGCAAAGAGCGATCTTTGCTTGATGAATGATAAATCTTATACTTACCTTCACCCTGCGACAGGTCATTTGTCTTCTTTAGATCTCTCTTTGTGTCACCCATCTCTCTTCTTGGACTATGACTGGTCTGTTCATGATGATCAGTGCGGAAGTGATCACTTCCCTGTTATAATTGAGAGCGTAAACGAACCAGATGAGGACCGCCATGAGAACATTTGGAGATGTTTACTTCGGACGACTTGCTAAAGTTCTTACAGTGGCTAACGCCTCATTCACCTGTACCCCATCCTTTTGGTTCTTCAAAGCATCCAAGTCTTGTCTCATTGTTTTTAACTGCGTGTCAACTGAGGATTCACCAGCCGCCTTTTCCACATTTGGAGTATCTGAAAAATGTGCACCATAGAATTAACCTACAAACAAAATGAACTCTGGTCATGAATCGCTCACCCGGCAACTGGGAAGCCATTTTTTTTTGGGGGGGGGGGGGGGGTTTACGGCTCTTTCAAGATAATTTCACTCATATCGAGCCGATCGTTAATCAGAGGTGGGCGAAAACCGGAGTACCCGGAGAAAAACCACCTCACCTTGCGTTGCAGAACTTGGCGTCTCACACGTGGCCCGAGCGAGGCTCTAACCTACGGCGGTGAGAGACCTAATGACTAAGAGTCAGCGCTCTTATCCACTAGGCCACGGAGGCCCGTTCTGGGAAGCCATTGAAAAATTCAGTTACCTTAAGTCAAACTCAAAATAAAATGGCCTTGAATGTCAATACTTCTGGGGCTTCCTTACTCATTTTGATGACTATCTACCTTTTTCCAAATACGTCTTCATTTTTGTCAGCCCTTTCAAGATTATTTCACTCATATCGAGTCGATCGTTAATCAAAAGTGAGCGAAAACCGGAGTACCCGGTGAAAAACCACTTGACCTTCCGTTACAGAATTTGGCGTCTCCTATGTGACCCGAGCGAGGCTCGAACCTACAGTTGTGAGAGACCTAATGATTAAGAGTTAGCGCTAACCATTATCCACTAGGCCACGGAGGCCCGTATGTCTTCAATTTTATGTAAACATGTAGAGCATCGGATCATTATTCGTATGCAACAAACAGGCTGGTCCTGGAGATGTTTTTATGGTATTTCCAAAGTGGGTGTGGTGGTCATTACTGTCATGTGACCAGGAATCCGCTTTAACAAACAGCAGCCGACAACAAAGTCTTACTATACTATAAACTAACCAAAAAACTTTCAGCAAAACAAAAACTGAGGTTATAAAAACTTAAAAGTATGTATTCAAGTTACCCAATCATGGCTAGGTTTGTCTAGTCCAGTGCATAGCCCTTACAGGATTATTCCTGCTAACAAGTCCATTGTTGTTGTACTATCTAATTATATTTAATGTCTCAGTATACCAGTATAGTTATGGCGTTCCTGAATAAATAACCTATTTCTAACCATTAAAAACCAGTGTATGTGACATTAAACTTAAGGCACAAATAAAAACAAAGAACAAAAACTGTGCTACAATATACCTTGAGATGCCGTGGTCAAAGCCTGTCCCTTCGGTGTCTCAGCCACATTAGCATGCAGGATTGTATGATGCAACAACATGCTAACACCCTCTATGTTATCTTGTTTTCCCGTAAGAGGCATCACATCTTTCACTAATTCACCTAAACAAATACATGAACCACAACTAAATATGTAAGCTGAATGAGTCAAGACTGTTATTCAGACTCACTACAAGTACACAATTATGCCGATTGTAATGCATGTGCCTTATGCTGTTTTTTTTATCGCCTTTCAAAGATTATTTCATTTATATCGAGCTGATCGCTAAACAGGTGGGCGAAAACTGGCGTACCCGGAGAAAAACCACCTGACCTTCCGTTGCAGAACTTGCCATCTCACGTGACCCGAGCCAGGTTCAAACATACAGACAGAGGTGAGAGACCCAATGATTATGAGTAAGCGCTCTTATCCACTAGCCCCCAGGTATTAGACTTCCTGCCTTGCCGTGGCCCTGGGGGCTCAATTCCCACTGGGCACATTGCCGCTGTGGTCTCTGTGCCCACTGGGAAGAGCTAAAGGAAGTACCACCCGTTTGCCGTGGGTGGCGTCCTGTAAGCCGGAAGAAGGGATCCTGGAGGTTGAGGGTTACCTGAGGTGGCGGTGCTTCAGGTGCCCAACACGCCTCTTTGGCCTGGCTTTTCGGTGTAGACGGGTGGCCGTGCGGTCCGGCACGGTCAATCGGCTGGTCGCGCCGAGCCCTAGAGATACCGCTTTGCTTTCTCTTCAACTCTTTTTGTATCTTTCCTGATACCAACCATATGCCCATTTACCTTACCCTTTTCTGTCTTTTTATCTCTAGAAGGCGGTGGCTAAACGGATCAATCGTGTAGGCATTTTGTTTATACGAGTATATCTCACGTGTATCTCTAACACCTGCGAGTTGGATAACCACTCCATTATGGTGTTCCCTTGTAGGGCTCCACGGAGGGCGGAGAGCACTTGGGACGAAACTAGAATTTTTTCCTTATGCCTCATGAAAAAAAAATAACCGCAACGCATCTAAACACAACGCACCTAAACGTAAAAAACAAGACGATTCATCCGAATCGGATGAACACAGTCAACAAGCCAGTCAGCAGTCAAGTCAACAAACCAGTCAGCAGTCCGCTGAACCAAATTTCGACAATGTTCCGCGTTTCTTGGTTGTCTCGTCGCTTGACGATACACGAAGTGTATCCAGCCTTTCTCCTTTCGTAATTGAGAAATGTATTAACTCCATAGCCGGACACCCTAAGAGTATCAAAAAGCTCAAATCAGGTGACCTTCTCTTGGAGGTCGAGAAAAAACAGCAAGTTGTAAGCCTGCTAAGCACCAATAAACTCTTTGATCTTCAGGTTAAAGTCTCTCTCCACAACACGTTAAATTCGTCTAAGGGAGTGATTCGCAGTCCAGAACTGCGCCCTTGTACAGATGAAGAGATCGTCGATAACTTGAAAGATCAGGGAGTTGTTGGTGTTCGTAACATCAAAGTCCGTAGAAATGGTGTACTAAAACCAACAGCAACTTATGTGTTGACTTTTAATACACCAGTTCTACCCAAGAAAATCAAAGTAGCATATCTTTCCATTAACGTAGAGGTATACATCCCAAACCCTCTTAGATGTTACTCTTGTCAGGCTTTTGGCCATCATGAAAGCAGATGTCAGAGAAAAAAACTCTGTCCTAATTGTGGTGAAGAAAAGCATGTTGATAATCACCTCAACTGCAAAAATGAACCCAAATGCGTAAATTGTGATGGCAAACATGCTGTTTTCTCTCGAGACTGTCCGGCATGGAAAAAAGAAAAAGAAATACTAACCGTCAAATACCAAAGGGGGATAACATTCCCAGAAGCGCGAAAAATTGTCGATGAGCGATATATAACACCAACCTCCAGTTTCGCCAGCATCACAAAGGGTACTGGTGTAAAATGTACCAGCTCCGCGACACAGACTGCTGAATCATACATAGCTGAACTGAAAAAATCTGGTGCATGGAGTAAACCCACTCCAGCACCGCAAAGTTCAACCAATTTATCAGGTTGCTTCGGATCGGTCGACAGCGACCGTACCGAAGCCAGCGCCGCACGTGAAAGAGAAACTCGACTCAGGTCGAACTAATAAGGGATCGGCAGATCCGATCAAAAAACATCAATTGTCTCAAAAACAGACAGACAGACAACGTAAAATGGAAAGAGACAATATTAGATTTCAGAACAGATTCGGATCTTTGAGTGACAGTGATATGGAGTTCGCTGAAACTCCATCATCACCAAATGGCAATAACAGATCGAGGTCAGCAACACCACGAGCTGGTGGTAGCAGATCTATATCACCAATTGCAGCTCCAATATAGTTTCTAGTCTTAATCTCTTCATAAAATGGATATAAAACACAAAATAATACAATGGAATTGTCGAGGTCTTAAACCAAATTATAATGAACTCTTATTACTTATTTCGTTATTAAACCCATCGGTTTTTTGTTTACAAGAAACTTTTTTAAAAACTGATGACAACATTGATGTCAGGGGTTTCAATACATACAACTATATCTATTCTGAAGGTAGCAAACCATCTGGTGGCAGTTCAATTCTTGTTAAATCATGTTTACCACAAAGAGAGATCAAATTAAAAACAGACCTACAAGCTGTAGCAGTATCGGTTTCTCTGGATAAAGAAACTACAATTTGCTCTTTATATATTCCACCCTCATTTTCGTTAAAGCCCGAACATCTTGACTCATTGCTGAGTCAACTTCCATCGCCATATCTTTTAGTTGGCGACTTCAATGGTCACAATATTCTATGGGGCTGTAAAGATATCAATAACAGAGGAGCACTTGTTGAAGATTTTATTGCAAAGAGCGATCTTTGCTTGATGAATGATAAATCTTATACTTACCTTCACCCAGCGACAGGTCATTTGTCTTCTTTGGATCTCTCTTTGTGTCACCCATCTCTCTTCTTGGACTATGACTGGTCTGTTCATGATGATCAGTGCGGAAGTGATCACTTCCCTGTTATAATTGAGAGTGTAAACGAACCAGATGAGGACTGTAACCAGAAATGGAAAATGAATAAAGCCGACTGGGAATTATTCCATAATTTATGTGAAGAAGAATTATCAATTGATCATTTTAATGAATCATCCGACATTGTTTCTGATTTCACAGATACACTTATTAACATATCAGAACAATGCATTCCAAAGACCTCCACAAATACTAAGAAAAGCAAGCCTTGGTTTAATAATGACTGTAAAGAAGCTATTAAAAAGCGTAAACAGGCTCTAAATAAGTTCTGCAAAAATCCCACTTCAAAAAAGCTCAACGACGTAAAAGTTTTTAGAGCTAAAGCTCGGCGAACAATCCGAGCTTCCAAACGAAAGTCATGGAGAGAATATGTCTCCAAATTGAACTATAAAACCCCCATTAAAAAGGTTTGGGATATGGTACGAAAAATTTCAGGAAAAACAAAGTCTTCTAGTTTTACACATTTAAATACTGAATTTGACACAATAGCTTCAACAAAAAAAGATATTTCAGATACTCTTGGGCACACATTCTTGAGAAATTCATCATCGCGTAATTATTCTGACACTTTTAGAAATTTCAAAAAGGACCAAGAGAAAAGAAATCTAAACTTTAAATCATTTAATCACGAAGAATACAACAAACCTTTTAACTTATCCGAACTCGTTGAAGCCATTGAAAAATCACATGATACGGCAACCGGCCCCGATGAAATTCATTATCAGATGCTTAAGCATCTGCCAAAAACTTCTCTTACAACACTTTTAGATATCTTTAATAATATTTGGGAAACGGGGGTCTGTCCTGAGAGCTGGCGTGTAGCTACAGTTGTACCAATTCCGAAACCAGGGAAAGATCATGCAGAACCTACAAATTATCGTCCGATAGCTTTGACAAGTTGTTTGCGTAAAACATTGGAGAGAATGATAAACAAGAGATTAGTCTGGTACTTAGAGTCCAACAACCTCATTTCAGAATATCAATCGGGCTTTCGTTCGGAACGTAGTACCAATGACAATTTAATAAGACTAGAAACATTTATACGAGATGCTTTTATTGACAAAGAACACGTAGTAGCTGTCTTTTTCGACTTGGAGAAAGCATATGATACAACATGGAGATATGGAATATTGAAAGATCTACATAACATTGGCTTAAGAGGAAAACTTCCCAGTTTTATTGAAAGCTTTTTAGGGGAGCGCATGTTTCAGGTGCGTGTGGGGTCTACCGTGTCAGATTTCTATGATCAAGAACAGGGTGTCCCACAGGGTAGTATTCTTTCAACTACGCTATTTAACATCAAAATAAACAATATTGTACAATGTTTGGACGACAAAACTGATTGTTCATTGTATGTTCATGATTTTTGTATATGTTACCGTTCAAAAAATATGAAAACAATTGAACGAAAGTTACAACAAAATTTAAAAAGAATAGAAGAATGGACTGATAAAAATGGTTTCAAGTTCTCCAAGTCGAAAACGCAGTGTGTTCATTTTTGTAAACTACGGAAGAAACACGAACATCCTTCCCTGTTTTTATACGGATCACAAATTCCTGTTGTTGAAGAAGCCAAATTTCTTGGGGTCATATTTGATCAAAAGTTATCTTTTATTCCCCATATTAAATATCTTAAAGCGAAATGCTTAAAAGCTTTGAATCTTTTGAAAGTTTTAGCTCATACAAGTTGGGGAGCAGAACGGTATACTTTATTACATCTTTACCGGTCTTTAATAAGATCTAAATTAGATTATGGGTCTGTTGTTTATGGTTCTGCCAGAAAGTCCTATTTAAAATCCTTGGATACTATCCATCACCAAGGCCTTCGTCTGGCCATGGGAGCCTTCCGTACTTCTCCCGTATTAAGCCTTTATGTAGAAGCAGGTGAACCATCTTTAACCTCGCGCAGAGAGAAACTTTCTCTTCAGTATGCTATTAGACTTGCTGCAAATCCATCTAACCCGGCATCCGAAATTTCATTTCGACCTCAATTTGTAGATAGGTATGAAACTAAACCCACAGCAATTAAACCTTTTGGATTACGTATTTTACCACTGCTGGAAAATTCAGGTATCGACCTTAAAAATATTCAAAAACATGAAACCGTCGAAGTTCCATCTTGGTGTATTAAACAACCTTCTATTCTGTTCGACTTACATGATGGCAAAAAATCCGAATCAAATCCGATACTTCTCAAAGAAAACTTTCAGGTACTGCAATCACGTTACGATGATTACCAGCAAGTCTATACTGATGGTTCCAAAGAAGGAGATAAAGTTGGTTGTGCGTTTGTTTCTAAAGATACGCACAAAACCATGCGCCTTCCAGATGGTTCATCTATTTTTACAGCTGAAGCCAAAGCAATAGACCTAGCTTTAGATTTTATCAGTTCTTCAACAATTCAAAAAGCAATTATATTTTCTGATTCACTTTCTGTGCTTAAGGCTTTAGACCATTCATCATCTAAAAATCCTCAAATTCAAAAATTGATCGAAAAACATCATGAAATTTCTAAAACACACCAAATCTTGTTTTGTTGGCTTCCGAGCCATATTGGCATTGTCGGCAATGAATATGCTGACAAGAAAGCAAAGGAATCGCTCAATCTTGATCCATCAGTTTTTAAAATTCCTTTTAATAATTTTAAACCATTTATCAATAGATACATCTTGTCGGAATGGCAAGGCGAATGGGACCGTGCAATAAATAACAAACTCCATGCCATTAAACCTGTCGTTAGTACAAAATGCTCTCCTCCACAGTTTTCCAGAAAAGAGGACGTAGTATTAACACGACTGCGCATCGGCCATACTAGAGTTACTCATTCTTATATTTTTAATGGTGATGATCAGTCTTCTTGTGTAGGTTGTGATCAGCCATTCACTGTGAAACATATCTTAATTGACTGTGTTGACTTTTCACCCTCACGTATTTTATATTTCAAAGCTGACACTTTGCAACAACTGTTTCGAGATGTACCTGTTGATAACATTATTTTATTCTTAAAAGAAATTGGTCTTTTTCATAAGATTTAACTGTTTCAGATTTTTATACATTATCATTCTGACTTCTTACTTTTAATATCGTCATAATTATTCATGCCGTTTAACCATTAACCGACTGACGCTTATGACCCACCAAGAGGGTTGACGCGTCGTTAAACACGAAATCATCATCATCATCATCTTATCCACTAGGCTATGGAGGCCCGTAAGCTAATGATTTTAGATAGATAAAACTTAAAATATTCTCATAACACCTTGACAAATAGGCTTACTTGGTCTACTACACTGCTGTGACAAATCTCTAACCGAGCTGAGGAAAAACGAATACCTAGGTAAAGGCAAACCGCCCAACAATCTCATTGGTAAAAAAACCTACTGTCAATGCTCTGTATTATGTTGTAGCTTAACATCCTATACATTTTTTTTACAAGTCCTTTCAAGATAATTTTACTTATTTTTAGACCACCCGATCTGCAATGTGGATGAAACTGGAGTACCTGGAGAAAAACCACCAAACACACACTTTTTTTTCAAAAGAATATGAGACATTGCTAGAATTTAATAAATTAAACTACCTGTTAGTTTCTCGAACTCCAATCGCAGCTCCGAGAGGGATTAATCTTCCAGGGCATTTTCCTTCTTAAGCCTAGCTAAAACCACATCTTCCCCCATTTCCACAGCCTTGACCTTTGCTACCACCGGGATAAGACTTTAACCAATTAGAGAAAGCCTAGGCTTCAAGGTAACTATAAGTGACATGGCAGCTACTGGTAAGGATATCAGCCACAGAAAATGTACAAATACCTTCCTGTCAAAATTTTATTCAGGACAGACATAATCAAAACTTTCTAAAAATCCTATACAACACTCGTAATTCATACCAGGTTTAGGTTTTGTTTGTATGATTAGAGGCTATACGTCCCCGTCAACACAATTTAGGTCATTTTGGAGACGCTGCTTCCAGTTATGTGGGACTCTTACTTAACATTGAGATGAAATGACATCTCGATCTCTGCCGCCCAATAAAACCAAAATTTATATGAATAGATAGGCCGACTCGCAGCAGTTTCCCTGGCCAGGCTTAGGATGCCTTCATGCGGACTGAACAAATTCTTTGTCTTAATCGCGACGGAAGTACGGGCGAGGATTGTGGCCACGTAAAATCGATTGAAGCCCTCTCCCCCCACACACACAATGGAATTCGTTTCCGCTGACCGTTCCAAGGCGGTTCTTCTGTCGCGGTTTATTTTTTATGGTTTGCCTTTGGGTGTTTGTGTCGCTTGTGTAATTTTATTTTGGATAGCCTATTGGCCATTTTGTGGGAAAGTAACTGTCCTTTTGGCTTTCCGCTGTTATTGTTTCCTTTTGGGTGTGCTGTTTCATTTTTGTGTGTCTTTCCCTTTGGTGTCTTTGATGGGAGCTGTGGGTTGAATGTATCGATTCCTGATCATTGCCCCCACTTCTGTTTAGACCGTCTAAGCATATTACCAGTACTAATGCGCGGTCAGTATCAGGTTCTGTATAATATTAATACCACGCCAACTGTCGTGTTGCGGAAATAAAAGCTAATCTCAATCACTGAACCAGGAAGTCATTAATATAGTAATTCTAACTATCCGCAGGGGGCCGCAGAACCCGCCTCGCGCAGGCTGAAACCAGCAACAATGCAAGAATGAATTCTCATGTGTACTTACTAAGACTTACAAAACGTTGTGCATATGCATTCTTTTATTATTTTTTTTTAGGGGGGGGGGATTTTACGCCCCTATATACAGTATTCCAATTCTATTAAACCGATTGAAGGACGATAGTAAAAAGCCCTGCTGAACAGTCGAGAAAAATTTTCACCTCCAGGGCAATCGAACCCAGGCAACCAGCTAGAAGGCGAGCACTTAACCCACTGGGCTACCGCTGTTTCATATAAAAAAAGTCAGCAAAAACAGTTTTCAGTGCCCAGTGACGAATAAATTCAAAAAGCAAAATTAGCTAGTTCAATACCACACTGAAACAAAGTAAATGCAAAGGCCTATCAAACCATAAAGATCTGACAACCTAATAAATAAATAAAATAAGCAGTGTAAGGCCCAAAATGCTTTAAACTCATCGATACTGTGACATTGTCTGATTATGGCTAGCAAAACAGCTGCCATTCATTTCCAACCAGAAATTTGACCCTTCACCATACTCAGAAATTGCGAAAAAATACAAGTACCTCCCTCCACCTGCAACTTACAATATAAGCGACCACGACCAACATAACTGCTGTTTCTATTTCTGGTCTGGTCGGATTATACTCATTCTAATCCCAAATTCATCTGACCACGTCAATATTTCCAACCCAATACACTAACAAATCAGCTGTTCTAAACCTTTGTTTCACCTAGAAAGAAATAAAAACGAACAGCCCCAAATAAATGTAAGAAACATGTCAGACCTATCGAACATAAAAAACTAAGAAACTTCGGGTACCAAACCCGAACCCAAAAGTGGCAGCCTCCGGCCGAACCTCCTGACTGCACAACAAAATAAGGCTAAACGCCAAAAAATATTCACAAATTTCATACAAACTGTGAACAAATTCTGTTGACCTAGTGGCAAAAAAACGCTAGCTGACCAACGACGTAAACACGTCCTTCTCGGCCGATGAATGCGACTCGAATGACAAACAACATCACATCTCTCGAGATTTACTTGAGGTATTGACCATCACGAAAGCAAATGTCAGAGAAAAACCTGTACTAATTGTGGTGAAGACAAGCATGTTGATATTCACTGCAAAAATGAGGCCAAATGCGTAAATTGTGGTGGCAAAGATGCTGTTTTCTCCCGAGACTGTCCGGCGTGGAAAAAAGAAATACTCATTGTCAAATCACAAAGGGGGTAACATTCCCAGAAGCGCGGAAAATCGTTGAAGAGCGATACACAACTCCAACCACCAGTTACGCCAGCCTCACAAAAGGTGCTAGTGTAAAAGTTTCCAACTCTGCAACACAGACTGTTGAATCGTACATTGAACTTTAGAAAATATGGTGCATGGAGCAAATCTACTACAGCACCACAAAGTTCAACCAATTTGTCAAATGGCGCAAACCAGGCTGCTCCGGATCAGTCTACAGCTACCGTACCCAAGCCAACGCCGCATGTAAAAGAGACATTCGACTCAGGTCGATCCGATCAAATGTCAAAACCTCTTGACGAGGACTATGACGAATTAATGGATAATAATGGTCCAGCCAGTCCTCGCAAGGGTAGTAAAATTACAAGGATACCTTTATATAAAGTAGGTAATTTCGTCGATAACGACGCATTAGTTTCTAGTCGTGTAAATATCTCTCAATGGATCCAAAACACAAAATAATACAATGGAATTGTCGAGGTCTTAAATCAAATTATAATGAGCTTTTATTACTTTCTTTATTAAATGTGAAGTAAAACAAAGATGAGGAATCGATACAATTAACTTACTCCACCCATCAAAGACACCAAAGGGAAAGAAACACAAACATGAAGCGACCAGACCATAATGGAAACCTAAACAAAGGAAGGCCATAAGAACAGTTACTTTCCCACAAAATGGCCAAATGGGCATCCAAAATAAAAAGACACAAGTGATACAAACAGTAAGTAACAAACAACAACATAAATAAACCACCACAGAAGAACCGCCTTGGAACGGTCAGTAGAAAGAATTCCACTGGGGGTGGGCGGGGCTTAAATCGATTTTACATGGCCATAGTCCTCGCCCTTATCGCTGTCGCGGTATACACTAATTTTGTTTAGTCCGCATGAAGGCTTCCTAACTCATCAGTGTAACATCTCCGAGAACATACAAATAAAAAGACTCTGAGGGCCCGACCAAAGTCGGTTTTTGTTTGCAAGAAACTTTTTTAAAAACTGATGACAACATCAATATAAGGGGTTTCAATACATATAACTATATCTGTTCTGATGGTAACAGACCACCTGGGGGTAGTTCAGTTATTGTTAAATCTTGTTAACCACAAAGAGAGGTCAAATTGACAACAGACCTACAATCTGAAGCAGTGTCGGTTTATCTGGATAAAGAAACTACAAATTGCTCTATATATATTCTACCCTCATTTCCTTTAGAACCCGAACATCTTGAATCATTGCTGGATCAACTTCCATCGCCATATCTTTTAGTTGGTGACTTCAATGGTCACAACATTCTATGGGGTTGTCAAAATAACAGCAACAGAGGAGCACTTATTGGTGATTTTATTGCAAAGAACGATCTTTGCTTGATAAATGATAAAACTTATACTTATCCGGCCCGCACACTAGTACTGGTAAACCGCTTAGAGGATCTAAGCCTGTCCAGGAACCGCGGTACGAGACGGACCGTCTATGCTAATAACCCCTATTGGTTTCATTGGGCGACAGGGCTTGAGATGTCATTTCATCTCAGTGTCGGGTAAAAGTCCCACAAAATTGGAAGCAATGTCTCCAAAACGACCTTTACAGCGTTGACGGGGACGTTAAACCTCTAATCAAACAAAAAAAAAACCCTCACCCTGCGACAGGTCTTATGTCTTCTTTAGATCTTTCTTTTTGTCACCCATCTCTCTTCTTAGACTATGACTGGTCTGTCTATGATGATCAGTGCGGAAGTGATCACTTCCCTGTTATAATTGAGAGCGTAAACGAAACAGATGAGGACCGTAACCAGAAATGGAAAATGAATAGAGCCGACTGGGAATTACCATAATTTATGTGAAAAAGAGTTATCAATTGTTCAGTTTAATGAATCATTTGACATTGTTTCTGATTTCACAGATTCGCTTATTAAAATATCAGAATAATGCATTCCAAAGACCTCCACAAATCCTAAGAAAAGCCAGCCTTAGTTTAATAATGACTGTAAAGAAGCTATCAAAGTACGCAAACAGGCTTTACTGAACAGAGTATTTGTCTTGATCGCGACGGAAGTAAGGGCAAAGATTGTGGCCACGTAAAATCGAGTTAAGCCCCCCCCCCCCCCCCCCCCCACACACACACACACCCCAAGGCGGTTCTTCTGTCGCGGTTTATTTTTGTTATGGTTTGTCTTTGGGTGTTTGTGTCGCTTGTATTATTTTATTTTGGATAGCCATTTGGCCATTTTGTGGGAAAGTCACTGTCCTTTTGACTTTCCGCTGTTGGTGTTTCCGTTGGGGTTTGTTGCTTCATGTTTGTATTTCTTTCCCTTTGGTGTCTCTGATGGGAGCTGTGGGTTAATTCTGTCGATTCCTGATCATTGCCTCTACTTCTGTTTCAAATAAGTTCTGCAAAAGTCCAATTACAGAAAAACTAAACGAAGTTAAGTCGTTGTACAGCTGTTTGGACGGATTTTCACTTCGATCGGGTTTCTTGTGGAAGTTACG